>CALNVZ010002974.1:6056240-6077539 GCA_940671915.1 Paracentrotus lividus
AGTTGATAGATGAAAGCATAATTCCTGATATGAAATTAATTGTTATGTGAATACTTTCTTATAAATGGACATTATCCTTGCTGATACTGACACCAAGTGATCACTGTTTCCTCTCTTCAATTATTATTTACAGAGAAGAAGTTTAACGCCCACCACACCAGGGCAGGAAAGGACAGGTAACATTCTTATCATGAATTTAAAAATCAACAAAAAGGGTTTCAGAATTATACTGTATTGACCAAAGTGGTTCAAACCAAGACAAAAATTAAAAACCACTCAAAAGTTTAACACCAGCTTGGATGTTTGCATTTTAAACACCAGCGACGTTGTCAAAAGGCGTGATTGGGAGGCAGTTGCGACATATTCTGGGTGCGGAATGTTTTTGCAGTTTATGTATAGCCGTAAAGAGCCCAGCGATTTCACTGGACGTCAACAAAAGCACCATGGTTGGTTTCGATTGAATAGGCAAACAATAAGGTTACACGGCTGCACCAGACCGTCAAAACAATTTCATATCACGGTGTGAGGACATGTTTCTATATGTTTTAGCCCACCAACAGGCCGGTGAAATGATACGTCATTGGGAACGCTCGTTATCATAAAAAACCAAATAATTTACTTATTTTTCTTTTTTTTTGTAATATAATTTTTATTTTAATTTCAGTATTTCTTAGAGAATATACAAGCATACAAGATGCAAGAGGGATTATCAAAGATTGGATCTATGAAAAAAATGTTTTCAAACATTGCCTTGCATCGAGGAACGTGTCTATGAAAGTAATTTCTCGACGCGTCTTATTTATAACACACTTTTGCGTGCATGCTTTAATGAACATACCTGCGAGGAAATAGAACCCACACCAACTTTTGAAAGAATAGCTCAGTCTATTATTACCCCACACGTCACGTAATTTTATTCATCTACACGTCACGTCGAATCTGTTTTGCCCAAAAGAACTAGTAATATATACTGTCCCTATTATTGTCTTGACCTCCCCAAAACAATAATTGAAATCAACCTCTTTGACATACTTAAATGTAAGCTAAATGCCCTTTATTAAAAGAGTTACAAAACACAGCGGGAAAGACACATGAGCAAATATGTATTTTATAGTCCCATAAACATGTAGGGTCATTTCAATATAATGTATGTTATATGCAGTAGCCGAGCTGCTGTCCTCATTCTACAACAAAATACACATCATCTCGGTACCCACTACTTTCCATTGCGTCCGAATATATCATTAATAATGATATGATTATATGTAGTATGCCGAGATGATGTTCGTCATACACATCAAAATTAATGTTAGAACATCATCTCGGTACGCCTCACTATACCATTCCGACAGATAGGTTTAGTTCAATGTAAAAAAAAAAAAAGATATATTAATGCACAAATTCTTCAGTACTCCTATATATATCTTTGTATTTATATTCTATGTATTTTATACATCATTTTCACAAAGGAGCCTAAATGTAACAAGCTTAGCTTTTAACTTAGGCTCTTCATATTTCTTTCGTTCTTATGCTACATGTCGTTTATAGAAATTGAATCAAATAATGTTAAGGTATTGAAATGACATATAATTGTTGTTTTTATTATTGTTGATTGGATAAATCTGTTAAATAAAACTGAACTGAAGTGAAACTGAACTGGTGAACTAATCGCCAAAAGGGTACCAGTACAATGGCATAGTAAAAAACCAAACACCTAGAGAAGAAAATTCTTCTGCGTCGTTGCGTAGGAGGTGCTTGCCAAAAAAAAATACCCGCCCCCCACCGCCAGCCCACACCACAAAAACAGCGGAAATGAGGACGAGATATTAGCAGATATAATAAAAAGATGCGGGAAAAATTCAATTGCTGCTGTAAACAATGATATATTTACAATTTTAAGAAATGGGAATAGTTTATATTTGTGGTGGAAACAGTCCCTATCCTTTTGCAATAGGACATAATTTTTCTTTGCCAACGCAGAAATAAATTATTTATTATTCTTCTTTTTACTTTGTCATTGTACTGCTTATGACCTTTTGGCAGATATCATTTGCTAAATATATAAACAAACCTGAGAAATTTAAACCTATTTAATGATTTATTCACTGATAATCCCATCTTCCCAAAAATTTAATTTTTGGCCTTTGTGTCTTTTGTTTCAGAAAAACTGGTCTGGATCAACTAGATATGCTTATTATATCATACATTTATTTATTGAAAAAAAAAATATGCGGAACAGATAGAAATAATAGATAGAGGAGAGAGAGGAGATGAGAGAAGAGAGAGAGAGAGAGAGAGAATTTGAGAGAGACAGACAGACAGACAGACAGACAGGCAGACAGACAAGAGAAGGGGGGAGGGAAGGGTCAGACAGAGGAACCGTGTAGGCGGAGATGATATTATTTTAAAGGAGTGCAAGCAAATACGTTAAAAAAAATAATCCATACCCCAATCACCGCATGCCCGGAAATACGAGAATTATGTCCAAACTGTACAGTATGATAACAACTGGCCAACTATTTCTTTTTTTAATGCATTTCTACAAAAGCAACACGACCTAAATACACACTAAACTGGTTCTGCCAAAACTGTTGATCAAGGGCTGATTAAGGGGAGACTGGGGTAATAGGCCCCCTTTTTCACATTCTATTACCACCATTAAATAAAAGTCCATGATATCTAAATGTTTGTAATAAAATACAGTCGGTACATATATCTATCACTTATAATATACAAAGGAAGTATAAACCTGCTACTTCTTCATTTGCATATTTAATTAATATAGGATTTCCCACTCAGTTTCTCAAGTTCGTCACTCCTTCGATAATCAAGTTCATTCAAATTCCAAAAAATATTTCTACTGCGTCAAATACATTCATCAATTTCCAACATAATTCCTTCGCTTTGTTATTAAAAAGCCTTCAAATCAAATCTCCCTTCAAAAGCAATCAAATTAGTAAATCGGATGGAAGGCGGCTTTCCCCAATCAAATCCGCGCTGAGGCAATCACTTGCATTAGTTACCAAGTTGGTAACAATTTGGCAAATCGTTTTAAATTCTTGGTTACTTTAACTAACATTTAAGATACCAATTTCTTTTTCTGAAGCTTTATAATCTATTCCATGAGAATTAATAATTTAAAAAAATAATTAAAAATATATATATAACAGTTCCTTTTTATTGAGATATTAGATCCTTTTTAAACATTTCTTTACTGTTGAGTATGATGAAACAACTATTTTATTTTTTATTTTTTTTAAAGCTCTGGTTAATTACTTTAGAATAAAATATAAAAGATCATTATGGCGCCCCTAAGTTTAAGGTCAATCTGGCGCCCCTTAGCTTCAGGTCAATTTGGAGCCCCTGAATCCCCTTAGTTTAAAGTTGATTTGACGCCCCCTAAATTTAAGATAGAATTGGCGACCATCAATTATGACGTCCTTTTTTCCCTAGTTCTCTCTTTCTTCCCTTTCCCCTCTTTTCCCTTTTTTTTTTTTTTTTTCTCTTCAATTTTCTTTTCTCCTGTTTTGGCGCCCCTTCCGCCTAACCCCCCCCCCCCGAATACGCTGCATGATTGATTTGTATGTGGAAGAGTTTTTTTTTTGTGTGGACTATGTAATTATGCAAGATAAATTGTTACATGAGTAAACAGAGAAAATGTAGTGGAAAAATAATTTCATGAACTAATTAATAACTTGAAAAATATATCTCATACTTAAGCACATGCCGTAATATATGGTACATACTCGTTCATAATTGCTGCTAATAGCAATTCGCAAACATTTGTGGGGAAAAAATATGATTAAAAAGAAAAACAAAAAATCCTACAGCTATAAATATAAGTCCGAATTTGAATGCTAATTACTGTAAGTTGAAAACTCGGAATGAATTTAAATGCTGCTAATGGCGGTATTGCGCAATCATAAAAGCGTCTCTGCTAAATTGAATTACTGTTTTACGTATATAGTGCACTTAATCGGAATTCGAAAAAGTGAAACATATAATTGATTGCTGGAAAAGGGAATCTGATATCCGGAAAATCGACTGAAAGCTAAATCGTCCTAACTTGAATGAACCGATTATCAAATGGAGTGACGAGCTTCTGAAACTGACTGGGAAATCCTATATTATGTTAACAACTTTAGGGGGCCATAATTACCCCACGGGTTGGGGTATTTATGGCCCCTATTGTAATGACTGCATGAATTCAAAGATATTATGCTAATTAATGATGGTAATGTATAATAAATGTTGTTGGGTATGCCTATAATACACTAATCAACCACCAACAATGATTTAATCAATAATTGCTTCAGCCTAAATGTTGAAATTTTGCAATCATAGCAATACATATTTTTATGTAAAAAATCGTACAAGTTAATGTCCCCATCTACGCTTATCTGCGCTTATACACTGTTTATGCATTGGGGGCCATAATTACCCCGAATGACATTTTCAATTTGATCCCCCTTTACAGCTCTACTATTGAAGATATTCAGGTGGAAGTTTTTCTGCGTTTTTTAGTTCCTATTGTTTCAGTTTCAATCAATGCAGCAAAGAATTATAAGCTCTCAAAGACAAAGGGGCCATAATTACCCCGGGGCCATAATTACCCCGGGGCCATAATTACCCCAGTCTCCCCTACATGTGCATGTAGGTACTTTGTAAATCAGTGCCTTATCAACATCAGGGTAGCTCATTATAGGCAGGTAGAACTATAATGGCACTGATGAAGTACGCCCCCACCCCCGAGGGAGGGATCAGACAATTAAACTATAATGATTGATTCTAATTTTTGGGGTAGATATGAAATCATTAGAAATACAGAAAACCTCTAAATCTCTGCATTAAAACCATTTGTGTTGGACACTGTATCATCAGTCAGCTTAAGATGGCGCTAGTTTAGATTCAATTTACACCTTTTGTGGTGTCACAAGGGTACATATTTCCCCGTTTGTTTTTTTTTTAGATTTCGAAACGTTTGGAGAAAAAAGTGTGAAAATTAGGCCAACTATTGTCTAGTAGTAATTTAAAGACAATTTACTCATCTTCTCATTGATAGGCTCAAAACATACGGATAGCCAGCTAGAGCGCCGTGTCGTGACACTGTTGGTTAGGGAGTCAGAAGCAGTAAAATGGCTTCTACGTTCACCCTCGCCGTATAGTTCCAAAGCAAGAGCCTAGATCTTTCCCATTTGTGCAAAGGAGTGTCCAAGTCTTGCTTTCCTGGGAACTGGTGTCAATAAACCTATCAAATTAATAAATTTTATGTCAATTTGGCGTTTGATATTATTTATTTTGTCTTTGGGTTGGTTCGCACTCACATTTTTGGTGTCTTCAAGTAATTAGGCCTGTATTGTAGCCATGCCCTTCAATAGTCCGGGTATTGAGGGAAGTGCCACCTGGAGACGGAAAAATTATAATGTGTGTTTTTTTTTAGACCATTTTTCATGCTGAACAAGATTATGAGGTAAATAGGCTGTATTCTGAAGGTTTTCCGGTGGCCGCCAAAATCTCATTATAGTGAGTACATAGCTTAAATATAACAATCATGCATGTTATATCACTTTTATGGCATCAAAATTTATTAGAATCATTCCAAAATAAGCTACGATTGTATTTCAGACTCTAGATAGTCGTAAGAAATGAGGGCGATCTTCAAAATGGCCGCCAAAATCATATATCGTCTGTTGGGAGCCATAAGGGCGTTATTGCATCTTATAGATGTTCCGTTGAGAGCCATAAGGGCGCTATTACTGTACAAAGTCAATGGTATTAGCGCCCTTCTGGCACCAAACGGAACATCCTTGATCTGCAATAGCGCCCTTCTGGCTCCAAGCCGACGATATAGTGACTATATGGGTCAAATAAGTAACAATGATGCATGTTTTATCTTCTTTTTTTTGGGGGGGGGCATTAGATTTTATTAGAATCATTTCAAAATAAGTTACGATTGTATTCCAGACTCTAGATAGTTGTAAGAAATGAGGGCGCTTTTTAACATGGCCGCCAAAATCATATATAGTGACTATATGGGTCAAATAAGTAACAACGATGCATGTTTTATCACTTTTTTTTTGGCATTATATTTTACTAGAATCACTCCAAAATAAGCTACAGGTACGATTTCATTCTTATTATTTGTACGTTTTGCATTAATTGATCTTTCAGTTCCTCATAAGGAATATGTGTACCACACCTCAAAAAAAAAAAAAAAACAACAACAACACTTGGGCATGTTGCTGACAAGGCGTTGTTGAAGGTGGTGAGACATAGGTACACAGGCCCGTAACTATAGGGGGGGGTGGTTCGGGGTTCGAACGAACCCCCCCCCCCCCCCCCCCGCTGGCGAGCAAAGGGTCCGCTTGCCAAAAAAAATTTTATAAAATAATAATAATCAGTATCAAATATGATATGACCCCTATTCAAGCGGTGAGCAGTAAACGCTCTACGTTAATTCGAATAAACAAAACTACCAGGTAAATTAATCTCGAGCTTATTTTTGCTGTCTCATCCGTGTATTATTATCTTTCCTTCTTCATTCGGACTTTGATCTGAACAGCAGTTACAATGCACTGTGAACTTGCAATGCTTGTTTTATGTCAATACTACATGCATTTATTTGTTATTTTATGTTGTCTCTGCCCCCCCTCTCTCTCTCTCTCTCTCTCTCTCTCTGTCTATTTCATTTCAGTATCTTTCTGTATCTCTACCTATCGTCACTCCCTCCCCCCGCCCCACATCCAGTGCCGCTCCCTCTCTCCGCCTTTTGAATAATCTGTAATCTATCTTCCTCATATTATATTCAATGTACACGCAGTACATATTATTATCTGCATTATAAATATATCCCTCTTTCTCAATTCAATGTTCTGGTATTCATAAATTTCCCCTATATTTATCTATATCTATATCCTCACTTCAAACATTCTGTTCAATGTCGTTTGCTAACGTGCACTATGTACGCCTTATATTTTCACGATATTTGTTTGATATCATGTGCTCCTACGGAGATTGTGTCGTATCGCTATAATAGTGTTTGGTAAAAAACAGTCGCCAATTTTTATACCCCCCCCTCTTTCTCTCTCTCTCTCTCTCTCTCTCTCTCTCTCTCTCTCTTCTCTCTCTCTCTCTCGTGCTTATTCAAACGCAATCAGCTATATGTTTCTTTTCATCGGTACGCATTGACCAATTCTGACAATATGCTGGCGTTGATCAATATAGAATATCTGCATGAATTATGTTTTCATGATTGACAACCGAGCCGTGTACGAGCAATTCACAGTCAAAGTTATATTATGGTCTATTATTATAGTTTTTGATTTCCTACCACTAGTGACGTGCTTCCCCAACCTGTGAATGAGCGGGTTACCAGACGATTTTTAAACGTGATGACATCTAAATTAATGTGCTTACAAGACACTGTTACCAGGGGATACACATTCATGTGAATTGGTATAATGGTGGAAGTACAACGTCAAGTGCATAGTTTGACACGAATCACCGTACATGGTAGTACAAATTCAACCAATTACAATGAGTGCATTTTTGTCGTTAAAGTGATACCACCGAGTCACATTTATTAATCAACGTATTTAAAAATAGATCGCAGTCGATGTGATATTCGTGATGAAATTCAAGCGATGGACTTTCATTATCATCAGCTGAGTGTTTCCAACATAACATTATAATATACATAAATCTACGGGCTTTACATTCTTACTGCAACACGTAAGTATCATATTGTTCCATATACAGTGTGTTCCTAAAAAAGAGGACCGAAGTTCAAAGGTCAGTCATTCCAAAAGTATATGGTTTATTCTTGTGATTTGTTACTAGAATAATAAGTAACTCATCAGCTTTAATTTGAGACATTGCTGACGTCTAAATTGTAATGGGTCACAGAGTTAGGGTCCTTTGAGGTAATAAGTACAAAACCCGTTTTTTCCAAGTTTTTGGTTTTTGGGGTACGAAACAAAATTTTTGTTAGTTTTTGTTTCATCGTTTTTGGGTATTTTTTCACACAAGGTTTCAATGAAATTCAATCTCATTTTCCAAAGGACCACTGGCAATAGATGGGTTCACTATTATGGCCTCTGGAGTCGTGGTGACGTCGTGGTGACGTCTCCTGAGACTTCAGGGCGTCGTGGTAAATCGAACAAAAGTCTGAAAAAATTGTCAATCCTGTTCGATTTCTTTTAATCGCTAGCAAGTTCCGACAAAGTTTCTGAGAAGTCGTGGATACTTTCGTGCATATTTAGGGGACGTCGCGGCAACCCACCGAGACGTCACAGAGACTTGCTTGCGTCTGAAAGAAGTCTACTAAAATATTGAACATGTTTGACATTTGTTTGGTTTTCTCGCGACTTCCTGGAGACTCAGGATCCGTCGCAGTGACCTCTCCGAGACTCCAGAGACTCATAATTAAGAACGCATCTCATTACCAGTGAGAAATCCACTTTAGCAAAGAAGATGACATTTCATTGAACTTGCTGAAAGAGATCCAATGAACCAATTACTTAAGAAAGGTTTGTTTCATACCCGAAAAACCACAAACTTGGAAAAAACGGGTTTGTACTATCGCCTTCAAAAGACCCTAACTCTGTGACCCATTACACTTTGGACATCAGCAATGTCTCAAATTAAAGCTGATGAGTTACTTAATATTTTAGTAAACGAATCACAAGAATAAACCATATACTTTTGGAATGACTGACCTTTGAACTTCGGTCCTCTTTTTTTAGGAACACACTGTATATATATATAGCTTCCGCGTTATAATATTGCAACACATTTCGAACTACATGTACATAATAAAACGACTGGTAAACATTGGCTCCCCATATTTTAATGGCAGATTAACATTTGGGTTTGGGGTTTGGGGAGATTTGGGTTAATGCCATTTTGCCTCAGATCAGTAATGTTTTTAGGGATATATATACTTCTGTATAAAACAATGTACCAACATGGGCCGGTAAATTGCCATTTTATTTGGTCTAAACCCACTTTGACTGATGTCCATTTGGTCTCATCAAACATGGTCTAATTCCATTTTGTGTATAACCAGTTAGTCTAATAAGCTTTTGGTCTAAGTAGCACTTCGCCTATGTATCATTTCGTCCAATCCCCATTTAGTCTATTGCCCAGTTCGTCTAATGTCCACTTGGTCTTCACCACTTGGTCATTTCCAGTAACAGACTGGTAATAGACGAAATATTCATTTCGGCATTAGAAGAAAATGCAATTATAGAGCACTTGGCTAGTAGACGAATTGGTCATTAGACCGAATATATATTACACCAATTGCAAATTAGACTAAATGGGTTTAGCCCATGTGGTATTAGAAAAGCGGAGAATTGGACCGAGTTTTGTTAGACCAAGTTGATTTAAACCCATGTGCCTGCTCGTGTGAATATTACCTTAATCAAAACAATGCTCCAGGACGATTGTTTGCACGTTTAGACTAGGCCATATTTGCAGACCAAATGTAGAGATGGCAACATTCTATGTGCAGTGTTCGACTAATGCTTACTTTTCATGTATTCACGGGAATCACAGCAAGTTTACAATTTTGTTTCGTATTTCACATGTAAAGAGAAGTTTCGAATTTTCGATGATATTTTAATTATCAGTTTTCAAAGATGAGGCCTTTGGAACAACTGATTCTTTGTTTGTTTCGTTAAGTTTTTTTTTATTTGTTATTATTTATTCATAAAAAAAAAACTTTTCTAATTCCTATTATTTTGTAACTTTTTTTTTCATGGTTGTCATGAGGAGGGTTGTTTTTGGTATTTTGGTCAAATGATAGATTTTTTTAATTATTATTATTTAATCACTTTTCTTTGCATTCTTTTTCGGTAGTACACGTAGCTCCCAATATTTCTTTAGAGTTCAAAGTGGGAGGGGAGGTATGTCGTATGTCGATAATTATTGACGAGAATATTTAGGAGATCCTCCAACATGTCGACGTGAATATACGGGAACCGGAGGCTAGACGGTCTGGAATCGAATGGCCCTATATGTGAAGAAAATTGAAAAATGTTTCAATTTAGTTTAGCTAGTTTAGCTGTTCCATATTCCAATCAAATAATATTAACAACATAGTGTTTTACAGCTTTCATGAAGGTATTGTATTTAAGTTGTTGATTTCAATAGGGAGAGAATTCCAGATATCTGGACAAGACATAGTGTCTAATTTTAAGAGCCAATGCCGTTGTCATGGTTACTGGGCTTTGTCTAGTCCCTGCTGGAATCAAGTTTACAGTGTCCCACAGTGTGTTCACATTGTGATTCACACTGTGGGACCCTGGGATGGGACTCAAATGCACATGTCAATTTAGAGTAAATAGTTGAAGAAAGTATGAAGTAAGTTTGGTTAAAATTATTATTTTTTTTTGGCAAATTAAAACAAAAACGTAGGTCTATCTATAGCGTTCTTTTGTTTCAATAACATTGTATTGATATTCGAGTTTTGTGTCTGCCCGCAAAATATAACAATATGAGATATATGACAGAGTTAAAGAATTGTACAATATAAACAAAACACTTATAAAGATACATACATGTAGTTTTTAAATTTACACAGTATACCCACATTGCGCAGGCGCGGATCCAAGAAAATCGAATTGAATGCATTTCGGGGGCCCAATTGTCTGGGGCCAAAAGCGGCTCTATTATGTTTACGCATGGGCCCGGCAAGTTCATTGTGTGACTCCGGTCTGCGTCCGCTACTGTTGCGTGATACAATCTTAAAGATATTTCGTACATGGTCATGTTGATAATAAGATATTTATATTGCGCAAACAAATCCATCCAGAGGATGCTTAAGGCGCTTACAAAAATTAATACAATACATACAATGTTAGTTGTTCCATCTCAGATTTTGATTCATTAAAACGACAGGAAATTTAGCACCTTTTTCATTTTCCAATGGTTTATACGTCACCCAATACTTTTTCAATAGGGGGTATATCATTGCTATTTCTGAAAGTGTATGAAATTTGTTGTTTTAGATTGACGGACAGCTTATTACTGACTTGGATCATATGCACATTTATGCAAATTTCATACTTTTCTACATACATTGGTTTTCAACAGAGAGTGTTTTAACAGCCAACTGTTTTCTTTTAAAGGTTTGTTTGTTTATTGATTCAATATCAATAATGTGACTCACTTCGTTTACTCTATGTAATAATCATACAAGAAAAGGGAAAACCCGGTGTATATAGGTAACACCTGCACACTAAACTGCCTTTGTCTTAAAACCATAATGATGTTGTCCTTTCTTTAATGTCTGAAAATAGAAAAAGTAATATATTAGTATTTTAAAGAAACTTCATTAGTGTCTAATAATGTTAAGCCACTGGTTCGTTAAAAAAAAAAAAAAAAAAAGGGTTTAAATTCGAGTTTAACCCCCTTCATGCTTGTTTACGGTCGTCCCCCCCCCTTTTCTTTTTTTTTTTGGAGGGGGGGGGGGGGACGTAATTGATGTTTTTACATGTGTTGCAGTGTGTAAATTCCTTTACAGTTCCCTAATATAATCATATTCTAGTGTCAGTATCGTGGTGATAGATCGATGGGAAAAGTTAATCATCAGTATTTTTTTAACAGAATCAGCCGACACTCAAACTTGGCTGAAAAATATCGGGAGTTGGCGACCCCACTGCCTAATCTCATGTTATATTGCAAAGTGTTTAACAAATGCGAAACGAAATACTACTACAGTCTTGTAGCCTGCAGTTTGATGTCGTTATGAATTATGAGATATATGGCGTTTATTTGGCACTTCAGTTTAAAAATTGGCAACCTAGACCTGGCCTATATTGCCTTAAATGTTTCTGGACCAAAATTATTGGTGAATTTAGTCATAATATATTCCAGTTCGCTAATAAGTCAAGTTCACTGAATTCATTTGTGCCCTTCCATGTACTCCAAACCTGGCATCAGTACTATACACTGTATTCCTCCTTTCAAATTTCCTCACTATTGAAAATTGATAGTACTTATAATGTTTGTTTTAAAAAAAAAAAGAAAGAAAAAAGACTATGAATAGCAGCAGCGTTCAAGGCCATGGCGGCTACAGCAAACATGTATGCCAAGAACTGCTCCACACGAGTGTGCATTATATAGGCTATTCTATGAAAGCAAAGCACCTCTTGGATATTGAATGTGAAACATATTATGCGATCACCATGCTAATCTTTTACCATCATTTATCATGCAACGATATTAAGTCAGTCTTGTTTCACATTCATATCTACCCTTATAAGCCTATATACGTTAAGAAATCGAAAATGGCTAAGTTTAGACAAGATTATCACCATTTAGTGTGTTTTATCAGGAAAAAGTTTTAGTTTTCTAAAAACGAATGTGATTCAAATGAAGAAGTGCCCAAATTGTATAAAGATCATATAATTAACATAATAACATCTAGTTATCTATATTCCAGTTAAACTGCTCCAAGCGCTTTACAGAATATTATTACCCTGTTCACAGGATTCAATTCCCGGGTACCCATCCAGGATGTTTTATACAAATATTTTACCAGGTGTTTATATTCACCAATACATCAATACCGAGGAATATTTATTCGTTATACTTTAGAATGGGAAGGTTCTAACCTGGTTTTTGATATTTAGCATTGGGAAAGGCATTTATTATAAACAGAGTTTGATCAAATTGAGAGCAGTAGAGAACCTTTGTGGCGGGGGGGGGGGGGGGGGGGGGGGGGGTGTAGTCATGTCTCCCTTGTATTCAAAACTACATCGACATATATAGTTATGGTTAACATACAATATAACACAATTTATAATGGGAAGAGCAATAACATTAGAGAATATTCATTTCTCAACTTCTCGCACGGCTCCTGAATGAAATAACTTCGGTTATACAACATTTTGTACGCCTATATTCACAAACAGAGTGAGTGAAGGGGCTCTTTTGATGATGATGAGTGAGCGCTACTCGAGGATTTTCATGTTTGAATAAAACTGACCTATATCGGCTGTGTACAAATATTGACAATAATCATTTTCAAGAAGATATAAGTCACCTCAATGATATTTGGGTGACCTCGATTTCAACTGTGTTTTTCCTTCTGCAATATTATGTAGCGAATATCTTCATGAGAATTATTTCAAACCTATTTTAATTATTTCGTATATACTTGCACTGAATATAGGTGTAAAGAGAAAAGAGTGTTAACTAATTTTGTATATGTAATCTTTCCCAAACATGCCAAAAGCTCTCACTAGTTACGACTGCAGACGTTTTGATTTATCATATTTTATTATACTACGTTTTCAGTGTTTAATATGGTATCATGTTTAATTTATATAAATAATGTTTCATTCAAATATAGTTTTTGGCATACTGGATGATTGTTTCAGTTGTGGATCCGGTGGGAGAGGGCGAGCGGGCCCCTTAGACTTTACCCCAAAATCTAAAAAGGTGCCCCAAAATTATTGGCCCCAAACAAATTGGTCGCTTCGAGTGAAATTCACAACCCACCCCTCAAGACAATTGATATATATATATATATATATTTTCTTAAATTAAATTGAATACGTTTATTGTCCATTGAAAATACTTTGTATCTTTGATTCACAAACATACATATATTTTCAAGAATAATTCACTCATATCCCATCCTCCGACACTGAGAGCACAAAATTTGAAAATCGACGATTTACAAAGATCTGGCCCCTCCGCTGGATCCGCGCCTGCTTTTATAATTTTGTAAGACATTCCATTTTCATCAAACTTTATTGATTATCGTACAGATTGCATGATTGTTGACGTCTTGAGACAAACATTTATACGGTAATGTTTAAATGGATCATTAGTCTTTGTTGAGCAAAACTTCCTTTGAAAATAACCCCTTTTCTTTTTTTCTTTTTCTTTTTTTCTTTTTTTAAAATAATTTTCAGGGCCCGTTCACTTGAAAAGATCTCATCCTGCAATGAATGATTACGTGCGAATTTGATCAGATTATAACAAATAAAACATTTCCTGTCAACTATACGAGTGTTCTAGTCAGCTATTTAATTTCATAACGTCACAGGACTCCTTCACTGAACAGTATGACGGACTCCGGATAGACCACAAACACTCGACTGTGGAATCCAAAATGGAGACCGTAAAAACCAACACAGCGGATCACTTGATAGATCTTAAACCGGTCAAGGGTTATGACGATATGGAAGACGTCAATGTTGAAGAAGACGTAGATGCTTCATCTCCGAGTTCAGAAGACTCGATCACTAACGAGAAGATGCATACCAGGCCGATGATGATGGTGGGTAAAGTAGAAGAAGATGTGATCTCACAAACATGTAACGTTTCAAGTTCTGGAACAGGATCCCCCACAAGGTATGTTTACTTCTTATGTAGTATATTATCATGGATATGATTCTCTAAAATTTGAACGATGAAATAAACTGAACAGAAATACATTATCATGATTATAATATGAACAAATATGAACAAAATGAAAATAGGATTCCATCGGGATTGAAACCTGAGACCCCCATATTACTAGACAGTCGCTCTACCGACTGAGCTATGGCAAACCCATGTAGATATTTTCCCTGAAACCCTTTAACTTTCAGTGCTCAAGTGGTCACAAGCTATTAAAACATGGCATAAGCCCGAAGGATGGAAATCAACTTCGGGATATATGCGAGGTATTACGGTGAAGTGATGCAGCTTTTTTAAACATAGATTTGAACAACGAAAGAAGTTGACCAGAAATAAATTATAATCTGAACAAATCAGCAAAGAAAAATGGGATTCCGTCGGGATTCGAACCCAAGAACTGATTACTAGACAATGAAATAAATGCTGAATTATTTCATCTTTTATCAGGGTAATCAATCGGTGATCATATAGACCTAGTGTGGACTGACAAGGGAAAAATGAACAAACGAGCAAGCTAAAATAATTATTTGACATACAAAATCACTCATTATTATAGCGTGATATGACCTCTGATCTGTGCGTAATACGTGTAATAAATCTCATATTTTACAGATCAGTAGGCCTACATGGTTATGACATATTTAAACTTTTTCCTGACTTTCCACTTTTCATTTGTAGTGTCTGAACAAGTCATCTGTGTAATATAGGGGACATATTTAAAAACTTTGATCGAGTTTACAATAATTCGTTTTAAACTCTAAATATGTTTTTAACTAAAATAATCATCAGAACTAACTTTACAATTTTACAACGCCCTGATTATGTTTATTCTACTCATTTTCAGAGGTAAATACAAAAAGGAGTCTTGTCGCAGCAAGAGAATAAAGTGCAGTTCTACAACATGTCCTGAAGCAAAGACAACTCCTAGAAGGAGATCAAGAAAAGACCGAGTCAAAGGCGAAGAACCCGTCTATTCAGGTACTTTATGCGGTGGTCACAACTCGCCGTACCTTCGACGTGCAACTCCCTACAATGGATTTCGTAGAAAATTCGTGCAGCGGAGGTACCTTGCAGGTACAATGCATGTACGACGTGCATGAAGTGTTTACAATACCCTTACTACAGAAACGCAGGAATCGCAGAAGTTGACCCAGGACCTGTACGTGCATTGTACATGCAACGCAGTCTACGTTGATGGCACCTGACCCGTAGCCTACGACGAGTTGTGACCGCCGCATTACCTTACAGTGCGTCCGCAAAAGAACTATACAATTTTGAAACGGCTGCCAAATTAAAAATATATGATTCTCGGTGACGAAATTTACATTCATGGAAAGATTATTATCCCAACTTTCATATGACACCAAAAACTCTAAAAATAATTCCTGCATGGATTGAGCAGTGTTCACTTTTGTTAAGGGTGTGCAATTTAGGGTTCGCAGGAATGGGTCTACCAATTTGTGAGAGTAAAGTCATTTTTAGCTTACAAAATTGAAGATAATCTGAAGATTCAATTGGTGATCAATTGTGATGAGTTGGCGTTTCCTTAGCGAAATTTGTGGTGTTGGGGATAACCAAATGAGTGAAGAGGAATATGTATTTCTTATTGTAACATTGTAACTTTCCAAGGTATATTCAGTGAGCTCCTTCAGTGGTATGTTAATTGGAGTAGGTTGCTAGGCACATTCCTGTGCACCCTAATTTCAACACCCTTTACGAAAGTGAATACTGCTCATCCATGCATGAAATATTTTCAAACTTTTTGATGTCATATGAAAGTTAGGATAATGAGCTTTCCATACAGGTAAATTTCGTCACCTAGAATCATTTTTTTTTTTAATTTGGCAGCCATTTCAAAAGTGTATAGTTCTTTTGGGGATGCACTGTATAACTTCTTACTCAAATTAAATCGACGCTGATGATTTCTTGATAGAAATAAACAAACAAACAAATAAATATTCAAACGAAAGAGCTGATCACCATTCGTTCGTAAATCCATGCTTATCTTTACGAAAGAAACACCCCAGAAGACACCTATCTGAAAGTTCAGCTCGCATGAAATTGCCAAAACGACACTCGGACTGCAATTCAGTTGAAGTGCTAAAAATAGCACTAAAGTTTTCTCTTTCATTAAAAGGGGGGAAAAACTTTTTATAACTGGGAACACACTGGTCGAGCAAGTGCATGTAAAGATTATAATACTTTTGATAACTATGACGTCAACCAGTTCTTATACATATAAATTGATAGCAATATTAGAAAGAAGGAAACATAAATTTAACTTACCAGTTCGGACAAAATAATGTATATATTTTTTTGTTTATCGTCAATTATTATGATTAATTTTCAGACATCATTAGATGTCAGATTTGTGGAGATAAAGCTTCTGGTATGCACTACGGAGTATACTCGTGTGAAGGGTGTAAGGTAAGCATGAGTGCTTCTCTGTTTATTGAGGTGATGTGATGGTTTCTATGGATACTTGCTACTTCTGAGTTTGGAAATTATCTTTTTTTGTTTTGCAATTATTGATGATACCAATCTACGGTTAATTATGTTTAACTTTTACAAGTTTAAGGTTCTTTATTTGGAAACGGTAATAAAAAAAGCTGCATGTTAGGGATTTTGAGAATAGAGTGAAGTGAAGAAATGAAATAAATATTTATATGAAAATGAAAAAGAAAAAATGCTACTTCAAACATCGTTTTGAGCGCAGCCTCCCTAATATTGTACATGTGGTCATTTTCAAACGTGAGTGACACGACATTTGGACTGATAGAAAGGCGCATATCTTCGCACTTTTAGGTTATGAATGGATCATGAATACCATATTATTTATAATGTAGGAGTGGCATGTGTCATTACCAGTTAGATTTGAATTTTACAATTGGTCCTGGAAATTATGATTAAAAAAAGTGCGTGAGTGACACGACCAAAAAAAAAAAAAAAAAAAAGACATTGGTTTCTGACCATTATTGGTTATGGTTGGCTTTGTGCCCAAGTAGATCTCTCAGGGTACCATAAGTGCTGGTATATGTACGTGAATAGTGTACCTCTCTGACATTTATTATCCTAATCAATCATTCCCTCTCTGTGGAAAATGGTCCACCTCTTTGTGTCGTGAGTGACACGACATCCAAAACGTGAGTGACATGACCAGGGCAAAAAATGGAAAAATGCAAGTAAATAACTAGACAGAGTAGTCCATGATAATTACTTTAAGCAAAAACAAACACAAAAATCTGACAAAAGTGACTAGATATAAGAATAAGAGGCATTTAAAGCACCATAGTCCCATATGTGCACATCCCTGTTTGATCAATTAATCAGCGTAAGAAAACTGGATCACATAATGTTTGAACTTAAATAATTGGTTGTATTGTAAAGAAGCCTAAGTTTGTGTTGATTTCAGATCCTAACTTGCATTTTCAAAGGCACAGCGCCACATTAAAATTTCAGCTAAATGTCCACTTTAGTTTCAAAATGACAATGTATGTTTCTTTGAATCTGTTGTGACAGGGGTTTTTCAGACGAACTCAGAGACTGAAGATCGAATATAAACCTTGCCCATATTGGGGCCAACCTAATGGCTGTATCATTAACATAGGAACAAGAAATAAGTGCCAATATTGCAGATACCAAAAATGCCTTGTGTTGGGAATGTCCTCAGCAGGTACGTTTATGCATGTTTGATCGAGTTTGATAAAGATATCATATTTCAAAATAAATTTATATAAATTGACACTACTACCACGACTCAACAAATTCATAGATTACATAAGTTTTATCTGTTTTCCACAATCATGATTATCAATAATGTCACATTTCTAGAAGTTTATGTAAGAATAAAAATTCTAGTATTGATATCATATGTAATTTGTCAATATAAGAATAGCCTATATGAGATAAGTAGAAGATAGATAAATATCTTACTCCCCGAAAAAAAAAAAAATTTACACGTCAGAATGTATGCAAAACGTGCTTCCGAACATACGGAAAGGTAATATGCGTTTTAACCCTAATTGGACTGGGGGGAGGGGCCTAAAAGGCCCTCCTCGACATTTTTCGCGATAAATTTTAAACGCGAAAAGCTGTGGCCGCGATTTTTTATGACTTTTTTCTTTGAAGTCTCGCGCATCTTTTAAGCCCCTATTTGCAACGCCCGGGTACTCGGTTCGCGAGTTACGCATAATTTTGTACACGTGCGTCAGACCCAAAATTGCTCCAAAACGTGATTTCATGTACAAAGTCAATGCAAATTGTGTTTTCAGCTAAAATTCATAAATGAGTGATTAATTTTCCTTTTATCTATAACACTAATTTGATTTGCTGCTATTTATGACCGAAATAATGTCGCCGACAATTTTCATCAAAAAAACAATAAAAATAAAAAGGTTGAAAAAGCAAAGAAATACGGTAAATTGGGGTTAGTGGGACACTTAAGCATATTACGTAAGCATAACACAAAAATAAGATACTCAATAAAGCAATCACATACCTTTTAGGCCCCCCAGTCTGGCCAGCCTCCAAAATACCCCAGTCTAATTAGGGTTAAAAATCGCCCATTTTAAATGTGACGTGTAAACTGTAGCAAAAATTGCCTTCACAATGACGATTTGAAATACATGTAAACTATATTTATTTGTTTCATTGTAAATGGTTATTAGAACGGGTATTTTAGAAAATTGAGTTTAAGGACTGTAGCCCTAATAACCCCCTCCCCCCCCGCCCCCCACCACCACGTTAGGGCTAATTTTATTATAATTACCTCCAGCAGCAGGGGGTTATTCGTTCCATGCATATTGCTTGGTATTTACTCTTTTTATTGCAAGGTCACATGGCGACCGAGCGGGGATTTTTCGGTTGAAAAAGACATAATTAATTTTTTTTTAAATGAAATTGTTGATGCAACTTTTGAAAAGTCTAAAAGGCTTCGTTTTAGTATAAAATGGTCTTTTTATGCTAAGAAAAGGGACACTTTTTAGTAATGAAAAGGGGGACATTGTCCCCTTGCCACCCCGGTTCCGCTGCCTCTGTATAATAACAATACATTTTTCTCAATTCTTATATCTGAAGCTGTTCGGATGGGCCGAGTTCCGAAGGTTGAAGTCCTCAAACTAAAAGAAGAACTCGATGAGAAGGATAACGTCCTCCATGAAACCGATGACGAAAGATCACATCGGGTCTATGTCGATTCCGTGACTGAGCAGTTTAATAACATGGTTTGTCTTAGCACTGAACAGGACAAGGAGAAATTCTGGAAGAAATGCTCAAGGGTAATTTTAGAAACTATTCAATCTTGGATGATCACTAGCCGTATTTCATTGTTAAACTAAGAGAATATAATTGTAAAGATAGTGTAATGTCATATCATAGATATTCTAAGAAAAAATGACATGTTTGAAAACACTGGTTTCATAGAATTGTTTGTAACATGCTTTAAATAGCAAAACAAACGAAACTTCTTATAAATGCTCAAAAAATGTAACAATTATTTATTTATTTTTTTTACATTTCCAGAAGCTATTTTAGTTACTAGTTCTGCCGAGAATGGCCGGAACCGAGTGTGGAAATACCAACATAATTTTTTCATTTTGTGTGCAGCCTTTCACATCGTACATGCCAACTGGTACATGCGTCATTGAAGGAATGCAGCTGAAGAAGGATGGACCACCTCAAGAGATCACCAACCGGGCCGAGATGGCGCAACAATGCTTCGTCAGTATGGAAGTCATCATCGAGAAATTTGCTACCTATGCCAAGCAGCTTCCTGAGTTTCGACGTCTCTCATCAGCCGATCAACTGATCCTATTCAAGGGTGCCGCTCTGGAGGTGTGTGCTACCCTCAGTGCACGCAGGTACTATCATGGCGTCTATAGGTGAGTGGCCACATTATGGTTTAAATACGACATAAATTAGGGGTGATAGCCTCTAATGCGGCGGTCACAACTCGCCGTACCTTCGACGTGCAACTCCATACGATGGATTTCGTAGAAAATTCGTGCAGCGGAGGTACTTTGCAGGTGCGATGCATGTACGATGTACAGGAAGTTTTTACAATACCCTTACTACAGATACGCAGGAATCACAGAAGTTGACCCAGGACCTGTGCGTGCATTGTACATGCAACGCAGGCTACGTTGATGGCACGTGCCCCGTAGCCTACGACGACTTGTGACCGCTGCATTAGTGATAGTTTCCCTCAAGAATCAATTCTAAGCGAACGAAATGAGGAGGACGGGGAAAAGTGTGAAAATCATAAAAGCGATACAATTGAATGTTTAAGTTCCCTCTCGATTGCTCTCTTTCCCAGCGTTTTTATATATAAAAAAAAACTACTTCATTAAATTAGCAGGGCACAATGTTCGACATCCAGAACTGTCTGCCATCCAGCATCCTTTGAGAGCCATCTTAATAGAGACAGATTGTGATTGAAAGCCAAACAATTACCATGCTAGAGATACAGTTCTTGGAAGTATTGATGAGAAAATGTGTTGGATAGTCTGGCTTGGAGGGGGTTACGTTCGTGGTGCACGAGAAGGAAACGGCTTGGAATCCAGGCCATGTTCTCCTCGACCTACTAGTAGTAGTTAGAAGCGGATCCAGCCTTACGTCACACAATTGAAAGTATCGACCCACGGCCAAAGCTAATAGAGCCTTTATTGTCCTGCGCATTCTTTTGAAATTGAGAATCCTGCATCCTCGCCTGGAAGTAGTAGTAGTATTAGTAGTAGTAGTAGTAGTAGTGGCAGTAGTAGTAGTAGTAGTAGTAGTAGTAGTAGTAGTAGTAGTAGTACCCTTACAAAAATGTCGTGTGGTACCACGCAACGGTACCATACAAAATACCACAGGATTTTCCTATGGTTTTTTGGCACAAATAC
>CALNVZ010002974.1:6079490-6112778 GCA_940671915.1 Paracentrotus lividus
TCTGATATGGTCCAATAATCACAAAGATATGAGCATTTTTTCATCACACATCAGGAAATCTCTCCCTCCAAGTTTGTATTGAGTAGCACCAGATGTGTCGAATAAAAGAAACCCATGTTTGATCATTAATACTTTAAAAAATATTTCAGGAGTATTTATGAAATTTATATCACTGTAAAGTGCAACTCATTACCATTCTAATGATATGTCTCTCAGCTCACCAATATTACGCATCGCTAAAACTCATTGTTCTGAAAAAGTCTTGCAAAATTGTGAGTGCTTCACTTTCACGCTCATTAATCATGTTAATGATCAAAGTTGGGTTTTTTCTTAGTCTTTTGAATAACGCATCTCAAGGAGCACGAAAGTGAACACTCACAATTTTGTAAGACTTTTTCAGAACAATGGGGTTCAGCGATGCGTGGTATTGGTGAGCTGAGAGACATATCACTAGAATGGTAATGAGTTGCACTTTACAGTGATATAAATTTCATAAATACTCCTGAAATATTTTTCAAAGTATTAATGATCAAACTTGGATTTCTTTTATTCGACACATCCGGTACTACTCAATGCAAACTTGGATGGAGAGGTTTCCCGATGTTTAATGACAAAATGCTCATATCTTTGGGATTCTTGGACCATATCACATAAAATTTCATCCAGTTGTAGAAAACGAATGGTACTTTACGGGTGTAGAGTTATAAACAATACATATTTGTAATTTTAATATTATACCCATCAAAAGTGCCATTAGCATTTATTGTGGGACACACTGTATATAAATGTATTGTAAAACGTTGATTAATGAGATTTTCACTCGCTCTTCGGAATTGTATTTTCTAGAAGTGATTATCAGCTAGTGAATACAATGATTAATTTTATTATAGAGCAAAATTTTTAGCTCGCGCTTCGTGCTCACAAACAAATCATACAATGATTTAACGATTATGTTAAAACTATGTCTTTAGGTCGTATTTTGTGGAAAAATATGTTTTATTTGTTCCAACCTTATATTCTTAAAATTGTCACTAGTTTCTGCATAATAAATTATGTGAAATAGATCATTCCATATTTTCGAATTTTGGGTATACAAATAATATAGGAAGCCTTTTCCGTTCAAGTTCTATAATAATTCCCATTCCGGGGCTCCGTTCTCCCCCACCCCCTGACGTACATCACATGAATCGCAGCCCGTGATGGTAGGGGAGAAAACCAGGACAATAAATTGTAACAACGGGGCGAATTGTAAACAGAGGAACTTTCCAAATACATGTGGTATTTGTGGCAAAAAACATCAGCAATAACATAACATATGGTTATGTGTAAAAAAAAAAAAAAAATACAGCAATCCATACATATGGTATGGCATAATACCATAAATGTATTGCCAAAAAACATCAGCAATACCATACATATGGTATTTGTGCCACAAAAATCCATAACAGTCAATACCATACCCATTGGTATTAGTGCCAAAAAAAACCCATTACACAATACCATACAATGGTTTTGGCAAAAAAACACATACAGAGATAACATTACGAATGATAAGGTATTTGTTGCCAAAAAACTACAGAACCAATACATAAACATTGTATTTGTGCTCAAAACCATACAGAACGCATACCATTGGTATGTGCCAAAACCATACAGCAATACAACAATATGGTATTGTGCCAAAACACATAGCAGACCACATTAGTGGTATTTTGCCAAAAAATGAACACACCATAACGTCATGGTATTTGTGCAAAAACACTACAGAAACCAGTCACGTATGGTATTTGTGCCAAAACAAGCTACAGCAATTACCAATAACATATGGTTTTGTGCAAAATACGCTATACGATAAATTGGTCTTGTGCCAAAAACATACAAGCAATACCATTACATATGGTATTTGTGCCAAAAACCTAATACAGAAATCATACAAAGTGGTAATTTTGTGCCAAACCATACAGAGAAGATACCATAACATATTTTGGTATTTGTGCAAAAAACCATACAGAAATAGCCATACCAATTAAAATAAGGTATTTGTGCCAGAAAAACCATACAGCCAATCCAACCACATAGGTATTTGTGCAAAAAACCATACAGCAATACCATACATATGGTATTTGTGCCAAAAAAACCATACAGCAATACCATACATATGGTATTTGTGCAAAAAAACATACAGCAATACCATTCATATGGTATTTGTGCCAAAAAACCATACAGAAATACCATACATATGGTATTTGTGCCAAAAAACCATACAGAAATACCATACATATGGTACTTGTGCCAAAAACCATACAGCAATACCATACATATGGTATTTGTGCCAAATACCACAGCACTGCTGTATGGTATTCTTATGGTACCCTTTTCCTGTATGGTATTTCCCTATGGTACTTCTATGGTATTTTATTGTACCATAGAAATACCATAGGAATACCACAGGACATTCAAAAATACCATATGAATACCACAGGACATTCAGAAATACCATAGGAATACCACAGGACATTTTTGTAAGGGTAGTAGTAGTTGTAGTAATAGTAGTAGTAGTAGTAGTAGAAGTAGTAGTAGTAGTAGTAGTAGTAGTAGTAGTAGTAGTAGTAGTAGTAGTAGTAGTAGTAGTATTTCACTAAACATTCTTTAAATTCCTTGATTTTAGGTTTCCTGAGATTAACACTTACATCCGGAGAGACGTTGCTGAGAACTCCCCATTTGGAAAGAAGGAGACTACATATACACCAGAGATGGTGTTTTATGAGATGTTCAACGAGTTAGGTTTGACTGATACGGAAAGGGCTGTTTTCTGTACCTTTCTTCTATACTCACCAGGTACATACTGCTTTTTAAAGTGGCGTCACACTGTTCCGAAGTTGAGCAAAGATGGACACACGAAATGTGAAATATTAGGGTTAGCGCGAAGTATAACCCCGAACTTGGTCAACAGCCAAACATGGGCCAAAACGCGAGCGATGTCTAGAGAAGGTTATCTGATGGCCCTCGAGCAACACACGAAGAGTACACGAATGCCCTGATGATTTCGTGATCAGAGCAAAATTTCAAATTGTCCATGATCGTGTGTCCATCCTTGCTCAACTTCAGGACAGTGTGACGCAGGCTTTATCGAATTCATATCATTTTTGGTCTTGGGAGGTACTTTCATTTTTGCGTCAGTCAGGTGTTGGTTTATTAAGACATAAGGTGTGAATTTGAATTAATGTTCGATTTATAGAAACGTTATAGACTACCTGCCAAGCATTGGAAATCCTTCTAGCTTCTAACGCGCCTCTGGAAATATTAGATTTTTTTATATGAAGGCAGACTCAAAATGACTGAATAAGTTTTCACAACTCGGCGAGGCCAACAGTTGACTGTGCGGAACTAAGAAATTGATATTTTGTAAGATAATTTCTGATCTACCCAACCTTTATGCAGAGGCAAGTGGATATGTGGGAATGTTGTATTGTTATACTCATACATAAGACATAATTTCATATTTATTTTATTTCCAGGCAAAAGACAAGAGGAATATGTACATGAGAAAGAAATTACCACCGACTATATAGTGCCTAAGGATCACTAAAAGAAAAACTAGTTTCTTTTAAGAAACTCTTCTCACTAGTCGGGGTTTACAAGTATACAAAAAATAAAATCAGTATAAAATGGCAATAATTTTTTGTAATGCATTACTTATTAACACCAAAAACTTAATATAGTGTTTTTTTTCTCCATCTTCTTCTTCTCGAGTCCTTTCTCTCAATGTACTTAATTTATTTGTGTTTATTATTGTCTGGTGAATTAAAATTTGATTCAGACCCTGCCAATTAAATACTGAACGCAGGCAATCCCATTAGGTGAAAGAGTAGTAAGATCAGCTGGGGAACAGGTGTTAGGCAGGAGAGGGCATTGTGGGAGGTGAGTCATGGTCTCCTCCTCTCCGCATTCGCATACTGGATGTTCTTCGGTGTTGCTGCCCCATTTGGCCATTAGTGCCTTGCAACGGCCGACTCCAGCTCGCAAGAGATTTAAACACAGCTTGAAAGGCCATGTTCCCGGATCCTAGGTGGGAGGGACTCTTTTGGACTAGTGTTGACACTGTACGGTGAAACCATGGGGCTCTTGGGTACAAGAGGCTGCCTTACACTCTAAAAACTGAAGTGCTGTTTTTAGCTCTTCAGAGGCTGAAATCAGCACTTTTTAAGAGCTTGTATAGTGACTGCACTCAAAGTGCTGTTTAACTGCACTCAAAGTGCTGTTTTAGCACTTTCACGCGAGCTGAACTTTCAGCAAAAATGGGCAAAAACGGCGTGACTTCGTTGGGATTCGAACCTGGGTGCCCTGCATGAAAAGCGATGACGAGCACGTTAGACCAATTCACATCTCACGATTGCTAGCAGATCATATTGTTGCATGACGAACTTTCTTCAAATATTGCCTTAATCAGCTACTATGCTGTCATATTTAAAGCCAGTTAGCGAGATCTCCGTTGGTTTATTGGTAACGGTCAGCGGTACTCTTCCAAGTCTAGGTGGAACCCGGTTCGAATCCCATACCGACATTACATTTTTTGTTGATAAATTAACACTTGGGCAAGTGCTAAAATAGCACTTCAGGTGCTGATATAGCACTTCAAGTGCAGTCACTATACGGCACCGAAATTAGCACTTCAGTTTTTAGAGTGTAGCAGGAAGCTTGCTCTCTTGGGTGGTGATCAGGGTTACCTTGCTGAGCAGGGGCGCGCGCCGGGGGGGGGGGCGGCTGGAGGGGGGGGCTGCAGCCCCCCCCCCACTTTTTTCAGCAACCGTGTACAAAACGCAAAAATGACCATACATTTGTGATTTTAGCCTGTTCAGCCCCCCCCCCACTTCGCTCAGCCCCTCACTTTCAAAAACGCTCCGCGGCCCTGCTGAGAGCTGGTGGGCAACTTGGTATCGGTCACCTCTGTTCTTGGTTGGGTTTGTTGATGTCGTTGCCAAGGATGCGAATGCCTTCCACGCTTTCCTTCTGCTATGAGTCACATCGGTGGCTTCGATGAATTCCTACCATTTCTTCTTCTGCATTCAGCTTCTTTTTGCTATGTGTCATCTATTTATTCAAATGTCTGTCAATATGAAATCTTCATGCATTTAAATATACAACTTTATGCATTATCAGATGGTAAAGCCTACTTAGTAAAATATAAGGGATATATTTTTTTTTAATACACATGTATGAAAAATACGAAATAAACATGATTTCATATAATGAAATAGAAAAGTGGGTCAGTGATATTATCACCTTGCTCATTGATTATGCATGAGAATATGCACATGACTGTTCTAAGAAAAATGCAAAACGAGAAAATCATACTGTGTTATGTTTCATCCGATTTTGATGACATTTTTATTGTTGTACTAGTTATAATTTCTCCCGTAGCATTCTGAAACCCTCCATTTAAATACCTGAAAGAGTAAATACAACCTTGCATCATGGAAAGCTCAGTAGGCATAGAGTTGTAATAACAAAAATAAAACTCAATTTTGATATCAGTATTCATAAAAAGATAATCGCGCCTCAATCTATCCGCCCCTCCCAAATACTTGAAAAATAACTGTAATATTGAGAAGGTGAGTGACGTCATAGATGTGGATGAAATGCTATGTCAGTCTAGAAGCCAGGCACGACTGGGTTTGCCCTTAAAGTTGTACAAATAAAATTGACAATAGCCCACCTGTGTGAGGAGGCTATTTTATGAAATAAAGGGCAACTAATCATGACTGGTGCCAGACTGACATAGCATTCCATACACATTCTTTGACGTCATCATCAACGTAGGCCAATTTGGAAGAAGAAAATAATATTTTTGAAGCACCAAATTTGTGTTTTCGGAAGGAACACTTACTAGGTGGTAGGGTAGATGTAGGGAATCCGGCCACTTAAGCTCATTTGCTTAATTAGGACATGAAACATAAAATCACAAAGAAAAATGATTCTCATTGCTTAGCTACATCATTCAAACTTTATTTTCCAAAAAAAATTGAGGTAATCAAATTTTGTTGAGGCATTATATGCAAATAATGACGTCATTGTAAATTGTCTGGCATTCCCTACAGTGTAGGAAATACCGGACAGTATTGTTTTTACCCCATTTTTTTGTATAAAGATCTGTCTGGAAGCACTGATTTGAATGTTAAACCATCAACTTGACATGTTTGTATTGATTTTTTATAACATTATTCATTTTTAGAAAGTTATATGCATTTACTACAAAATTTCAAAACACTCAGAATAACTTTATATCTCATGTAGATCATGACATATCACAATTAATAAAGAGAAATAGACATTTCTAAATTGTCAACAATTATAATAAATAATATATACATTATAATGCAATACTATTGATCTACAGCTTAAGCAACTCAACCCGGAAGTAAAACAACACCGTCAATGTGGTGTCCGGTATTCCCTACACAAAAAAATGACTGACTAGCACTTTTCAACAAACTGCCACCCCATACACAGGCTTTGTCAGTGCAAACACTCCATACACGTTTGGCCCACCCTCCACACATGTCCATAATGCATGAAATAGAGGTTATGCCCAATCTATTTTTATACCATCACATTTCTCTAAAATGTCAATTTTTACATCAGGCATTTTTCAGGCTGCATTTTCCTACCTTGACAGTTTTGGTAGTTTTCTCGATATTTCTCATTGTTGTTTGTGAATACAATTCAACCTTCCCAGACAGACCACCTGACCAATAGATGCCGGATATTTCAACTCAGTTGATCTTATGTTGGCAGCTAGGGCTGGACATGTGGTAACCGTCCCGATATTCCTACTGTCCGCAATTCCCTACATCTACCCTAAATGAACAACTTAAATTTGGAATTGTGGAATTGTGTAGCTTATTAGCTTTTGTTTGATGCATAATTTCGCTATTTCATTTTTTTCAGTCAGGTCGGGGTCTTTAAGCTTAGAGCCCTCCTTTAATCGGCACTACGTAGTGTTAAATCCTGAATGCGCTTGTTAATGAAGGTATGATTCTCCAAAGAATAGTTCTTTTCAAGACCTCATTAACAAGAGCATTTTCTTTGCAGATCGGGAAGGCTTAACCGACAGAGTTGTTGTTGAACGCCATCAGGAGTACCTCGCACAAACCCTGTACCGTGAAGTCAAGAAGAACCATTTAGAGCGTCCCAGCCTCTATGCCAAACTGATGGATGCAGCAGTTTCTCTGCGTACCTTGGTTCCTGACCATGTGGAACGACTGAATAAAATCAAAATGAAGTGCAATGGCCACTTGCCAGCCGATCCAAGCCGGTTGCTCGAAGAGGTTTATGGGAGTTTGTTATGGACACATGCTGATCAAGAGATGGCGATAAACGCTGAAACAGGTGAATCTTCTATGACGTGAACCGTGCAGTGAAATGAGAGTATTTAAAACACCTCATGGAAAGTAATAAAACATTTTTTTTTAAAGACGAACAACGAAGAGATGCATGGAGAGCAAAACACAGATACTTTGAAAGACATAAATTAGAATCAACATTTGCATCATGCGGTTGTCATCATTTTATGCATGAATACTAATTGCTTTTACTAGAATTTTAACCATGCATTTTCTCATCATTATCAAATCGTGGTATTTTGTGTTATTGTTATTCGATTGTAGGTAATAAGAAATTGAATTGAATTAAATAGAAAAATGGTAAGTAAAATCCTAATAAGAGCAATTATTACTTTTTTATGCGTACGTCCGATTATACAGTGCGTCCCAGAAAAAAGTATACTGAACTTTGAGAGTCTCATATTAAAATATTATAGCTTGTGTGACCTTGAAATATATATATCATGATAAAGGGCAACTCATATTCTTTTCAATGATACCAAACTTATACCTGTGTTGTGACGGATGACTAAGCAGTTGGGCTTTAAAAAAAAGAAAAAAAAAATCGTAAAAAGTGCCCTGTCCCAAGTTTGTGCAAAAGCAGCCCTTGCATTTTAATAGATCAAGAAATCCTTTGTGCCGAATGAATGGACTCAGGAAGGCTGATCTCAAACAAACAATGAATGATCAGAAAGCCAGGGCTGCTTCTCAGACAACTTGATACAGATCACTTTTGACCAATGTTTTTAAACACTCGAGTGTTCAGTCATCCATGACAGTATCGGTATGATTTTGGTATCATTAGATAGAATATGAGTTACTCTTTGTCATGAAATTAAAATTAATTACACATAAGTTATACAATTTTAATATGAGGCTCTTAAAGTTGGGTATACTTTTATCTGGGACTCACTGTATTGCCTAAGTTGACATAATTTTCTCAAAATGTTTCGTCAAACGCACCAATTTAAAAACGTGCAATCATACTTTTCGATCGGTCAGTGCATAATTCTCCACTTTTACATTAGTCTAAGATCAAATGGCATCCACACTGTTCTTTAATGTCAGTCCAGTGAAAAGATATCAAAGAATGATGAGAAGATGTCGGTAAACAACAAAATAAAAAGAATGAACTCTCAAACAAGAAATTAGAAGTTTTAAGTTCAAATTCGTTTGGCCCAGGACTGAGTTTAGTGAGCTTGGAGGCGATTTAGATATGATCTTCCGGCTAGGAAACAAGCCTGACCTTTGCCCTGTAACATAGTTACGATCGATTGCAAATATAAAACAACTATTCTAATTGGTTTACACTGAGACTTTCATGCAAGGAGTCCATGGAACAAGGATCCTTATTGGTTTGTAATTGATTGTAACTCTCCATGTTACAATGCACTAGTCTTTGAGCTGGACTCCGAGCTGAATATCGTCTTAAAATTACGACTTCCCAATCCTAAAAATGCCCATCTCTTAATTCAAACATATTTATTGTGAGAAATTAAAAAACAAAAACATGCTGCCGTGACTCTTGTATATGAATAATGGAATATCAATGGGATGACGCGAGTATGAACAAAAAGATATATAGTACAAAGCAGAGATAAACATGACAAAATTGTTTGTATTCACTTTTGTTTGTACATAATCGTTAAAGTGTCTTTGTCTGTTGCCTCTTACACGAAATTGTAAGAAAAGTGAAATTTAATGATTTCTATTATTGTAACGAAATAGTACTCATTTTCTATAGATTATATTTCTATTGGGTATGGAATGTGTGCAGAAGAAATTTTCATGCTTTTCTACACTGTAAAAAAAATAAAAATACAGAAAAATACAGAAAAGTGATGTCAGCAGAGTCGCCATACAAAAGTGTAATTTAAAATAATAGTTTTGTTGTAAATTCCTCCTCTAATAATTAAAGAAAGAGAAAAAAAAATCATTAGAGTTCTATATCTTACATATTTGGTTAAAACGGAACAAATATGTTACTTCTGATGTATATTTTGTATTTCTCACGTAATTATTTGCATGAGAAATTTACAACAAAATTGTTTTTAAGATTACATTATTTAAAATTTTTATGGCGACTCTGCTGACAGCAGATTTGCTGTAAAAATACAGATATTTTTAACAGTGTCGTCTTAATACTGTAATGTGTGCACATCAAAGTGCATAGATATTTACTTAACATACTTAATGTCCAAGTAGCCTAGGTAGGGATTGTTTAACTTCATTCAGGATCTTAAAAATAAATCACTCTTCCAGCTAATGCTGTAATCATATTATTGCAAACCTTTAGGTCAGACAGGAATCGCCTGAGATTTTTAAGGTTGTTTACTATTGTCTAGATACTGATGACTGAGTATCATCATTTCACAAACGTACACTCTAAAAACTGGAGTGCTAATTTCTGGGTGCTCGTATAGTGACTGCACTTGAAGTGCTATATCAGCACCTGAAGCTATTTTAGCACTTGCCCAAGTGTTAATTTATCAACAAAAAAATGTTCAATGTCGAAATGGAATTCGAACCGGTTCCACCTAGACATGGAAGAGTACCGCTGACCGTTACCAATAGACCAACAGAGATCTCGCTAACTGGATTTTGATTATGACAGCATAGTAGATTATTATGGCAAATTTGAAGAAAGTTCATCATGCAACAATATGATCTGCTAGCAATCGTGAGATGTGAATTGGTCTAACGTGCTCGTCAGCGCTTCTCATGCAGGGGACCCAGGTTCGAATCCCAACGATGTCACGCCGTTTTTGCCCATTTTTGCTGAAAGTTCAGCTCACGTGAAAGAGCTAAAACAGCACTTTGAGTGCAGGTAAACAGCACTTTGAGTGCAGTCACTATACAAGCTCTTAAAAAGTGCTGATTTCAGCCTCTGAAGAGCTAAAAACAGCACTTCAGTTTTTAGAGTGTACTAAGGGACACTCAAAATAACACTGTAGTCTATGGATAGAAATTAATATGATGTTTCCGGTCATTTGCATTTTTTATTAAAAATTATTGAGATAAAGCTTAAATGTAATGAAGCTATGGAAATGAAATTGTCAGTGTTTTATCTTAATGCATGACGACATGCACATGACAGCATACAATGCCCCGTATATAGCTCAAAATGATGCAAGCCTGCACAAAGTTACACATTTTCTTTAAATGGGACGTCCACCCTGAAGTTTCAACATGAGCAGAACATCAAAAAACAAATTTGTAACATTTTGAAAAAGAGCCCTCAAAGTTAATCGTGCTTTAAGTTTTCATCTTGTCACGTCATTTGTGAGCTGCTCTCCCATATCTTGTGAATTGTAAATTCCATAAAGTCCCACTTTTCATGATTTGTCATAAAGAATGCCACATGTGTAAAAGATGTACTGGTACAGTCCAGTGATATATCCATATCAATTCTAGTTGTAAACTTAAGGGGAAGAGGGCGCTATCACTCTACGCAAAGCGAACGCGGCCATAGACATTTTGTATTTTGCACAGTTTTTTCACTTTTTTTTGATTATGCGAGCAACTACCTTTTCAAAGAAATGTCAACTGGAATAAGTACGCTAAGAGTCTGAATTTTCAAAAAAGGAATAACTTATTGCAAAGGGAAAAAAAGTCCTGTCACTTGTGTTAATTTCGAAATCCTAGTCAGATCAAATTCCTGTACAATATGGCCAATTTTGCTCTCAAAATAGCTCATACGCCGCATAATCATCTTCCTGAATAACGCATAATTATATTACAGCTTACTGTTCAAAGCAGTTTTTAAAAGCTTGAATTCTCAGCTTTCAAAGATGGTACATTCATTTCGATTGGTTAAGAAAAAAGTCCTGTCACTTTGAACATTATCACAATAGAATCTTTACTCGATGGGTCGATATTTCCGCATATCACATGCATATCGCATGTGGACGGCGTCTTCGCAAGAGGTGACAAGATCACTTTTATATCAATAATCGTTTGGACATCAATCTATGTGAAATAAAGATTCTGATTACAACTTCAGCACAATCGTGTTATAGGCTTGCCAGAATGTCTTTTCCCCAATCTAGTCTGAAGCATCTACCTACGAAAATATATGATAAAAGTTCAATTATTTCTTTCATGTCCATGAGTAATTTGCTCAAACAGATCGACGGACAAATACCATTCAACCACAGGGAAGTTTTCTTAGGGAGTTTTTGTACGCTAAGTAATAATTGCATGCAGTTGTCAACTGTTCTCTTCCCGTCGTAGCGCGGGTTTAGTTGACATTTATGCGGAGCACCATAAATTTTCTGCCCGGCTCAGCTGTATTTCCACTAAACTCATGAATGCAGTGTTGCGTTTCCCCTCCCCAAATAATGGACGCGTCTTTATGTTAAGATTTAATGCCATACGTTAGATTTACATTTCACGTGGAGTAGAATTGATATGATATGCATATATAGGTGAAATGTTTATGTATATAACTATGGGGAGGTGGGGGGGGATGTGAAGTACACAACACATTTGAGAGCGGCTCGCATTGACTTCAGAAGATCAAAACTTTTAAAATATTTATAATCCTTTGACGGATGTTCGCCAAACTTTTTTTGAGTTTTTTTTTTTTTTTTTTTTTTTTTTTGGGGGGGGGGGGGGGGTGGTCACTCTGCTTTCACTAAAACAAGCAACTTCAGGATAGACTTCCCCTGTAAGAAAAAATTCATAATGTCTAGTTATATCTTCGTAGGCATTATACTAACAAAGTTTTATTCATGATTTTCGTCACTGCAATAATGTTGTAATTTTTTTTTTCTGAACAAATCTTAGCAGAGAGTATATCGTTTTATGAAGTGGTTATATATTGTCTATGATCAATTATCTTAGGGCCTATATAACATGAATTACTGCAACTTTAGGAATGTAATAAAATCTTGATGATACCTGGTTTTGTTGTTGTCGTCAAAATGATTAATTTGTTGGACCAGAATAGATTTCTGGAATAAAGTTATGCTGCAGATTCCATTTATTGTTGTTGTTGTTGTTCTCTTTTTTGTTTTGATGGCACTGATATTCATAACATATGAATAGAAATTTGTTCTATTTCATTGATCAATTTATCGTCATTGACTGTACAGTTTGTGATCTGGGGAGCATTTCATGAAACAAATATTCACTGATTCTCACTGACAACTGTTATAAGCTACTGAAATGCTTGCATCTGATTGGCTGAGAGCAAATTTGTCGGATAAAACGTCCGACAAGTCCTCTCATGAAACGCCCCCTGTTCACTAAGCTTAAAATAACAGAAATGAAGGAAATAGATCAGGAATAGTATGGAAAAACCGGAAAAACCGGAAGAATGGTCAGAAAATTATTATTATGGCATAAAAGCATGACACTTAAGTCAGTGAGACGAAAATGCAACTTGTAATAATGCAAGTTGTTATGCCACATCTTTATTTTAAAACTTGTTCACATCCCCATTCAAGAATAATGTTTTCGTGTCAGAAACAAAGTTATTGCACTACGAAACTTTTAAATTCATTACGCTCCAACGATTTATGAACAAATAAGTGTTTATTGTTTTCTACGTTTATTGCTTATGCTACAGTCACACAGAACTTACGTTGAGTTACGTCATTTTTTTTCCTGCGAATCCCCACGGATGCCTTCCCGTCACGCTTCAATAATTGTAAGATATACGGGACAAAATGCGGATGATACGAATAGTTACGTCCAGATACGGACACTTGCGTCCAATTACGAATAACCTTACGAGTCTACTTGGTCTCTGTTTTTTCAGACTTCTGGAAACTTCCGGACACTTCTGAACACTTGCGGGGATTGACATACGTATACACATAACCGGGAATTGTAATGAAAATTATATATATATCTCTCTGGTCAATGAGTGTGATTTTTTTTTTTAAGGGGAATTATCCCCTCAGAAAAATTTAGCTTCAGTGAATGGAGACAAACCCCCAAAACATGTTGGGAAAGTTTCAGAAAAATCACTTATGATATGGAGATCCTCCAATTGGCAACGCGACCATGATGTGTGATGTAATGCAGGGAGATCTTTCCCATATCTATTGTACACATTGTACTAAAATCCTCTTTTTTCTTGATTCTAAAAGGAGAATAAAGAATCTTTTTTATGGGATGACTTGTAAATATATGTAAGTCATAATATATCATGAAAAAAAAGGTGTTCTATCATAAGACTGAAAATAAAGAGACATTTTGAATAGTTTTTGTGCACACCATAAGGGGAGTTCTCCCTTTGTGACATCACAAATGGTGACCGCGTTGCCAATGGAGGATTTCCTATGTCATTAGAGATCTCAATATTCAAACACTCATAACTTTCTTATCATTTATTCGGTTTTCACCAAATCTTAACTAATGTGCTTATTTGATTTTTCTGCATCCACAGTAAGCCAACTATCTACAAAGGGACAATTCTCCTTTAACCTTCGCTAAGATCACCTTTCCTATTTCTGCTAGTTATATGGCTTCAAAGTCCTACCCAAAAAGCAAAGTGGTAGGTACAAATACAAAGGCTGAAGAGGGCTACATGGCAACAGACGTTGACCAGGAGGGGGCAAGGCACTCCTACCCCACACCCCCCCCTCAAAAAAAAAAAAAAACAACAACACACAAAAACCAAACAAACAAAAACAACAAAAAAAAAGGAAAAAGGGGGAAAAAAAAGAAAGAAAAAAAAAAGGAGATTAAGAGAGAGAGAGAGAGAGAGAGAGAAGGGGGAGAAGGTAGAATAACGGAGAGAGAGAGAGAAAAAAAATTAAAATAATTAGGTTTCAAACCATTTTTAATATCGCTTCTATATACAGGCAATTTAAGAAGATTAGGTCCCTAATAAACAGACAAAAACGAATTATTAAATAAAGAACCAATCGAAAGATAAAACATCCCAGAAGAGACAACATGCAGCGAAATCGCCAATTTACGCAATTGATTATGAGATTATATTATAGTTTTCAAAAGGTTTACCTTTTTCAAAAGTTTAACTCGCATTTATACACGTATAGAAGAGGAAAATAGAATTTCAATTTATGGCCCTCCTTTTTTTGCTCTCACTATTTTTTTCTCACGTATATTGAGGTTATTATAAAATTCAAAAGCAAAAGGGAATTTATATTAAAGTGATTATAATGTTAAAATTTTTCCTTTTTTTCGGGGGGGGGGCGCGAGTGCATAACTGGCCTTGCTTTAAAACCATTTTGTGGCGTATTTTTTGAGGTCATAACCATGTTTATAATAGGGATTATCCAACTAAAACGAAATCTAAACAAAATTATTCAATATATTCTTGTCATATAAAAAGTGGGGAAATTATTTATATAAGATTTGATTGCAGAGGATTTCAATCAAATATGGTTTCGAACATCCTGTTTTCCGTTAATTTTTTATTGAGTGGAAGCTCGCTTGAATTATTATTAGATTTTTTATTTGCCCCCCCCCCCCTTCCTCTAAGAAAATTTAGGACCTGCCCCTCGAAGCTATTACATTTATATACATGTAGGCCTAACCCATATCCGTGTCCAAACAAGAACGGGTGTTCGGGAGTTCTAAAACGTGAAAGGACGCAATTATCCGCAACGCTTACGTGTTTGTCCGTAGCCTCTAATGCTACAGTCACACAGACACTTACGTATAGATACGTCCGGTTGCGTCCAAATATTATTTCATCTTCTATTCTATCATTTCTTATGTATTTCTTTGTTTTACTGGATAAACGAAATTATCAATATTTCCACTGCTGACTATGACGGGTAGGCATCAGTGGGGATCCGCAGAAAAAAAAAAAATTTTGGACGCATCGGGACGTAACTATACGTAAGTGTCTGTGTGACTATAGCATTAAGTGTATTGTTTTCGGGTACTTAAACGTTTGATACGTTTAATTACGGATAATTGCGAATACTTACAGTGGACGCAAATAAACGCAAATGGACGGAACTTATGAATTTTCCCGGAAGACCTGCGTCCTAGTTACGGTTACTTACGTAAGTCGGCATTCGCAAAGATGCCCTGCGAAACTTTGAACATTTCAAAATTTCGCAGACTTCGCGCAGTCATTGTGCGTACCGATACGATTTAGTTTCGGACAGATACGTATACTTACGTTCCCTGCGGATGACTGCGTCCGTGCTGCGTTTATGCTGCTTCCACTTAGCCAAATCTATACGCAGCGGACGTAACTAAACGTAAGTGTCTGTGTGACTGTAGCATTACTGTGCTAAGAACTGCGTCGGACATCTTCTTTGAGTAACATGTAGGGGTTGATTTTTGAAAGCTTAGGGTGGAATCTCACTTCGCGGAGACGTCTCCGAGACGTCTCCGCGACATTTTTTTTAAAACTGTGACAAAGCATTTTCAAAAGAACCGTCTCAAAGTTGTTTCCGCGAATCATGAAACGTCTCGGAGACGTCTCCGCGACGTTTCATTAGTCGCGGAAACAACTTTGAGACGGTTCTTTGAAAGTGCTTTGTCTTAGTTTGTGAAAATTGTCGCGGAGACGTCGCGGAGACGTCTCGAAGACGTCTCTAATACTTTTATCCGTCGCGGAGACGTCTCCGCGAAGTGAGATACCACCCTTAGATTAAATTGTGTTATGTCATAGTTTATATTTTTGTGCAGATTGCAATTCTTGCCACAATCTATTTTGAAATTTATGTTATATCATACCTTAATTTCAACCTATATTAATTATTGTAATATTGTATGGGTTTCTAAGAGAAATTTGGAACGCATTCATAAATTACAAAAACGTGGAATTCGGCTTATAACACACTTTCCGTATCTTTCACCGAGTTCACCTCTATTCAGGTAAATGCAAATCTTACTTTTTCAAAAATTATAATCTTTAGAGACTGCAATTTTCATGTTTAAACTATCGACCAATCTTCTTCTTGAAGCTCTAAATTAATATTTTACATTAAACTGTTCTATACATAATTATATCACTAGAATTGCACGAAATGTACATTTCCCCTTAAATCGGACTTTAATGTCACAATCTTCAATATTTTATTATGGTCCGACTTTGTGGAATAACCTTCAACCTCATTTAATAAAAAATTAGAATAGTAAAACAATTAACCAGTTCAAGCGATTATACAAATACTATCTCCTAAACACTTGAAGTAATGTATCTCATATATTTCAAGGTTTCCTCCTCTTCTTTCCCGTTTGTACCTTCTGATTTTTCATATTTTAGCTTGTTTTTGTTATTGTGTTATTGTATCTTGTTTTATTGTTTTTATTGAATAATTTGTATATTAAAGATACCAAAGGGATTATTTTTAACAAGCCTCCGTTGTGCTTTTTTTTATCCCCGCCACAATTATATGTACTAGAAAAATGTGGAAAAGAAGAATGAATGAGTATATTCATATTTATATTGATCTTTGTGAAGACGGTTTAATGAAGTGCGACATCTGTAGGTAGGCCTCGTCCGCTAATAAGGCCGACACTTATTCTATTGCTCACATATATTTCAAGTTATTCATTATTAGTCAGATATAATTCTTATTTAATCTCCTTTTTCGAAATAATAAGAAATCTCGTTTCCAGGGACTAAAATCATGGTCAACCAACGTTCTGTTTACCAAATCATTTTTTTAACAAAATATATTATATATACATTTCTGCTATGATTAGAAAAAGTGAAAAAGCCGGAAAACTTATCAAAAAATATTATTCATTTTAGAAAATGACCTTGAGCAGATATAAGAAACTTTACTTTAAAAATATTCTTATTATCTTCAAAACCAAATCTCTTTATATGATAGCTGACATTTTAAGTTTTGAAAGCAACTTATAAAATTAAGGATTAATGTAAAAGTCAAAGCGTGAGGGCATTTGAACATATATCCTATGAATAACTATCCAAAATATATTACCTGTAGATAGAATATGACTTTGGATCAGGTTCACCGTGTAATTAAGAGTTAGGGGAGACTGGGGTAATTATGGCCCCCTTTTTCACATTTCCTATTACTACCATTAAATGAAAAGTCCAATAACATTCTAATTATGTCAAAATACAGTCAGTCTATACACCTATATTGTAAAAAGGAAATTATAAACCTGTGACTTATGTTAACAACTTTGTGGGGCCATAATTACCCCATGGGTTGGGGTATTTATGGCCCCCATTGTAATGACTGTCTGAATTCAAAGATATTATGGTAATTAATTATGGTGACATATAATAAATGTTGTTGGGTATTCCTAATACACTTATCAACCACCAACAATGATTTAATCAATATTTGGTTAAGACAAAATGCTGAAATTTTGCAGTCATATCAATACATATATTTATGGACATAATCATACAAGTTTATGTCCCCATCTACGCTTATATACACTGTTTATGCATTGGGGGCCATAATTACCCCAAGTGACATTTTCAATTTGATCCCTCTTTACAGTTCTACTATTGAAGATATCCAGGTGGAAGTTTTTCTGTTATTTTTGTTAGTGCCTATTCTTTCTGTATTAAACAAAATTTCATCTTAAATAATTTTAATTAATGATATCACACCCCAAAAGCAGACTTGCCACTTTCCAACAAACAGAATTGTGATTGCCGTACATTTTAGGCTCCCCTCGGCACAAAATTTGAAGTAAATGACTTATTTTCCTCATATGATAGTAGGAAGCGTTTAGCTAGGCATGTGTAAAAATTAAATTATCATTGGGTAATGCAGCAAAGAATTATAAGCTCTCAAAGGCAAAGGGGCCATAATTACCCCGGGGCCATAATTACCCCAGTCTCCCCTATGTTGTAAGCGCTGGTTGATTATGTGTGTGTGCGTGGGCTGGTGGGTGGGTGAATGAGGTGTATGCGTGTGGGTGAGTATATATGTGTATGAGGTGTAACAGTTGTGTGTGTGTGTGTGTGTGTGTGTGTGTGTGCGTGTGTATAGTAGGGTAGGGATCCGTATTGGTGGGTGGGTGTGTGTGTGAGGGGTGTGTTCAGTAGTGATGAGGTGTTTGGTGCGTGTGTGTGAGGTTTGTGTGTGTGTTGTATGTGTGTGTGTGAGAGAGGGGGAGAGCTGAGGGCATGGCTTTGGTTTTGAGTATGTATTCAATACGTGTTGTTGACATAACTGCATTGCTCCCTCATTACGAGCATGATACAGAGCTACCAAGTCTCACGCATCTTGCGTGAGAATCACGCATTTCGGGTCCGTCTCACGATCTCACGCAGAACACCCCATTTCTCACGCAAAATGAGAAAAAGTAGCATAATTATAGATTTTTTTACCATTTAGGAGTCACGAAACCCTAAATATCGGCAGTTTTGTCTCGCATCAATCCCTGCGAGTGCGATGTTTTCATGTAGGCGATCGTTATATGCAAGATAGCTCACTATGTGAAACATGTGTAGCGTGTGCACGCGCCTCCTTTGTGTACAAAATACTACTGCGCGCACGCACATGTGGTAACGCGCGCCGCGTATGCACTGCTTTAAAACATGATGTGAATGACCTCACGCAAATTTTTTTTTTGAACTTGGCATCTCTGCATGATATAAGACACAGCCCCAACCAACCACCCCTAAAAATACCAGATAAGGTTAAAAAAAAAAAAGAAAAAAAAAAAGGACTTTCCCATTCCATCATTCCAAGAGAGATATCTTTTCATCAAGTGATGGGCTAGGCGTTGTGTTTTTACCCATAGTTGACCATTAATAATAGTTTTGAATAAACAACACATGAAAAGTTTCATATTCTGTGTATTAAATAGTGTCCCCTCCTTTATTTCCACACACTAATTTATAGCATTCATAATTACGATTATTATGTATCTGCTTGAATTGTGACAAGGCTTATTGTGGTACTGACAACGGATGAAATAAAATAGGATCATTATGAACAGGGTTGTGAGTGATCACAAATAAAAAGAGCTGAAAAGTTAATAATACTTGGAAAAAGCTGATATTGAAAAAGCTTGCATACTTTTGTGCACAGGAAGGCTAAAATAAGCTTTAAAAAAGCTTAAAATCAAAACCAAAAAAGCTTAAATCAGCTAAGAAGCTGAACTGGAGTATTATTCTTTAGCGTTATCATTTATTATTATTATTTTTCTTCTTTGTCATCGTTTTGCTCCCCCCCACCCCCCCCCAAAAAAAAATCGCATTCATTTAAACAAAAATTTAAGTTTGAGATCGGTGCCCAGGTATTTCTCCTCACTCGATCACTTTCAAATTTTGTAAAGATGTTCTTTACCATCTAAAGTTGTGAACCTGGCATTCGTCTGTCCGAAATCTCCCGTGTGTAACAACCAGAAGTAATTTTGTATTTCGCGGACTCGATTCTTCTTTTCTTTTAGCCTTCATATCTCCTTCATATTTGAGGGAAATACTTCAAAGTCTTGTAGATAATATAGTCCAAAAGTTGGAAGTTCGTAATCAAAAAGTAATCGCCCAGTCGACCTGTAACGACCTCGTTTTAAAACTTTAAAATCCTTTAGAAAATTGAAACATTAATCATACTTGTTTGTTGTTTATACAACAGTTGATTCAAACTGCCATTACTTGCTTGATTTAATTGCGTTTTATCCTTTCAGAACTGATCATTACCATAACATCATCATTTTAAAAAGGTGTAATGTCTAAGGCTGATCCAGGCTTTTGTACAAAGGGGCGCATAATTTTAATTTGAAACTTTGAAAGAAACTTTCAAAGTCAGGGTAACCTGACACCCTTGGCCATAATTTCATAGAAACGCGCCCTATTTTTGTACTTCATTTTATACCTTCCTCTCATGTTCATCTTTGATGGTGAACTTGGTTTCAAAAGAACAAAAAGTTAAATAGACAAATTCCAAATATGGAATTAATCTAGTTATTTCTCTCTCGCTCTCTCTCTCTTTCTCTCTCTCTTTGTGAAACCAAGTTCGTAAAGAAAAAAGGTCAACAGGCATCGACAGCGTAGTCCTATTCAAACTGTTATTAAAACTATCTTTTAAATCCGTTTGATGTACCGCTCCAAAAATTAATTCATATTTGTCTGTGATTGTTATTTTATTTTCCTGCTGATGGGTGTTATGCGATTCATGCCTTTCATGTTTCATAGATAATGCCAAAATATCATTAAAATGAGATATTTAATTTTATTTTGTTAAGCAAGTTGATGATAGTAATACGGTAACGTAATACCGTGTACACTACGTTAAGACTGGAAACTATTAGTACAATTGATGATGATGATGATGATGATCGTTTATGCGGCGGTCACAACTCGTCGTAGGTTACGGGGCACGTGCCATCAAGCCTGAGTTGCATGTACAATGCACGCACAGGTCCTGGGCCAACTTCTGCGATTCCTGCGATTCATGCGTATCTCTGTAGTAAGGGTATTGTAAAAACTTCCTGTACGTCGTACATGCATTGCACCTGCAAGGTACCTCCGCTGCATCGTAGGGAGTTGCACGTCGAGGGTACGGCGAGTTGTGACCGCCGCATTAGATGATGATGATGATGGTGATAATGAATGAGTGAGTGAGTGGAGAATGTTGACGTTGAAAATGAAAAGACATGTAAACATGAGGATGAGGACGATGACGTTGGTAGTGGTAGTGGTGACGGTAGGGTCATTGAGAATGATTGTCGGTAAAATAAAGATAGTAAGGATGACAAAGAATACGGTGTATCTCAAAGCAGGGTCATTCGATATGAGTGGTATTTAAAGTACAGGCTTATGTAAGTATTTAAGTACAGCAGGGTAAAGGCACTTTTATAACCCCTATGTCATTTCTTCTCATTACAGTCAACTATAGTGGACAAAACGCATTTTCAAAGAAATGTGCAAGCCATGCCGATTAATTCGACTGAGGGTACTAAAGCAGTGGTCACAACACGTCAAGTGCAATGTGCAACACTCTATGAAATAGAGATACGGCGTGTTGTGACCATTAGCCTACATTATGCAGCGGTCACAACTCGCCGTACCTTCGACGTGCAACTCCCTACGATGGATTTCGTAGAAAAATCGTGCAGCGCAGGTACCTCGCAGGCACGTTGCATGTACGACTTGCAGGAAATTTTTTCCAATACCCTTACTACAGAAACGGAGGAATCGCAGAAGTTGACCAACGACCTGTGCATTCATTGTACATGCACCGCAGGCTATGATGGCACGTGCCCCGTAGCCTACGACGAGTTGTGACCGCCGCATTACGTAACAATAAGGCCGTTTAATCAGGATAATTAAGCCTTGCGGGGTTTTCGTTGTAGAATCATGAGAGTGATCATGGTGATTACTAGTCATTATGATTATGTTGTTGATATGGGAAAAGATAGGAACAATGATGAATTCATGAATTTCTTTGCCAAGACACTATTTCATATAATTGTTGTTACGTTTAGGAGTCTATACATAATGGTGAGCTGTTGAACTAGTATACTCCAATGCCTTGACGCACGATGTGGGCGTAGAGTATGATGGAGTACTATTGTTCATTATAGGAAATAGTGGTAGAAAAATACGCGTCGTCATTAGATAGATCAGTACCACGTGACCTACCTTCAAAAAGTTATATTGTACATATGTACAATATAAATTTCGGTTTTTGTAGGGTAAAACCCGTGTTAAATGAATGGGGAGAGTATCGATTCTATCGATTGCCTTGTTGCGCGAGCGCGTAATAACAGTAAAATGTTGCGCACAACAGCTTATAACAATGGATACGCGGAGCAACAAAATACGTCACAATAGGTAAATCTGCACCAAAAATTTGGCAAAGATAAAACCAGATGAGGCAAGGTCAAAGATCTAGGGGTCTATTTACTATAATAAATAGTGAACGCTCCATCTTGCAACATTACTGGACTATATGAACTCCAAATACTAAATTATCCCTCGTGCAAATCTATTTCACCTCGGCCTGCGGCCTCGGAGAAACAAATCTGCACTCCGGATAATTTAGTATTTGCGTACCTATAATCCAGTATATTGCGCGATAGATTGTACACTATTTATATAATAGTATTGGCAGGGAGGGTTGTATGACCTGATATATAATTTTATGTAAATTGAATTTTACTACGAAATGATTAATGTACAATACGCTGCCGTAGGCTCCATCCCAACTACACTTGGACAATTACCCCGGACAACTACCCTCGCCAAAAATCTACCCATAAATCGTCAGTGATTTTACGAACCGTCCTACACCTCGCCGAGTTCCCAAAACCAGCTTTTGAGATAATCGCGTTCAAAGTTTGGATGTTCTTCTGACGCTCATAACTTCGCGCTTTGAAGGAAACCAGGGCAATTAATTATATCAATGAACAACATAAATTCTATAATTTTACAATATGAAAGAAATTATTTGCAATCGGGGTTTGAATTTTAAATATTTAGAATAAAATGGAAGGTAGTTTTTTAGAATCTGATTATTTTTGCGACAAACAGGGGGTTAAGGTCACTTCGTAAAATCATGCGTATCACGCGCATGTTTTTTAGCGTCCTAAACCACGAGATAGAACGGTTCGTAAAATCATTCAATGCATACGCGCACCGCTCACCCATATGTAGGTCGGGTTGCGCGCCATTCTGGAGACTGCTATATTGTAGAAACAATGGTTTAGGACGTTTCGTAAAATCACTGGAAGCGATGTGACGTTTTGAACGAAATTTGAATCTTCTCTTATTTTTAAAATAATTAAGATTTCGACCTGAAATTTGGTCATTCGGTAGAGTTGAATACAGGCTTTAAGAATATCGAAAAAACTCAATTTCGAAAATTTGACCAAAAATTCGGTTTATGACGGTTCATAAAAACAGCGACGAAATGTTAACCTAAACCTAACCTTATTTCCGGGGTAGTCGTCCAGGGGTCAGTTGATCTGATACGCTCAGCTGTCATATTGCTATTAAAAGCAATTAAAATCTCACATGATATTGCATAATAATAATTGTTCGTGCAAAGTTTTTTTTGAAATGAAGACAGCGTGGAAAGTCAAATTATCTTGTCTTGTTGTCAATGGATACACAGCCTATAATAACAGAACATGCAGAAGGTAAGCAAAAATATACTTAGCATAGGCTCAGGAGAAAAATGTAGCAATTGTCAGTTTATGGTTACATTATCCTGACTTCTTAAAACATTTTAATTTTTAAAAGTTGAATGATAAATCGACTTAAAGAAGAATGAAACCCTAAGATCCAGTTAAATTGTATAAAACAGAAGAAAATCAAATAAGCTGATCAATAAACGTTTGAGAAAATTAAATAAATAATAAGAAAGTTATGTTGAATGGTGTTATCACTAATGTTACATGTATGCAGACCCTAACAATGGCAACGGCCCCATGATGTGTGATGTCACACATGAACAACTCTCCCATTTGGTGGACAAAAATACCAAAAAATATATAATTTGCCTGATTCTAATGGTAGTACGGACTCTTCGTCCATGATTATAATTTATGAAACCTGTATTACATGTCTTCTCATGAAAAGAATACCAGATCTAAGTGAAATATGTACAAAAGTATTGGGGAAGTTGTTCATATATGACATTTTAGATCTTGCTCCCGTTGACAATATGAGGATCTCAACAGCGGTAGTGATCACAACATTCAAATGCTCATAACTTTTTCCCCCTTTTTTATTCAAATTTTCTTAAACTTTCGTTGATCTGTTTCTTTGAATTTTCTATTTTATAACTTAATCCAATAATTTTCTAAAAATTGAAGATACCATGAATGTTTTCGTTCATTGATGTATAATTAATAAAAAAATAACTAACATGCACGCTATCTCACTGGATTTAATGAGAAGACGATTGACTTGTAGGCCTAAATGCAGGTCCTGAAAGGGCTGTCTGTGTCTTTCTTGGAGATTAAGCATTAACCATTTGGAAAGGGGAGGGGAGAAGGTGGGCATATGGCCCCCTTTTTAGTATAATTATATATATTATCATGGACTATGTCCATTGTGTGATACTGAAAATAACGAGGGGCACATGCCTCTTTATATACTTTAAATCTGGTTTTTGGCTTTTGGCATCTGCAGTCATGATAGCATTACTTCATCCTACCAGGACTAACCCTAACCCTCAATGAAAGAAAGCTAGCATTTGTCAATCCCCCTGTAAGTCATATTCTACTTTCATCAAACTGATCGAAATTTGCATTTCTAATTCTGTAGGGATTCACAGGCGCAGAAACGTGCGCGCCCATTAAGATCTACGATACTCCTCCGTCATGTCAGTATATAAAGGTGAAGACTCTTTCAAGAGCTGCTTAATTGAATCTCCTATTTATACGTGAGATGATTGACTTTGTTGGAACACTTTATGAATTCAAGGAACGTTGTGTTATTTGTTGATTCTAAGTCTTATTTGCTTTGGTACCATATCGACCTTGTTTTAAAAGGGAGTGAGAAAACTGTTCTGAACTGAATTCGTCAAATTTCCTAAGAGTTAATTGCAATCAAAGTCGATAATGATGGAGTTAAATGCAGTGATATCATCCGTCATTGAGGTCATTGTCACATTGATCAGTGTACCTGGAAACCTTCTCATCATCGCTGTATACGCTCGGAAGAAACGGTCATCGTACTCGGTGCTGGTGACCGGCCTCGGGATCATCGACCTACTCCTCACAATGAGCAGCCCAGTCAGATTATATAACTTCTTCTACTTCGGCAAGCATACTAGCGATACATTCTGTATTGCTGCTGGTAGTATGTTTTATCTTGGTTTGAATTCTTCCATCTTCATGGCAGCCCTCATATCATTTAACCGCTATTTTACGATTTGTAAGCCGTATAACTACAAATTATCAAGGCGAGCTTCTGCCTTTTCTGTCGCCGTTACCCTGGGAGCGTCTGTTTTGGCCACTGGCCCTCTAGGTTCAATGTTCGAAGTCGTTTCCTATCCAGATAACTACAGTGATTGCTCTATACCAAAGAAATACCACCTAAGAGCTGCTACGTACGTATACATTTTGACGGTCATACATATCTTAACCATCATCAGCACTCTTACGATGTATATTTTTGTTTTAAAGCGAGTACGGAACTTGGGAAAGGTCAATGTTAACGCATTGTCCACTTCTTCATCAGCAAGACAAACAAGCTGGATGAAATGGAGCGGTGAGAATACAGAGATGAAAGGATCCGTGGTTCAAAAACAGCATGCCAAGATCAAAGTACTCAACATAACTTCTACTACAGTAGCCAATGACGCTGTACCCACTGCAGTGTCCCGTCTCGACGTCAACAAGCTAGGCCCATCCACATCCAAAGGTACGTCAAACACGAATACCAGTATGGCTATCATAGGTCCTGTACCTCAAGCATCTATACCAGAGACAACCCAACAGCGCCCTCTCCCTATGGATGCTCCTGGACGAAATGGACAGTTTCTGAGGCAAGAAGCTACGAGGAGATATCTGATTATCTTGATGCTGTTGTACCTGACGTTGTGGCTGCCTAACCTCTTCGTCAATATTTTAGGCTATAAACCAGAACTCCGAGGCACTAACTATACCGCTTTTACAGTCCTCATGGTTGTATCACGTTTATCCATGCTTAACAGAATTTATCATTTTGTCATTTCTCTTTTATTTCATAAGGTGTTCAGACGCGATTGTAAAGAATTGCTTATACGTCTGAAGAAGAAAATGCTTTGCCAGCAAACTTATTAGTGGTGCTTTCGCTGGGGAGCTACGGAGGAGATATAATCTAAACGTTGCATTATGAAAGGCTTTATTTTCAAAATAGCTCAAACCCCAAACTCCTGCATACTGTTAGTTACAGGAAAAGGAGTGTGTAAAACTGGTATTTTGCTAGAAACGGCTGGCAAGCGTTTAATATACAAGTTTTCGTGTGCACAAACGAGGGTTCCCCTAGCTACAAGAGATAGCTCCCCGTTGTCAAAATCTACAACGCTATTTTTGGGAAAATGTACGTTCTCCCAAAAGACGTAGAACGTATAGGTTCTCAGCGGAGAGTCAGTTATAAGCAATAAGCGAGCGCTTTTGATAGGAATGTATACAGGCATTTCCCCCTTTGCTAAAACATAAAGAAGCATACTTTGAGTTGATAATCATAATGGGCAGGCGGTAGGTTATTTCTTTTCATATCAGCAATGTTTTAGGTCAGCTGTTATACGCATAGACGCATTTGACACAATAAAACCTTGGTATGAAAAAAAAGAGAAAGAAACTAGGTATCCCAGTAAAGTAGCCTTTTGATTGAATTCGTATTGCAACAATAGACGTTACAATATCTCACAAGCCAAAGGGAACATGTGCGGTTACCATTGGAAACTTTTATTCAAAGTTATTGAAGAGATAGAAAACGAGGATTTGCAGGCATTTTGAAAATAGTGCCCTCTTTTATGCTAACGTTCTAGATAAGCTCCCGTAGTCCAGCGAAAGCTCACTATTGACGGTTTGTTATTTAGGCTGTATATAGCGCTCCGATTGGACCAGGAATTAATTAATTTTATTTCTGACCCATGTCGGCTTTTTCCGAATGCACCGCAGTTGGGTACATTTACTTTGAATTCTATTGGCCTATAGACAGCATTGTCATAATATATATATTAGTCGGGTACATTAATAGTTATCAAAATTATATTTGAAGTGCTCAAAGATGTTGTCCATCATTGTACTAGACACCAAAACGGTGACTTTCACCCACATAGTTTCTGTAAAGGAATAAACTTATCAAAATATAATGACCGCCCGATTAAAAAAAGGTATGACTGCAAAGGTGAGGAGTTCGTCTTCACTTATTTGATATCTATGAAAAGCCAAAATAGATGAGCTGGGATTATGGCCCCTCTTTCTCTTCTTTTTGTATACGCACTGTGTATTTCGATAACTTTATCTTTATTTATTCCTGTATCAACCATATCTGAGTAATGACCTTGCAGACAAGTAAACTGTTGATATAGACATTTCTAGTAATGGATGGATTCCCTTTTAATTGTTATTGTGTATGATGATGATAAGTTATTGAATTAAGCGTTATGGAAATGTTCTGAATCATTGTCATTATTACGATAATATCATTTTATCTTATAACTATTATCTTATACTTTTATAACAGGGGGCATATGACAAGACAGTTGTGAGACAACCGACAAAGTAGGACATGGACTCTAATTTAATTCCTTTTGTACTTAAAAAAAAATAATACATTGGTGGATTAAAAAAGTCTTCAAGTACAGTACTGCCAACCTAAAAGCGTATTTTTGTCTTTTTCATTTGGATAAGGGGTACCAAACTCATTAAATGTCAATAATTATTCAGATCATAAAAATGTAAATCTCCATCCACCTGTCGACCTGAAAACCTTTTATTATTCAATTATTTTCAATAGAAAACAAGGTAAATATGCCAAACATTTTGACAAGTGTGTCATCCCTGCACCAAAGGCATTCGTTCTGGTAAATGAGGGACATAGACAATTCATTGGACAATTAAATGTTTTCTATGAAGACAGGTGCGATGTAGTATGGCATGATGGTTATGTGCATTCATAGACATCTATAGATCTTAGTACCCCCTTAAGAAGCGAAAGAGGATAGAAAAAGTACGGAATACGCTTTTTTGTTGGCAGGTCTGCAAGTATCATTCAAAGAAGAGGAATTTGCTAACATAAATTTGAGTAATATGCCACCTCTACACCCACAAGACACATACACTCTTCCACTTTAAGAAAGCCCCTCAAGCAAGTGACGCCCTTCATTGGCAGTATTTCCCTGTATCATGAGGTAGAAATATTGCGAGAACAGTTTATGAAATAGTCCAGCTTCGTTGTTCAACTAAAAGTTGCGTGTAAAGCAATTTATACAACATCCATGGGGAATCTCATTGAGCGTTGAACGAAGGCGAACAGAGTCGAATTTGAACAATGACATGTGAATCAATAATTATGTCACATTTACTTATATGTGCTTGCCTTACAAAGCAGTACAAAAGAAATTGCGTTGTTTATACCTATACTGTCCGAAGAGTTAGCTAGACTCTCTCTCTAAATATGACACCGTGCACATTTACTTCTGTTCGCCTTTGTTCGCCGTTCAGTGAGATCCAAGTAAATATTAAACGTAATTTGAAAGTGGGCATCTTTTCTTGTCAACAAAGGTGTGTTCCATGGAAGTTTAAGAGCTCAAATTTACACTTTTAAAAATGTCTGTTATTTGCTTGAGTGTGAGCCTTCGTTAATTTGCAGTTATTTCTATCTTTGGAAACGTATCGTACTACTTGTGAAAATTGTATTCAATAAAATAATTAAAAAGTCAAGATTATTCTATCCTATTGTTTAACCATTCTTGATGGCAGTATATTGATCATTATTATCAACAATTTATGGGATTATATTCAGTACACCAAAAAGCTTTTATTTGGTTTGCTTGAATCTGAGTGACTTGCAGAATACACTTTTGGAAAAAAATAAACAAGTTCGTTAAAATCTTAAACAACTGCGTGTTAACCGATGAATCGCACATCGTTGTTCAAAAATGAAGCAACCTGTAGTTGTTTAAAACTTAAACACTCTTGTTGTTTTTTTTTAAAAACCTGTTGTTTAATGGTATCATTAAACAACATAATTGTTTAAAGAAAGTTGTTTAAAATATCAACAGTATTCTTTAAGCTTTAAAGACTTTTTTTTGTTCCAGGGTTCCCCAGCCATCAGAGCTGAATGATACATGTACAGTACTTTAGAGATAAGCGTTTAGACTGATTATTGTAATTTGATCGAGTGATATTCAAAACCATTTTTTTTTTGGGGGGGGGGCATACGCTTAGATCTATGAACAGAATAAATTCTGATCTATCTGCAATTTTGCAATAAGCAATCTTTACAGTGCCTTTAGCCAACGGGCTTTATACGTCGCCCGGACCTTACCGTATGATAGGCCCTATCTTCTTCTTCTTCTTCTCGAGTCCTTTCTCTCAATTTTTGTTTATTTGTGAATTAGAATTTGATTCAAACTCTGCCCATTACATACTGAACGCAGGCGATCCCATTGGGCGAAAGGGTAGTAAGATCAGCTGGGGAACAGGGGGAAGGCAAAAGAGGGCATTGTGGGAGATGACTCATGGTCTCCTCCTCTCCGCTGTCCTTCAATGTTGATGCCCCATTTGACCATTAGGGCCTTGCAACGGCCAACTCCAGCTCGCAAGCGGTTTAAACACAGCCAGAAAGGCCAAGGTTCACGGAATCCTGGTGGGAGGGACTCTTTTGGACCGGTGTTGGCACTGTGTGGTGCAGACGCAAGGCGGGTTGACCCATGGATATATATATCCATGGTTGTAGAGACTCCGCTCAATTTTTCAGGCCTATGTTGTAGGTCTGCGCTGCGCGAGTCCAGATCATAATGCTGACTGCATGTGGTCTAGATCAAGTAGGCTTAGCTGTTACCATGGTTACAATAGCATAAAATGTCTTGAGTATACACGAAAATATTACAATATATTTAGTCCAAATGCTTCCTCTTATATCAATCAGCTTCGGCATTTGGAACTTCTCGATGTGTGAGGCATAGGTCCTCCGTCATGATTGAAACTTTGCGCCGATTTACCTTGCATTGAGTGATGCCATTGGCTCATGACTATAACGTGACATTTGCCTCGGCCTTTTTAAACAACCCCTGTTTAATTTCATTTCTAAACAGCTTGCTTATGGCTTTCAAATATCGAGTTTCCGGTTTTAAACAACAATGTTTAAATATTAAACAAGAGTGGTTAAAATTTTAAACAATATTTTTTTTAATGCGAAATTTTACACAGCGTTCTAACAGTGTACTCTGATGAAATCCAAATGTTTCAAATGGCATGCTTAGAAACCGTTAAGCTGCAATCTCTCAGAAATACTTTACAATACAATTTATTATATATTTATATACATACAACTGTATTTTATTTTTTTTAAAAATAAATAAATAGCTCAATATCCAATGAATTGCTCGAAGCGCTTTATAAAACAAATATAGTAAAAATAAAATAATGCATGTATGAAAAGGTAATTACAATAACGAGGGTTATTACAATAAACCTAATGATCTAGTTTAAGAAAAATATATTAATTGTATTAAATATCATCAGTTGATAATGGTGGTGGTGTGGTGTGGTCGAGTGGATAAGTCGGCGGACTTACGATCACAAGGTACGCGGTTCGAATCCCGTCCATACCACTAGCATCCTTCGGCAAGGTGTCAACCTGCAAATTTGCCGTACTTGACCCAAGTGAGGTGAATGGGTACCGGTAGGAAGAAATCCTTGAATGCTGTGAGCGCCTTTCGGGGTAGCCTAGCTAAGCCGGGTAATAATAATATGATAATGCGCCTTGAGCACTCTACAGAGTGGATACGTGCGCAATACAAATCACATAATTATTATTATTATTATTATTATAATGAACTATGATCCATGATTAGATCACTGACTGGTTTCCTTTTTTTTTCAGGGTTTGCCACTTCAAAACGAAATGATTGTGCATAAGTAGGAGGCTGTTTATCATTATAAAAAAGATACCGGGTCAGAATGCTCGATCACAACGTGCGGAGAGCTAAGATTTCAAGACAGGGTATTCAATCGACATCTTGTCATCGGTCGTGTTGGTAGGAGGACCTGGAAAACAGACACACTTTTCTTCAATTGACCAGTTTTAATTCCTTTATAAATCATAAAATTCTATCAATCCAATTCGCATAAAAAGCAGTACCTAGTACTCTTGACGACCAAATACGGACATTAACGTGCATGCATTTTAATGATTTAAGGGTTTAATAATACAGAAGCGGATCTAGAGGGGGGGTTGGGGGGGTTGCAACCCCCCCCCCCCCCAAAAAAAAATCCGCGGACCATTTTTTTTTTTTTTAATCTTATCTTTTTTTTAACTTGTAATTTTATTTCATTTTATTTTATGTATTTATTTATTTATCATTATCATCATCATTATTATTATTATTTCTTTTGGGGGGGGGAGGAGAGGAGGGTGGGCGAACAAATAGAAAGTACTAGAAAGTGCCTGTTATTAATTCATATATCTTTTAAAACCCAATATTTTCGGCTCGCGCTTCGCGCTCGCGGATACTAAATTATAATGCACAAATAACTCAAATTTTGAGCTCAAAATTTTCGGCTCGCGCTTCGCCGCTCGCAGATACTTAATAGGGTCTACAATAACAATATCTAAAAAAAAATTAATTAATACTAGAAAGTGCCCCTTTATTTATTCCATATCTTTTAAAACCCAATATTTTCGGCTCGCGCTTCGCGCTCGCTGATACTAAATCATAATGCACAAAAACTTCAATTTTGAGTTCAAAATTTTCAGCTCGCGCTTTGCGCTCGCAGGATACTTAATAGGGCTACAATACACAATTATCTTTTTAAAAAATTAATTATACAAAAAGTGCCCCTTTATTTATTCCATATATCTTTTATAACCAAAATTTTCGGCTCGCGCTTCGCGCTCGCGCCTATCATAATGCACAAATAACTCCAACTCTAAAATTGTTTAAATAATTCCTCGTTTTAGGTCAGTATAGGCCTATAAATCGGGGATTGTCTAAAACTCGCGCTCCGCAAAAAAAAAAAAATAATTAAACTAGAAGGGCCCCTTTATTTATTTCATATATCCTTTAAAACCAATATTTTCGGCTCGCGCTTCGCGCTCGCTGATACTAAATCATAATGCACAAATAACTTCAATTTTGAGTTCAAATTTTCAGCTCGCGCTTCGCGCTCGCAGATACTTAATAGGGTCTACAATACACAATTATCTTTTTAAAATTAATAAATACTAAAAAGTGCCCTTTATTTATTCCAATATCTTTTAAACCCAAAATTTTCGGCTCGCGCTTCGCGCTCGCGTCCTATATAATGCACAAAATAACTCCAACTCTAAAATTGTTTAAATAATTCCTCGTTTTAGGTCAGTATAGGCCTATAAATCGGGGATGTCTAAAACTTCGCGCTCCGCGCTCGTTTGCTCGCTCCGCTCGCAAGATTTTTTTTTTCATCCCCTCAACCCCCCCCTTGGAAAAAACCTAGATCCGCCCCTGTAATACATATCCATACACGAATACACTTAATCCAAACACGTTCCATTATCTTAACAATGTGAGGATAACAAATTGATCATCATATTTCCTAAACATAGTATACTTGAGGGGTTGAAAGAAATGAAGAAAACTGAAATACAATAATGTAATACCGTGCAGTTTTTGCAGAGCTTCGTGATAACTCCTTGGTCATAAATTACGAGAACCGTGAAGAACAATAAGATGTATACAAGTAATTTATTCAAATTTGTCTCCAACGGTGGAAACCCATGTTGGTAGAAACACACGCAACTGCTGTGTGATAAATTGAAACCAGACAGCTATGAAAAAAAAATCATAGGGGCTATTCCACGGTTACTCACGTTACATTTGGAGACACCTTGACTCATACTTGGAGCTGTAACTCCATTATAATTGATAGGAACCCACCCCAGTCTTCTATTGGGTGACTGTCCTACCCCTTACTTTTTTTTGCAAAGCTAGCGGTCCACGACGCTGGAATTAGATCAAGCTTGACGGACGACGCTTTTAAGCTCGTCGTCTGTTGAAGAAGATGTAGAATTCGTTGTATGCTAGTCCGTCTTGACGGACTAACGATAGGCAGGTCACTAGCTTTAAAACTGTCCGTTTGAACCAGACTAGCTTTAAAAGCTAGTCGACATTACGGACAGGTTTAGGTTTTCGTGTGAAATGGATATAATTCAACTATTCTAAAAGTCCTTGTATGGGCACCTTTGAATTTGTTACTTTCATTTTGAGTCCATAGTTGTGAGTACGACACATTGTAAGATTTACAGGAGATAATATTTCTCAAGTTTTGTTTTTTACAAGGATTAGTTCAGCTGTTTCCTTTGTTGTGATAAGATGTT
>CALNVZ010002974.1:6123759-6135862 GCA_940671915.1 Paracentrotus lividus
TTGTAATTTCATCTAACCATACTTTGACTAATGCCCGTTTAGTCTCATCCTACATGCTTTAATTACATTTCGTCTACAACCAGTCTGTCTAATTACCTTTTGGTCAAATTGCCACTTTGCCTATTTACCTTTAATTTGTCTAAATCCCTCGTCGTCTAATGTTCATTTCGTATAATGTCCACTTGGCCTAACGCCACTACAAGTTGGTCAAATTCTGTGGTAATAGACCAGGGGGGCATTTCATCAAAGGACTTGTCGGACATTTTATCCGACAAACTGTTACAAGCTACTGAAATGCTTGCATCTGATTGGCTGAGAGCAAATTTGTCGGATAAAACGTCCGACAAATCCTTTGATGAAATGCCCCCCAGGTATCCATTTGGGCATTGGTCGAAAATGCTATCAGACGAATTTGCAAATCGACTAAGTGGACTTTAGACCAAGTGAGAATTAGACCAGATATTTTAGACCAAAGGAAAATTAGATCAAAATATTAGTTAACCAAATGGGTTTAACCATGTGGTTAGACAATTGGATATACACTTTGCAGACTGGCAGATCCTCACTTTTTGCTCTTACATATAACCATAAAAACAAATATTACTTATTATGTTTGCTTTCGTCATTTGCTTTATTCCGTCCGCTGTATTTTTCCCATTCCATTTAGGATATCTGTTGTGAGTCCTTCAGTTGATTTAAAGTTATTAATATTTTCGCGAGGATGATTCGGATCATATAATCCTCTCGTGCAAATGTTTTATCCCCTTTTCAATCTCCTAATTGAACGTCCATTAGTGTACTCCCGCATCACTTTTTATTCTTATTTCCACCCCTTTATTTATTTATTTATTTATTTTGGGGGATGCAGACAGTCTTCGTGCCTTTTGAAAGTCATTTGTATAAAACTATTTGCTTCTTTCATCAAAGTTCATCACAGATGGGCATTTGACAAGACATATAAAAATAAGAATGTGTCTAGTATGTTAGTATTTTATTTAACCACTCTCCCAACTTCATGGATGTTCATAAATCATACAGTGTATTTGAAATAAAATAAAAAATTTGTGTGAATTCCTTTCAGAATTTTACATTTCAAACCATCATTAATCAACTTTGATATCAAATATTTTTCAACATTCATATTTCCCCCCTCCCCCCCCCCCAAAAAAAAAAAAAAAAAAAAAAATGCTCAAGGGGAAAAATAAATGCATTTCGTTATTTCCAAAGGTCATGGTCACCAATCTCTTTTTTGGAGAAAAAAAAAACCAACAAACCAACAATAAACGCAAAACACACACACACACACACACACAAAAATCGAAACAAAGTATACGGTATTTTGTCCAGACGAAACGAAGAGAAAAAACAAAGGAATCCCGATCATGCATCCGTACCGCAGTGAATCGTGCGGGAGCATGCAGCAGTAAAGCCTAAACGGAGCAGATAATTATAAATGTTGGAAAGTCGGTTGGTTGGTTGGTTGGTTTGTTCTACATAATTATAGATGGCGCTTGTCGATTTGAAGATTATTTGCGCCAGGCTCATATAGTTATGGCGTACGCTTCAAAAGTTTCCGACTTTCCTTGATGAAATGTAATTAGATATGGTTTAATTAGTACATATTTAAAATTAAAAAAAAATAAATAAAAAAAAAAAACGCGATTATTAGATGCATAAAAAGCGAAAAGGTGTTAAATTGCAACATTGTTTCACAATGGTATCGATGAGGTATCGTAATGTGGGGGCGCTATACCACCTTATTTTAAAGATTTTTTTTCTTCTTTCGTTAGATTTATTGGCAATCAGTCATCAATGGCCATATTTGACTAATTGTCGCCAGTGACTTTTCTCTTTTCTCTTCCCTCTCTCTCTTTCTTTCAGAAAAAAAGAAAGAAAACTATACCATAGCAAGCTCGTTCACGTATCGTATTGACCGGTAAAATTGAACCGAAAAAGGGCAGGGCAAGTACATGTGAAACTAATCTGAAAATATTGGTTGTTTTTCAGGCTTTTTTCAATGTCAATTTAGCACGACACAAAAAAAAAAAAAAAAAAAAAAAAATCTGTCAAAATTCAAAATTAACATAATTATTCAGTGGCGGATCCAGGATTTCATTACAGGGGGGCCCAAAATCGGAATTTCAGATTTGGTACACCCAAATTTTTTTCCCGTTACATCGGGCGAGCAAAAAGGTACACTCAGTTTTTTCACGTCACGCTGGCCGAGCGATGGGGGGGGGGGGGGTAGATGTTAATTTTTTTTTGGTCTTCGGCCATCGAATAGGTCATCATGTATCAGCTATAGGGGTAAGGTTGGGCGTCAATCGGCCCGTTCGTCTATTTTTTTTATTTTTTATTTTTTTGCTAGGGGGGGGGGGGCCTCCCTGTATCCGCGCCTGTATATTTATGTAAAAATGTAGAGGCGTGTGGCAACTAGATCAAGATACATAGACTTAAACGTATTTATAACCTTGTCATGAGCAGGCCATTAAACCGAAGGGTTCTGAAGTGGGCGTATGAAATATTGCTGGTATATAATTACGTTTCCCTTGTGAGTCGATTACGCTTTGACCCTCATTCTTAAATATGATATCATAAAAGTTGCGAACAAGTTGTTTGGAGGCTGGTCTTACACAACGTTGGGTAGTACACCGGGTGAGTAATACGTTTATCTTATGGGAATAGAATCCAAAACACCAACATTTTGAAATTTTTATATTTCGTGTAGAGGCTGCGTGGTCTTCATGTGTTTATTCAGAAAAAAATTCACATCAGTTACAAACATTAAAGGACAAAATCATGACATGTTGCATACAGGTATTGTTATATACTGTAGATTTTGTCTTACTGTATACATTAGCAGTCTTTACATTGGGCGCTTCCTTCCTTAGTTTCTGATATTAGTTTTATACCACGCATCATTACTTTATATGAATACATATAATGAATATACGTGAGTGTATATATATATATAAATATAATAGGCGTATTGACATTTGAAACAACGGTGAAGATGAATATTTGAGATGTTTTATTTTTTATTGTTATTTGTCGTGATTGTTACATGCATATATTTTATGTTAATATATTGCAATCTCGGCATAAATATTAAAGACATTATAGGGAATACAATGGCAATGAAAGTATTAGACTTTTAGGTGTTTTTTAATACGGATCATTGTGAAATACAACACTATACGTGAGTGTGCATAAAATTGGTCATGTGTGTTATGTTATTGGTGAAGGTTATAATGATATGCATATTGATACAGTTTATAAATTCAAAATAATAATACCTGAATCATTGTGTCTATTTTTAATTTTGTTTACTTTATTAACAATATTGAACTTCCTCATGAGCATTGTTTGTTCTATCTCCATATTTACTTGCTGAGAGGTGTTGTATCACACACAGAGCAAAGGTCATAATAAATGGAATACCGCTTTAGATCTACTACTAGTCTACAGTTCAGTATCCCAACAAAACACAGTAGGTCTATAACGACAGAGAGACCCAATTCTGGGTTTATTGGGGCTATACACCATTCCGAATCACTTATATCCGTATATATTATGGCCACAACTGACCCGGATGGTGTATGATCACAATGCATTATTATTATAATTAAATTATTATTATAATAAAAAATATTAATATTTTTACAATGTATGACTTCTTCAGATATGTACACACTTTGTGAACTTTTTCATAGGTGTTGTTCTATCTTATCAAGGAGGTGTTTATTCACAGAAAAATAAAATTTAATTTCGATAAAAAAGAAACGATGGACTGTCTTTGACCTCCATATTAGCTTACAGTGCACTGGAGCACTGTACACATGTGCGTACATGATTATGAAGGCTATTAAAAAACCATTATGGAAAAGCACTGATTTAATTTCATAATTTTTTGTTGAACATAGAAATAAAACAATATGAAATGGTGTTGACGAACTACAAATAAGATACAAAATTTCATATGTATATATAATCAAAATATAAGGTCACACCCACACTCTCACACATACACACACACACGCACACACGCACGCAAACACACACACACACATCCTCACACATACATACACACACACACACACACACACACACACACACACCCATACACACAAATCAATTTGTAGCGACCAAAATCCGAGTTATTTCAAATGTAATTTTTCTTCTCAGTTTTGGCGTGTTAAAGACGCTTTACTTTCTTTTGGCGCCTTTTGATACGTCTCAAAGTATTTTAATCGTATCACATATTTAATTTCCTCCGCCGACAAAGTAGTCCGTTGATTTAATAATTTGTAATCACTTATTAATGACTACGAAGTATTTGTAGATCTGTAGATTAAGATTCCTACCTATGTTCTACTATATTTTTTATTACATCTTATTATCCACAAGCTATATTTTGTTCAAGCGTAGTAATACAGTTCCCTTTACGCGAAAACTGCTATGTCAGGTAAGCCCCTTCGGGCATTATGCTACAGTCACACAGACACTTACGTATAGTTACGTCCCGAGGTGTCCAAAAATTATTTTCTTTTCTGCGGATCCCCACTGATGCCTACCCGTCATAGTCAGCAGTGGAAATATTGATAATTTCGTTCATCCAGTAAAACAAAGAAATACATAAGAAATGATAGAATAGAAGATGAAATAATATTTGGACGCAACCGGACGTATCTATACGTAAGTGTCTGTGTGACTGTAGCATTAGCGTCACTTCATCCGATTTCGCCAATGTTTACGTAGTTTAATAATTTACGTAGTCTTATCTAGGCTGTTCATTGACCTCATTTTTTTACGTGGCAAAGTTTGTTTTTATACTTAAGGTACGTTAAATACTAAATTGAACAACTTTGAGATGGTTGTGATATATGTTGAATTATGATGCTTTTTTGAAAGATAAATTTTTAATGCCAAGTTGTCATTTTTAGATTGGCTGAATGGTGTAGTATTGACCGCCTTTACATATTTGGGCGTGGAACTGCATGGTTATATTAATGATTGTTGATTTCATTAAACATTTCGTCAGTGGAAAACGTAATACTTTGATAAAGAAGTTGTATATTTTTCTGTCAAAGTATACGTGACAGAACGATAAATTATGTAACGTCATACCTTGCTATAAAATCGTAGAGTACAGTTTAGTTTGTTGAACTTTCTTATATACATAGTCTAAAGCATCAGACTCAATTAGATTTTTGGTTGTCTACATTTTTTGACAACACTTGGAATATCAAACTCGTATTCCGTAATTAATTTTATTGCCTTGTATTTTTTCTTTAGCCACTACAAAATGCGGTCGCCAGTCCTATTCTGCTGCGAGCTGTAGTTTCGCACATCAGTTTACACTTTTTTCAAGCCCCATTATTACTAGGGTGAGTTTATGGCTTGATGGATTACAATCATGATGTATTTTTATTGTAATTGATTTGAGTGGAAATATTTTTGTATCGATACTGATTATTTCTTCTGTAAGAATGATTATATTCCATAACTATTCAGTTTTCGATACAGGTATTTCTTTATATATATAAAAATGATACATAATTATAATATTGTATTAGAGTGCTAAGTATACGAACTGCATAACAGAAATATCATGATTATATTGCCTTTTATGACTAATGCTTATTTATATTAATTAGTCATAAACCCCTCCCAAAAAGTTTCGCAAATCGATTTTGGGCCATGATAACCTTTAGGGTGCGCTAAAGTTATTCCTGATTTTCGTACCATTGGAAAGATAATTTATTCACCTTCTTATTAATATCATATTTGTAATGAGTGTGTCATGCTTAAATGCAAAGAATATCAGAATATGGAGAAAAGTAAAACGTCAAATGTAGTAAATTGCACTTTTATTGATCACATTGAAGTTCCGCAACTCGACTTTAAACCCTAATAACTTTTGGGGTAATTTATAATTTTTATTGAATTTGGACCATTGTCAAGTTCAATTATTTATCTTTGTATTGATACCTATTAAAGTTGTCATGGAGATGTCATGCCCGCGTCCACAGAACCCCTCAATACCCCCTGAATGCAAGGCAAAGCGAAAGATAATGTTCAGTTTGAATGTTCTGCCACACAACTTTGAACCTTGATACATTATAATGTTGGTTTTTATCACTATCAATTTTTATAGCATTTAGAAGTTCATTTATTCTTCTTTTTATTGATACCCTATTTGCAATGGTAACATCATGTTTGAATGCACATAAGTCATGAAGATATAGCAAAGTAAAAAAAGTGAAAAGTTGCAAAATGTATATTGTTATTGCTTAAATTCAGTAGCTCGCAACGGACAATAACACTCACAATAGGCATTCAATTTGCAACATTTAACTTCTGACTTGTCCTAAGATTCAGGTGATCTGTGCATACAAGAACACCAATATTGTTACAATTAGGGTATCATCGAAAAGTGGAATAAATGAGCTTGAAAATGGTATAAAATTCAATAAAGATTAAAAAATACCCCAAAGGTTACCAGGGCCTATAAAGTCGGGATTTGGAATTCAATTTTATCAATAAAAATGCATTTTGCAACATTGGACTTTTTACTTTTATCCATATTCTGATATTTTGTGCATTTAAGCATGACACAATCATTACAAATAGGATATCAATAAAAAGGGGAATATATTATCTTTCCAATAGTTTGAATATCAGGAATAAGAAAAAATAAAGCATATCTGAAAACTTAACATTGCCCAAAATCGATTTGCGAAACTTTTTGTTAGGGGTTTATATTTTGATCTGTACTCATCATACTTCATATATATTTCTGTTTTATGAAGGGGTCTGTATCTCCCTCTCCTTTCTCGTCATCCAATGATTCACACGATCACCATGCACATCTGAGTGTTAAAACAAGAAACCCATACTTGGTTTATTCACAGGAAAATAACATTTTATTTCGATAAGAAGGAAACGATGGAGTGTATTTGTCAGAATAATTTGCACTGTATTTGCAAAGTCTGGCGATAGGAACAAGTTCTGTCTGTATAATTATAGTTGGTTAGGAATTCACACAAAATAAAACAAATATCTCATTCATTTCATATAAAGTTTACAGCTTACAAGCATGTTTTATTCATGAAATATTGATTATTTGCTCCAAACCACTATTGGTTTCCAGGACTTACATTATGTCCTCATGATTATTGTAAACAATAAATTGGCATAATTTATATTCCATAAATAAAAGAAATTTACCACAATATTACAATGTTGCTAATATTGTGAAGATATTCCAATGTAGATGTTTAAACCACAATATATTAAACTATGATGTTTCAAAACATGAACTCAAGAAATATTAACCCACATTTCAAGAACTTCCGTTTATAGATAAATCAAGAAGGTACCTTCCGCGGGCTTGAATAAGTGTTCCATTAATGTATAAAATTAAACTGTTGAATAACTAAACGATACTCACTGGTTTCTGTCCATGTAACCGCATGATATCTGTCTCGATCTGTCCTATCGAAAACCTACGACAGATGCCCATGGATCTCTGAAGTGGCAGTCAAACGCCTGTAGTTGAAGTCAGCTGATCTCCCATCGACGAAAGTGTTAACCCATACTTAGGTCAGAAGCTGATCAGCGGTGGAAGTCAACGATGATGTTGAGCCGTCTATGAAATCCTCCGCAGGTGCGGATCCAGGATAAAACTGAACTTGAAACTGCCGGAAAAAGCTGAAAGCCGAAAAAAAAACCCAGTTCATCTGTAACTGAGGTTTCACAAATCATAGTGGGAGCTGTAAATGAGTCTTCACCTGGCCAGCATGCCTGGATTCCATGATGGCACCAAAACTATCAAAAGTTTAACAAGGTTGCGCATCCTACATGACTTTCCTCTCACAGAATTTCAGCATGACCTTCTCTCACCAATGCTAAAAGTATTCTCCACCCCTTCTCACTCCTACAACACACACCTCATATAGAGCCTGTACTGTGCCATGCATGAGTTATGCCTAATAGCACCACACACATACCACTCCTATACAAATTGTGCACTCTACCCAAAGAGCCTATTGTCCCTTAAGTAGAACTATCAATTAATAGTCTTCTCTCCAAGTCTAAAATGTCAGTCATTTTGTGACAGTCATTGACCTCCATATTAGCTTACAGTGCACTGGAGCACTGTACAGATGTGCATACATGATTATGAAGTCTATTAAAGCACCATTATGGAATCTCATTGATTTAATTTCATAATTTTTTGTTGAACATAGAAACAAAAAAATATGAAATGGCGTTGACGAATTACAAAATTTCATAGTGTTTGTGGTACTATGCATTCTAAACGTACGGTATATAATCAAAATATAAGGTCACAACCACACTCTCACACGTACACACACACACGCACACACACACACACAAACACATACACACAAATCAATTCTTGGCTAAATAACTTTTAAAAAGAAAAAGAAAGTTATTTGCATTCATCAGTCCATTATTTTATAGACGTCAAAGATTTACATCATTTTCTGGTAATATGTAACTAGACTGTCTGATTATATTTTGCCTTTTTGAAGAGAGGGAATGTGGCGCACAGCCTATATATCTTGCTTTCTAGCCTTACTCGATAAGTTTGCTCGAGAGCTGTTTTTTTGTGGGGGCTGCCTCAAGTGACACCCACTCTCGGTACAATTTTTTTTTTTTAATGTGTGAATTTGTACATGAAGATAGTAGTTGCTTGGTTTTGAACATTCCCATCCACAAAATAGCATGGTAATGCCAAGATGCAAAAACTATGCAGACGGAAAATACAAAAAAAAAGTGAAAGAGGAAAGATAATTACATATGGTACGGAAAATGGGAAACTTCTGATTCTTTAGTAATAAATAATCTATAATGTTTAAAATTTAGATGAGATTCGATACGGAATGATGGTTACATGATAATGATTGTTTTAAAAAAATGTGTAATATAATATATGAAGACCTGTGATGCAATAGGGACTAAATCCACGTTTATAACTTCAGAGGAAATGGCATTTGTTTACCATATTTTGTACACTTGTCTATGGAAAAAGGAAATTACAAAATGCATTTTCTTACAGTTACAATCAACATTTAAGAAAATCCTTTTGTTCAAAGACGGGTACGTACCTGAACAATGGCCTGATATCAATAACTGAATTTTCATCAAAAGTGGATTTAGTCCTTTTTTGCATGTAAGCTCTTAATTTATATACACATAATATTGTTTGATCTATCACGAAACATACTGGGTTATGTGCACGGCAAAAGCTTCATTCATTATAATTCTTTATGATTCATTATAGGGTAGATGTAGGGAATACCGGCCACTTAAGTTCATTTGCTTAATTAGCACATGAAAACAATAAAATCACAAAAGAAAAAGATTCTCATTGCTTAGCTACATCATTCAACTTTATTATCCAAAAAAATTGAGGTAATCAAATATTTGTTGAGGCAGTTATATGCAAATAATGACGTCATCGTAAATTGTCCGGCATTCCCTACAGTGTAGGAAATACCGGACAGTATGTTTTTACCCTTTTTTTTTTTATAAAGATCTGTCTGGAAGCACTGATTTGAATGTAAACCATCAACTTAACATGTTTGTATTGATTTTTTATAACATTATTCATGTTTAGAAGATTATATGCATTTGACTACAAAATTTCAAAACACTCAGAATAACTTTATATCTCATGTAGATCATGACATATCACAATAATAATATTTCAAAATTGTCAAACAATTTAATAAATAAATATAATACATTATATATGCAACTTACTATTTGATCTACATGCTTAGCAACTCAACCCGGAAGTAAAACAAACAACCGTCCATGTGGTGTCCGGTATTCCCTACACAAAAAAATGACTGACTAGCGCTTTTCAACACACTGCCACCCCAATACACAGGCTTTGTACAGTGCAAACACTCCATACACGTTTGGCCCACCCTCCACAAATGTCCATAATGCATGAAATAGAGGTCATGCCCCAATTCTATTTTTATACCATCACATTATCTAAAATGTTAATTTTTACATCAGGTCATTTTTCAGGCTGCAAATTTTCCTACCTTGACAGATTGTGGTAGTTTTCTCGGAGATTTCTCACTTGTTGTTGTCGAATACAGCATTCAACCTTCCCAGACAGACCACCTGACCAATAGATGCCGGTATTTCAACTCAGTTGATCTTATGTTGGCAGCTAGGGCTGGACATGTGGTGACCGTCCGATATTCCCTACTGTCCGATATTCCCTACATCTACCCTATTTCATTATAGTCCAGTAGATATTGCATTAACATAACTAATATTATCAATTTTCATGAATTAACCAAAGGACCATACAGCATGGAGTATTATGCTTGACTATTTGATAATATAATATTGTTCATCCTTTGATTATTTTATTCTATAGATACCATATCTATATGATTTTTTTCGACATCATATACCATGTCGACGACGGATGATAAGTCTCCTCTACTGTCATCGAGTCAATATCGTGAATATCAGTCAGCTTCGGAGGAGTCCAATAATGCGATAAGCGCTTCGACGTCCTCGTCATTGAGGCTTTCATCAGGAGAGAATAGTTTGCACGATGTCCATCAGTATGAAGGGCAGAAGCGGTACGGCTGTTTTTCCTTCCGTCCGTCTTTCTTACAGGTATGTAGGGTCTATGGTTTTACCGATACAGTTCATTTGATTTGCTTTGATAGTATATATTTATTAATACTAGAACAATATATAAAAATAATAATCTTTTCATATTGTGATTATGTGATTATGCTCGTCAAACAAAGCGGAGCAAAAGATACGTTAAAGAAAAATTTAATAAATATATGATATTTTGTACCAAATGAGCCCCATCAATAGGCCTAATCATTATCGAGCCTCAATGATGGATCTATTTTGTGGAAAACAATCATTAACCGTTAATATTAATATCAGGAAATTTTGGCTACCCCCTCACCTCTGTATTTTTCAAATGGTTCCGCTTCCCCAGCCCTCAAAGTTTAATTCCTGGATCCGCCGCCGCTGTGCCATGGTTCTAGATTTATATAATAAATAATAACAAAATCTACATCTCTGCTCCTCTCTCTCATTCATACTTCCCTCCCCCCTCTCTTCTCTCCTCTCCCTCCTCCCCCCCTCTCTCTCCTCTTTCCCTCCCCCCCTCTCTCTCTCTCTCTCTCTCTCTCTCTATCCCCCTCCCCTCTCTCTCTCTTTCCTTTCTCTATTTTTCATTTTCATTTTCATTTTTCATTTTCGTTCTTCTATGAACCCCTTTCACTCTCTCATTATACCCAAGTTCTGGAACAACCCAGAGTTCCTGGTTGTGGCGCTGCTGTATTCGCTCTCACCCAGAGTTACGTGACAAGTGGAATGTCTACACCGTTTACCACCACCTTGGAAACGCGATTCGGTCTTCCTAGTGTGCAAAGCGGTTTCCTGGCTTCTTGTTACGATCTAGCTTTACTCGTAGTGTATACATTGTCACTTATTTTGGGGAGAAGGGCAACAAGCCCCTCTGGCTGGGAAACGGTGCCCTTATTTTCGCCGCTGGCTCTTTCCTCTTTGCCCTACCCCATTTTACATCGGGCCTTTACGAACCATCGGTAAATAAGTTGCTTTTCATAACTAGGGGAGACCGGGGACAATTGTAACACTTCTTTTTCTTCCAAATTTGACTTATCAACTTTATTATAGCTAAATACTCGCTTAAAACTAAGTAAAACGAAATATGCATATCTTAGCTCGATATATGAATAGGTTTGGGTTAAATAAAACGATTTAGTTTGAAGCCATTATCGTTTCAAAACAAGAGGTTGAGTGTTACAATTGCCCCAGATCGCAGGGTTTATAGCGTGTTTTCGCTATAAGACGGAGGACCTAATCTAGAACGTTAGCTTTATGAAACGCTTTATTTTCAAAATAGCTCAAACCCTAAACCCCTGCATACTGTTAGTATTGGGAAAAGATCTAAATTTAAATTACGAGTTTTCGTGTGCACAATCGAGGGATTTCCCTTAGTTTCAAGAGCGTAGCTCCCCGTTCTCAAATCTACAACGATTTTTTTTTTTTTTTT
>CALNVZ010002974.1:6135887-6156913 GCA_940671915.1 Paracentrotus lividus
AGAGAGAGAATTTGAACTATCTCCCTTATTGTTTATTATTTCATTGTTTTTTCACTTTCTTATGTTAATTCATTGTTTTTCCTACTTTCCTCTAATGTTATTCATCGTTTCTTTCTCACTTTCCTTATGTTATTCATTGTTTCCTCATTTTCTTTATGCTAATGTCATGTTTTTCGCTCCACTTTCTTGGTACTCATCTGTTTTTGTTATTTATTTTACAATATACTCCTATGTATCAATCGTTTTCTCTCACTTCTTCTTACATTGTTTTCTACCCTACTTTCCTCTATGTATTTACATGTGTTTTATCTCTATTTCCTTATGCTATTCATTCTGCGTTTTTCTACTCTTCTCTTATGTCATCTTACCATATGTTTTTCTCACTTTATTTATGTTATTACAATCTGTTTTTCTTGCCTTCCCTTATGTTATCACTGTTTTCGCTTCTATTCCCTATGAGTTATTGGTACTTTCTTCTCTTTCCTTTATGTCCTTATTCATAACTGTTTTCCCTCTCTTTTCCTTAAGTAAATCATGTCGTTTTATCTATCTTCCTTATATATTTCAGTTGTTTCTTCTCACCTTCTCATTATTGTAATTCACATTGTTTTTCTCTCTTTCCTTAGTGTTTCAACTGTTCTTCTCCTTCTGTATTATTTGATTTCTATATTTCTAAACCATAATTATTTGTTGTTCTTTATTTTCTTACCTTCATTGGATCTTCTCTTTATTCCTTATGGTATTTATGTGTTCTGTCTCGATTGTTTTATCTTTCTATAATGCCATTATATAGATAGTAATAGAGTATGCCTTCATCGCATTACTGTCCGGTTTTAACTCCTCACACTTGTGACGTCGAATCAATAAGCCCTTAAAAATATCCACGGATCTTCCAATGCACCCCCGATTGTATATAACAATGTTCAAACAGCATTTTTCTCGTAGAACCGCTATATATGCTAAAGGGATCAACTAAACTGTTCTGTTCTCAGACTAAACTTGAATAAGCAATCTGAAATCCAGAAAGATTGGCCATCTTCTTTATATGCCACTCTTAAGAAATGAAATCTATGACCAAGATTGTGGACCAATCTTTGAATTAGGCTAGCTGTTGTAATCATCTCTGTCATTGGCATATTTGCCAAATTTGATCAAATAGTTGTAACAAAACATCTTAGAAAATTCACACCATACCACCGAACCACGGTTTCTGTTATACCGATTCTAGAAGCAGTAGTCCAACCCAATTCCATATTCTGTTCCCCTGCCCTTATTTCGCCTAACAATTCAACTCTGCTCCTCATAATCTATTCAAACCTCCAGTAGGTAATATGATGACTTTCTGCTTTATGTCCCTGCTGAGTAATTAATGAATCTGTTAGTTGTCAATTTAAGAACTTTCTAATAGTTTCAAATCTAAAGTTACAAGAGTCATTTAAAAAAAAATATATAACGAAAGCTTCGTTGAAAGACGCTACGACCAAAATGTATAACGCTGTGGAGGCTTAACCAATTTCTGACTATGTGGCCCTACATGCTGTCAGTGGCATGTCATAGTGAAAACCCTGAAAATTTCATTTCAGCTCATTACATGCTTCACGATAACTAATAGAAGGTGGCCAAGTCGACCCGCGAGGAAAATACCAAGTTATTCTTTTCCGTCCATAGACTGAGCTGCTAGATGCAGTGCAGAGCACACCGTGGTATGGCTCTATGGAAATTGGGATATCATTCATCAAATCTCCGAAAAATAGCAAACGATTGGCTTAAAAAATTCAGTACAATTCAATGTTTATCTAAAGTTTATCGGTATTAACCTGATTACATACATTAGCTTAGAAAGCAGCAATTTTAAAGATCCTCAATGAAGTTAAACGCAAGCTACTTTAAAGCAGTGCGTAAGAATACAACTTCCCCCCCCCTCTCACACCCTTATTGATCATAGTCCATGGTTTGAGGGCATATTTTTTCGCACAACTACATGCAAACATAATTATGATATAAGAAACCATTCGTAACAATGGCCGGTATCCTTATATGCGTCCGACATAAAATTATTAGGCCCTACTAATACGTCACCTATTGTTGATCGATATGAGACACTTCTAGCTCACTCTTAAGATAGCCCGCCATCTGTTCCGTTTACTTCCTCGTAATTTGATACCGGGCCACCTGACAGCGATCGTGTTTGGCTTACGTAAATCACTAAGAATCACTCATTTTATCCTAATTACATGTCTAGGTTTTTCAGGGCCTCCTCTCTCTTCTCTCAGCACTACAAATTAAGAAACAAAAAGATTTATAAAAATAAGCTTGATAATGAAGCATGTTCTGGTAGTCATTGGCAACCATCAGATTATTAGCAGGAGAGGAGCCTAACATGCGAAATTACGTTAATCTGGCACAGAGAGGTTTGCAAGGAAGAATTTCAAAGTCATACTATTCCGCAAACAATCTGAATTCATGACGAGAAGAGAGAGATGAGAGAGAGAGGAGGAGAGAGAGAGAGAAGAGAGCAGAGAGAAGCAGAGACTTGTGCTGTAGTGTGTGTGAGATGGTGAAGCGGTGTGTGTCTGTGCTGTGTGTGTGTGTGTGTGTGTGGAGAGGAGAGAGAGAGAGAGACGAGAGAGAGAGATAAACCAAGCAGATCTCAACAAGGAAAGATAAATATTAAATACCCAACAGCAAAAGAGACAATGGACGCATGTGAATAGTAAAAAAATCAGTCACTCTTGGTCACAATGCGTAATTTCAGACGATAAATTGTAAATTTTCATATAACGCATAACTTTGACTAATGCCCCGGGTTAGATCTCTCACTACAATGCTTTAAGTTACCATTCGTCTACAACCAGTCTAGTCTATTACCTCTTGTGTCACATTTGCCATTTGCCTATTTAACCTTAATTTGGTCTAAATCCCTCGTCGTCTAATTGTTATTTTCGTAATAAGTTCCACTTGGCCTAGAACGCCACTACAAGTTGGTCAACATTCTGTGGTAATAGAACCAGGGGGCATTTCATCAAAGGACTTGTCGGACATTTTATCCGACAAACTGTTACAAGCTAACGAAATGCCTTGCATCTGATTGGCTGAGAGCAAATTTGTCGGATAAAAGTCCGACAGATCTTTGATGTAAAGTTGCCCCCCAGCGTATCCATTTGGGGCATTGGTCCGAAATGCTATCAGACGAATTTGCAATCGACCTAAAGTGGACCCTTTAGGACCAAAGTGAAATTAGATCCAGAATATTTTAGACAAAGGAAAATAGATCAAAAATTAAGTTTAACCAAATGGATTTTAACGCATGTGGTAGACAATGGATATACAACTTCTGGCAACTGGCAGATCCTCACTTTTGCTCTTAACATATCACCATAAATACAAATTTACTTATTATGTTTGCTTTCGACATTCTGCTTATCGTCCGCTGTATTTTCCCCATTCCCATCTTAGGATACATCTGATGTGAGTCCTCAGTTGATTTAAAAGATTTTATATTCGTCGCGAGTGATGATTCGCGATCAATATAATCCTCTAACGTGCCAAAATGTTTTATCCCCTTCTTCAATCCCACTAATGAACGTCCATTAGTAGTCACCTCCCGCATCAACTTTTATTTCTTATTTCACCACCCCTTTATGTTATTTATTTATTTACTTTTGGGGGGATGACAGAACAGTCTTCGTGCCTTATTGAAAAGTCATTGTATAAACTATTTGCTTACTTTCATCAAAGTTCATCACGATGATGGCATTTGAGCAGACATAATAAAAATAAGAATGTGTCTGAGTATGGTTTAGTATTTGTATTTAACACCACTCTCCCAACTTTCATGGATGTTTCATAAATCTATAGCAGGTGTATTGATAAATAAAATAAAAATTTGTGTGAATTCCTTCAGAATTTTACAATTTCAAACCATGCTTAATGCAACTTGTGATATCATCTATGTTTCAACATTCATATTTCCCCCCTCCGCCTCCCCCAAAAAAAAAAAAAAAAAAAAAATGCTCAAGGGGAAAAATATAAATGCATTTCGTTATTTCCAAAGGTCATGGTCACCAAATTCTTCTTTTGGAGAAAAAAAAAACCAACAAACCAACAAAAAACGCAAAACAGAACACGCACACTACACACACCACAAAAATTGAAACAGAAGTATATACGGTATTTTGTCCGACGAAACGAAAGAGAAAAAACAAAGGAATCCCGACCATGCATCGTACACGCAAGTGAATTTCGTGCGGGAGCATGCAGCAGTAGCTAAGCGGAGCAGATAATATTATAAATGTTGGAAGTCGGTTGGTTGGTTGTTGGTTTTTGTTCACTACATAATATATAGATGTGCGCTTGTCGATTTGAAGATATTTGCGCCAGGCTCATATAGTTACTGGCGTAGCTTCAAAAGTTTCCGATTTCCTTGATGCAAAGTAATTAATAGTTTAATTAGTACATATTTAAAAATTAAAAAAAATAAATAAAAAAAAAAACGCGATTATAGATGCATAAAAAGCGAAAAGGTGTAAAATGCACATTGTTCACACAAGTGGTAATCGATGAAAGGTATCGTAATGTGGGGGCGCTATAACCCACTTATATTTAAAAGATTTTTTTTCTTCTTTCGTTAGAATTCTAATTGCAATCAGTCATCATGGCCATGATTTGACTATGTCGCCAGTGACTTTTTTCTCTTTTCTCTCCTCTCTCTCTGTTCTTCCAGAAAAAAAAAGAAAACTAATACCCAATAGCAGCTCGTTCACCCGTATCGTATTGACCGGTAAAATGAACCAGGAAAGGGCAGCAGGCAGTACATGTGAAACTAAATCTGAAAATATTGTTGTTTTTCAAATGGCTTTTTCCAATGTCAATTAGCAACAACAAAAAAAAAAAAAAAAAAGAAAAAAAATCTGTCAAAATTCAAAAAATTAGACAATAATTATTCAGTGGCGGATCCAGGATTTCATTAACGAGGGGGCCCAAAATAGATTTCAGATTTGGTAAACACCAAATTTTTTTCCCGTTACTATCGGGCGAAGCAAAAGGTGACACTCAGTTTTTCAACGTCAACCGCTGGCCGAGCGATGGGGGGGGGGGGGTTAGATGTTAATTTTTTTTTGGGGGGGGGTTGCTTCGGCCCATCGAATAGGTCATCATTATCAGCTATAGGGGTAAGGTTGGGACGTCCAATCGGCCCGTTCGTCTATTTTTTTATTTTTATTTTTTGCTAGGGGGGGGGGGCGGATCCTGTATCCGCGCCTGTATTTTGTAGGTTAAAAATGTAGAAGGCGTGTGAACAGATCAAAAGATACATAGACTTAAACTGTATTATAACCTTGTCATGAGCAGGCCATTAACCGAAGGGTTATGAAGTGGGCGTATAAGATATTGCTGGTTATAATCTAATTCGTTTCCCCTTGTGAAGTCGATTACGCTTTGACCCTCATTCTTAATATTGATATATAAAAAGTTGCGAACAGTTTTTGGAGGCCTGGTCTTACACAACGTTGGTAGTACAACCGGGTGAGTAAATTATCGTTTATCTTATGGGAATAGAATCCAAAAACACCAACATTTTTCGGAAATTAATTATATTTCGTGTAGAGGCTGCGTGGTCTTTCTATTGTGTTTATTCAAGAAAAAATTCAGCATCAGTTACATAACATTAAATGGACAAAAAATCATGACATGTTGCATACAGGTATGTGTTATATACTTGTAGATTTTGTCTTACTGTATCACATTAGCAGTCTTTACATTGGGGCGCTTCCCTTCCTTTAGTTTCTGTATATTTAGTTTATATACCACGCCAATCATTTACTTATATGAATACATAATCATGAATAACTGAGTGTAATATATATAAGTAAATAAATAGGCGTAATTGACATTTCGAAACAACGGTGAAGAGACATATTTGAAGATGTTTTATTTTTATTGTTTATTTGTCGTGATTGTTACATGCCATATATTTTATGTTAATAAATTGCAATCTCGCTAAATATGTAAAGACATAATAGGAATACAATGGCATATGAAAGTATTAGACTTTTAGGTGTTTTTTAAATACGGATCATTGTGAAATTACAACAGCTATACGTGAGTGTCATAGAAATTGGTCATGTGTGTTATGTTATTGGTGAAGGTTATATATGATTATGCAATATTGATACAGTTTTATAAATTCAAAATAATAATACCTGAATCATTGTGTCTAGTTTTTAATTTTAGTTTTTACTTATAACATATTGACACTTCCTCATGAAGCATTTGTTTTGTTCTATCTCCATATTACTTGCTGGAGAGGTGTTGTAAGTCACACACAGAGCAAAGGTCATAATAAATGGAATACCGGGCTTTATGATCTAACTACTAGTCACAGTTCAGTATACCCAACAAAACACAGTAGGTCTATAACGACAGAGAGACCCAATTCTGGGTTTATTGGGCTATACACCATTCGAACACTTATATTCGTAATATTAGGCCACAACTGACCTTGGATGGTTATGAATCACAATGCATAGATTATAATATAATAAATTATTATTATATAAAAATATTAATATTTTTACAATGTAGTGAACTTTCTTTCAGATATGTACACCATTTGGTGAACTTTTTCATAGGTGTTGTCTCTATCTTATCAAGGAGGTGTTATTTCACAGAAAATAAAATTTAATTTCGATAAAAAGAAACGTGACTGTCTTGACCTCCATATGTAGCTTACAGTGCACTGGAGCACTGTACACCATGTGCGTGACATGATTATGAAGGCTAATGTAAAAACCGATTTAATGGAAAAGCACTGATTTATTCAGTATATTTTTTGTTGAACATAAGAAATCAGACAACAATATGAAAGGGTGTTTGACGAACCTACAAAATAAGATACAAAATTTTCTATATGTATATATATATCAAATATAGGGTTCACACCCAACACTCTCACACATAACACACACACGCGACAACACGCTACGCCAACACACACACCACACCTCACACATACAATCAGCACCAGCAGACAGCAGGAATTACACACAGCACACACACACACCAACACGACAAATACAATTTGTTAGCGACCAAATCCGAAGTGTATTGTCATAACTGTAATTTTTCTCTCAGTTTTGGCGTGTTAAAGACGATTACTTTCTTTGGCGCCTTTTGATACGTCCTAAAGTATTTAATCGTATCACATACTTAATTTTCCTCCGCCGACAAAGTAGTACCGTTGATTTAATAATTTGTAATCACTTATTAATGACTACGAGAGTATTTGTAGATCTGTAGATTAAGATTCCCTACCTATGTTCTACTATATTTTTTATTACATCTTATTATCACAAGCTATATTTATGTTCAAAGCGTAGTATACAAGTTCCTTACGCGAAAACTGCTATGTCAGTAGCCCCTTCGGGCATTAATGCTAACATCACACAGACACTTACGTATAGTTACGCGTCCGAGGTGGTCAAAAATTATTTTTCTTTTCTGCGGAATCCCACTGAAGCAACTACCGTCAAGCAGCAGTGGAAATAATGCTAATTTCGTTCATCCACGTAAACTAACAAAGAAACAACATAGAAATGATAGAATAGAAGATGAAGATAAAATTGGACCCAACCGGAACGTATCTATACGTAAGTGTCTGTGGTGACTGTAGCATTAGCGTCACTTATCCGATTTCGCCCAATTGTTTACGTAGTTTAATATTACGACGTAGTCATATCTAGGCTGTGTCATTGACCTCAATTTTTTTACGTGGCAAAGTTTGTTTTTATACTTAAGGGTACGTTAAATACTAAATTGAAAACTTTGAGAATGGTTGTGATATATGTTGAATTATGATTGCTTTTTGAAAGATAAATGTTTTAATGGCCAAAGTTGTCGATTTTTAAGATTCGGCTGAATGGTGTCAGTATTGACACGCCTTTACATATTTGGGCGTGGAACTGCATCGGTTATATTTAATGATTGTTGATTTCATTAAACATTTCGGTCAGTGGAAAACGTAATACTTTGATAAAAGAAGTTGTATATTTTCTGTCAAGAGTATACGTGACAGAACGATAAAATTATGTAACGTCCTATACCTTGCATTAAAATCGTAGAGTACAGTTTAGTTTGTGAATTTCTTAATATAACATAGTCTAGAAGCATCAGACTCATTAGATTTTTGGTGTCTACATTTTTTGACAACAACTGGAATATCAAACTCGTAATTCCGTAATTAATTTTATGCCTTGTATTTTTTCTTTAGCCACTACAATGCGGTCGCCAGTCCTAATTCCTGCTGCGAGCTGTAAGTTTCGCACATCAGTTTACACTTTTTCAAAGCCCATTATTTACTCAGGGTTGAGTTTATGGCTGATGATTACAATCAATGAATGGGTATTTTATTTGTAATTTGATTTGAGTGGATATTTTTGTATCGATACTGATTAACTTTCTTCTCGTAGAATTGGATTATAAATTTCCATAACTTTCAGTTTTCGATACGAGGTATTTCCTTGTATTATAGTATAAATAATGATACATAATATAATATATTTATTAAGAGTGCTAAGTATACGAACTGCATAACAGATATAGAATTAATTGCCTTTCTAATGATAATGCTCTATTTATATTAATTGAAGTCATTAAACCCCTCCCAAAAAGTTTCGGGCAAATCGATTTTGGGCCATGATAACCTTCTAGGGTGCCGCTAACCCAGTTATTCCTGATTTTCGTACCATTGGAAAGATAATTTATTCCAACCTTCTTTATTAATATCATATTTTGTAATGAGTGTGGTCATCTTAAATGCAAGAATATCCAGAATATGGAGAAAAGTAAAAACGTCAAATGTAGTAATTTGCACTTTTTATTGATCACATTGAAGTTCCGAATACTCGACTTTAAACCTATAATACTTTTGGGTAATTTTATTACATTTTTATTGAATTTGGACCATTGTCAAGTTCAATTATTTATCTTTGTATTATATATTAAAGTTGTCATGGAGATGTCATGCCGCGTCACACAGAACCCTCAATACCCTGAATGCAAGCAAAGCGAAAGATAATGTTCGTTTGAATGTTCTGCCACCACTTTGAACTTGATACATTATAAGTTGGTTTTTAATCCTATCATATTTTTATAGCATTTAGAGTTCATTTATTCTTCCTTTTTATTGATACCGCTATTGGCAATGGTAACATCATGTTTGAATGCACATAAGTCATGAGATATAGCAAAGTAAAAAGTGAAAAGTTGCAATGTATTGTTATTGCTTAAAATTCAGTAGCTGCAACGGACAATAACACTCACAATAGGCATTCAATTTGCAACATTTAACCTTCTGACTTGTCCTAAGATTCAGGTGATCTGTGCATACAAGAACACCAATATTGTTACAAATTAGGTGATCATCGAAAAGTGGAATAAATGAGCTTGAAAATGGTATAAAATTCAAATAAAGATTAAAAAATACCCCAAAGGTTACAGGGCCTAATAAAGTGGGATTTGAATAATACAATTATTACAACTAAATGCATTTTGCAACATTGGACTTTTTACTTTTATCCATATTCTGATATTTTGTGCATTTAAGCATGACACAATCATTACAAAATAGGATATCAATAAAAAGGGGAATATATTACTTTCCATAGTTTGAATATCAGGATAAGAAAAATAAAGCATATCTGAAAACTTAACATTGCCCAAATCGATTTGGCGAAACTTTTTGTTAGGGGTTTATATTTTGATCTGTACTCATCATCTTTCATAATATTTCGTTTTATGAAGGGGTCTGTATCTCCCCTCCTTTCTCGTCATCAATGATTCACACGATCACCATGCACATCTGAGTGTTAAAACAAGAACCCATACTTTGGTTTTATTCACAGGAAAATAACATTTTATTTCGATAAGAAGGGAAACGATGGAGTGTATTTGTCAGAATAATTTGCACTGTATTTGCAAAGTCTGGCGATAGGAACAAGTTCTGTCTGTATAATTAAGTTGGTTAGGAATTCACACAAAATAAACAAATATCTCATTCATTTCATATAAAGTTTACAGCTTACAAGCATGTTTTATTCATAGAAATTTGATTATTTGCTCCAAACCACTATTGGTTCCAGGACTTACATTATGTCCTCATATTATTGTAAACAATAAATTGGCATCAATTTATATTCCATAAATAAAGAGAATTACGCACAATATTACAAATGTTGCTAATATTGTGAAGATATTCCAATGTAGATGTTTAAAACCACAATAATTTAAACTATGATGTTTCAAACATGACTCAAGAAATATTAACCCACATTTCAGAACTTCCGTTTATAGATAATCAAGAAGGTTACCTTCGCGGGCTTGAATAAGTGTTCCCATTAATGTATAAAATTAAACTGTTGATAACTAAAACGATACTCACTGGTTTCTGTCCATGTACCGCATGATATCTGTCTCGATCTGTCCTAGTCGAAAACCTACGACAGAGCCCATGGATTCTCTGAAGTGGCAGTCAAACGCCCTGTAGTTGAAGTCAGCTGGATCTCCCATCGACGAAAGTGTTAACCCATACTTAGGTCAGAAGCTGATCAGCCGGTGGAAGTCAACATGATGTTGAGCCGTCTATGAAATCCTCCGCAGGTGCGGATCCAGGATAAAACTGAACTTGAAACTGCCGGAAAAAGCTGAAAGCCGAAAAACAACCCAGTTCATCTGTAACTGAGGTTTCACAAATCAATAGGGGAGCTGTAAATGAGTCTTCACCTGGCCAGCATGCCTGGATTCCATGATGGCACCAAAACTATCACAAAGTTTAACAAGGTTGCGCATCCTACATGACTTTCCTCTCACAGATTTCAGCATGACCTTCTCTCACAAATGCTAAAGTATTCCACCCCTTCTCACTCCTACAACACACACCCTCATATAGAGCCCGTACTGTGCCATTGCATGAAGTTATGCCTAATAGCACCACACACAATACCACTCCTATACAATTGTGCACTCTACCCAAAGAGCCTATTGTCCCTTAAGTAGACAACTATCAATTAATAGTCTTCTCTCCAAGTCTAAAATGTCATCATTTTGTGACAGTCATTGACCTCCATATTAGCTTACAGTGCACTGGAGCACTGTAACAGATGTGCATACATGATTATGAAGTCTATTAAAGCACATTATGGAATCTCATTGATTTAATTTCATAATTTTTTGTTGAACCATAGAAACAAAAAAATATGAAATGGCGCTTGACGAATACAAATTTCATAGTGTTTGTGGTACTATGCACTTCTAAACGTACGGTATTATAATCAAATATAAGGTCACAACACACTCTCACACGTACACACACACACGCACACCACACACACAAACACATACAACACAAATCAATTCTTGGCTTAAATACTTTTAAAGAAAAAGAAGTTATTTGCATTCATCAGTCATTATTTTATAGACGTCAAAGATTTATCCTCATTTTCTGGTAAATGTAACTAGACTGTCCTGATTATCATTTTGCCTTTTTGAAGAGAGGAATGTGGCGCACAGCCTATATATCTTGCTTTTAAGCCTTACTCGATAAGTTTGCTCGAGAGCTGTTTTTTGTGTGGGGGCTGCCTCAAGTGACAACCCACTCTCGGTCACATTTTTTTTTTTAATGTGTGAATTTGTAACATGAGATAGTAGTTGCTTGGTTTTGAACATTCCCCCACAAAATAGCATGGTAATCCAAGATGCAAAAACTATGCAACGGAAAAATACAAAAAAAAGTGAAAGAGGAAAGATAATTACATATGGTACGGAAAATGGGAAACTCTGATTCTTTAGTAATAAATACATTAAATGTTTAAATTTAGATGAGATTCGATACGGAATGATGGTTACATGATAAGTGTTTTAAAAAATGTGTAATATAATATATGAAGACCTGTGATTTGCAATAGGGACATAAATCCACGTTTATAACTTCAGAGGAAATGGCATTGTTTTACCATATGTTGTACACCTTGTCTATGGAAAAAGGAAATTCAAAATGCATTTTCTTACAGTTACAATCAACATTTAAGAAATCCTTTTGTTCAAGACGGGTACGTAACCTGAACAATGGCCTGATATCAATAACTGAATTTTCATCAAAGTGGATTTAGTCCTTTTTGCATGTAAGCTCTTAAATTTATATACACATATATTGGTTTGATCTATCACGAAACATACTGGCGTTATGTGCTACGGCAAAAAGCTTCACAATTCATTATAAATTCTTATATGATTCATTATTAGGGTAGATGTAGGGAATACCGGCCACTTAAGTTCATTTGCTTAATTAGCACATGAAAACAATAAATCACAAAAGAAAAGATTCTCATTGCTTAGCTACATCATTCAAACTTATTACCAAAAAAATTGAGGTAATCAAATATTTGTTGAGGCAGTTATATGCAAATAATGACGTCATCGTAAATTGGTTCCGCATTCCCTACAAGTGTAGGAAATACCGACAGTTATGTTTTTACCCTTTTTTTTTTAAAGATCTGTCTGGAAGCCTGATTTGAATGTAAACCAATCAACTTAACATGTTGTATTGATTTTTTTTATAACATTATTTGTTTAGAAAGATTATATGCATTTTACGACTACAAATTTCAAACACTCAGAATAACTTATATCTCATGTAGATCATGACATATCACAATAATAATATTTCAAAATTGTCAAACAATTTAATAAATAAATATAATACATTATATATGCAACTTACTATTTGATCTACATGCTTAGCAACTCAACCCGGAAAGTAAAACAAACAACCGTCACAGTGAGTGTCCGGTTATTCCCTACACAAAAAATGAAACTGACTAGCGCTTTTCAAGCACATGCCACCCCATACACAGGCTTTGTACAGTGCAAAACACTCCATACACGTTTGGGCCCACCCTACCACAAATGTCCATAAATGCATTGAAATAGAGGTTCATGCCAATTCTATTTTTATACCATCACATTATCTAAAATGTTAATTTTTACATCAGTCATTTTTCAAGGCTGCAAATTTTCCTACCCTTGACAGATTGTGGTAGTTTTCTCGGAGATTCCTCACTTGTTGTTGTCGAATACAGCATTCAACCTCCCAGACAGACCACCTGACAATAGATGCCGGTATTTCAACTCAGTTGATCTTATGTTGGCAGCTAGGGCTGGACATGTGGTGACGCGTCCGATATTACCTACTCCGATATTCCCTACATCTACCCTATTTAATTTAGTCCAGTAGATATGCCATAACTAACTAATATTATATTTTCATGAATAACAAAGGACATACAGCATGGAGTATTATGCTTGACTATTTGATAATATATATATTTGTTTCATCCTTTGATTATTTTATTCTATAGATACCATATCTATATGATTTTTTTTCGACATCATATACCATGTTCGACGACGGATGATAAGCTCTCTCTACTGTCATCGAGTAAATATCGTGAATATCAGTCAGCTTCGCGAGGAGTCCAATAATGCGATAAGCGCTTCGACGCTCCTGTCATTGAGGCTTTCATCAGGAGAGAATAGTTTGCACGATGTCCATCAGTATGAAGGGCAGAAGCGGTACGGCCTGTTTTATCCTTCCGTCCGTCTTCTTACAGGTATGTAGGGTCTATGGTTTTACCGAATACAGTTCATTGATTTGCTTGATAGTTAATATATTTATTAATACAGAACAATATATAAAAATAATATACTTTTCATATTGTGATTATGTGATTATGCTCGCAACAAAGCGGAGCAAAGATACGTTAAAGAAAAATTTAATAAATATATGATATTTGTACCAAATGAGCCCATCATATAGGCCCTAATCAATTATCGAGCCTCAATGATGGATCTATTTTGTGGAAAACAATCATTTAACCGTTAATATTAATATCAGGAAATTTTGGCTACCCCTCACCTCTGTATTTTTCAATGGTTCCGCTTCCCCGAGCCCTCAAAGTTAATTCCTGATCCGCCGCCGCTGTGCCATGGTTCTAGATTTATTATAACTATAACAAAATCTACATCTCTGCTCCTCTCTCTCTTCTTCCCTCCCTTCCTCTCTCTTCTCTCTTCCTCCCCCCTCTCTCTCTCTCTTCCTCCCCCCCCTCTCTCTCCTCTCTCTCTCTCTCTCTACATCCCCTCCCCCTCTCTCTCTCTTTCTTTCTCTTTTTTTCATTTTCATTTTCATTTTTCATTTTCGTTCTTCTATGAACCCCTTTCACTCTCTCATTATACCAAGTTCTGGAACAACCCAAGGAGTTTCCTGGTGTGGCCTGTGCTGTATTCCTCTCACCCAGAGTTACGTGACAAGTGGAAATTGTCTACACCGTTACCACCACCTTGGAACAGCGATTCGGTCTTCCTAGTGTGCAAAGCGGTTTCCTGGCTTCTGTTACGATCAGCTTTACTCGTAGTTGTACTAATTGTCACTTATTTTGGGGAGAAGGCAACAACCCCTCTGGCTGGGAAAGGTGCCCTTATTTTCGCCGCGTGCTTTCCTCTTTGCCCTACCCCATTTTACATCGGGCCTTTACGAACCATCGGTAAATAAGTTTGCTTTTTCATAAACTAGGGGAGACCGGGGACAATTGTAACACTTCTTTTTTCTTCCAAATTTGACTTTATCAACTTTATTTATGCTAAATTCGCTTAAAACTAAGTAAAACGAAATATGCATATCTTAGCTCGATAATGGAATAGGTTGGGTTAAAATAAACGATTTAGTTATGAAGCCATTATCGCTTTCAAAAAAGAGGTTGAGTGTTACAATTGCCCCAGATCGCAGGGTTTTATAGCGTGTTTTCGCTATAAGACGGAGGACCTATATCTAGACGTTAGCTTTATGAAACGCTTTATTTTCAAAATAGCTCAACCCTAAACCCCTGCATACTGTTAGTATTGGGAAAAGATCTAAATTTAAATTACGGTTTCCGTGTGCACAATCGAAGGATTTCCCTTAGTTTCAGAGCGTAGCTCCCCGTCCAAATCTACAACGATTTTTTTTTTTTTTTTTGAGGGGGGGGGGGGGGGTCGGGAAATGTACGTTCTTCTCTCAAACGTAGATTGTAGGTTCTCAGCGGAGAACGTAGGTCAGTTAGAAGCCAATAAGCCGATAGGCAATTCCCCCTTTGCTAAAAAATAAAATGGCATACTTTGATTTGATAAAGGCTGGGAGGTAGGTTATTTCTTTTCATATCAGCAATGTTTTAGGTCTGTTATTATGCACATAGACCAATTTGACACAATAAAACCTTGGTATGAAAAAAAGAACTATGTATCACCGGTATGGAGCTTGTGGATTGAATTCGTATTGCAACAATAGTCGTTGAAAATACAGCCACTGTTGTCATTGACATCCTTTATGCAAGATGACAAAAGCGGGGTTTGAGCATTTGATCGCATTCCGCATACTACGTCTTGTCTCGTATACAGTGCGTCCCAAGAAAGAGTACACCCAACTTTGAGAGCCTCATAATAAGATTGTATGTCTTATGTGTCTAATGATTAGGGATATGTATTTATTTATTTTATTATCACGACGAAGAGTAAGGGTGGAATCTCACTTCGCAGAAACTACTTTGAAACTACTTTTGATGCTACTTTGAGACGGATTAGGGCCTACTTTGAGATGGTTTTGAAACTACTTGGAAACGGTTATGAAAACTGCCACGGAGACATCTCCTTAGTCAACAATGCAACGTTTCTTGAGTCGCGGAAAGTACTTTGAGACAGTTTATGAAAATTGTCACGGAGACGTCTCCGCGACGGAATAAAGTATCGGAGACGTCTTTAATACTTTTTATCCGTCGCGGAGACGAAGTTAGATACCACAGTAATACCAAACTTGTACCTGTTCTATCATGGATTACTGAGCACTTGAATTTTGATAACTTTGGTGAGAAACACTTTCTTTCCAGTTTCGTCACAAGAAACCATGGCTTTTGAGCATTCATTCATTGTTTTAGGTCAATCCTTCTGGGTCTATTCATAATAATAAATAAACATCAAAGTCATAAACTCTAACATTTCAATATGACAGATGCTTTCAAAATTAGTTGTTTTTTTTTTCTGTGACGCACTGTATATCAAAGCCCTATATATTGATTGAATCTATCTTGCAACAATTATTATAGACGTTGCAATGTTTTACATGCCACAGAGTACATGTGCGGTTACCATTGGAAACTTTTATTCAAAGTTATTGAAGAAGATAGAAAACGAAGGTTTGCAGGTATTTTGAAAATAGTGCTCTTTCTATACTAACGTTCTGGATAAGCTCTTCCGTAGTCCAGCGAAAACATCCTACTGTAACGCACATACGGGGCAATTGTAACACATGAAATTGTCACATTTTGTTTTCTTTATGAAAGCTATGCACTTGGCAGATCCAAGATTAGAACAACATTAACCACATAAGCTAATTATAATAAAACATGACAATGCTTGACTCAAGTTACGTTATATTTTCCACGTACGTGTTGTGTACGTGCTGTGGCAGCGCGCTGCAGCGTGGGGCTAGGTACGGGACAAAGGTACTTAGTTAACAGTGTTGTTACAATTGCCCCGGAGGTGGGCGACCATATTTGGAGAGATTTTTTTTTTAAATCTTAGCTCAGACATTCATCGTTGAAACTTGAGCAAAATACAGGCCTAAAAATATAATTTCTAAATAAATTTTAAAAAATGACAGCCATAGCTCAACCACATATTTATCCAGAAGAGAAACATTGGGTAGTGTGAGATTACCCTCAACGAACCGTTAAATCTGTTTACACTCAAACAGCACATGCTGTGTACACAGGTTAAGTTTGTAGCGTGTTTCTGCTAGGGATGGGGGCCTCTGTTACAATTGCCCCGTGGTATTGTCCCCGTTCTCCCCTATAGATTTTAAATGATTGAGGGCTTTATTAGGAAATTTGTTAATGAAGTAATTTGATCACGCAAGCATGAACAGACATTTGCATTTTTGGTATTGCAGTAAACTACGAATTGAATAATCAAGAATTAAATCATAAAATTTATAAATTATACTGAAGACTATGTGTACACCACATAAAACAAATCACGAAAATAATATTAAGTGATGGGTAAGGTATCTTACCAGAAGATAAAGCCGCGGTCAGCTGAGTGAATGCCGCACAGCGGCGCTTTATACCGGGTGTACTAATCCCCTCCAATTAAGTCAGTGGAAGAATAATAGGGGAACGGTATATCCTGCCTATAATCCCGCTGTGCGGCGTTCACACAGCTGGCCGCGGCTTTATCTTTTGGTTACTGGGTACCTAAAAGTTTTGATAGTGCACTTCTCATGATCGATGCATAATATGATCTAACTTCATATCTGTGGAATATCTCTGAGCAGAGGAGAAATTACTTGCCCATGATTCAATTTCAACATCACGAAGACTTTACATTTTACTTTAATGAGTTTAAAGCTGAGAGTTAAGCAATATTTTCAATTATCAACGAAATGTCGTTTGACAGCACCAGAATGCATCATGCAAAGATGAAATAGGATAAATCTTTTTACAATTTTAAAAATCATTGACATATTTTTATGTCATTGCAGATTTCAAGGTCGTTTTTGATGATGATTTTTTTGAAATAATCACTTGTTTTGTGTGATTCCCAGACATTATTTTCAGATACATGCGACCTTACATCAAATGAAACCAACGCTTGTGATATAGACACCATTAACACTGATGGATTGAGTTCTTATTTCTGGGTGTTCGTAGCAGCCCAGTGCCTTCATGGGCTAGGGGCTGCACCCATATATACATTGGGGGTCACCTATATAGATGAAAGCGTCAGTCCTCATATGTCGTCAATCTACCTCGGTGAGTAAATTAGGATTTTCCCCTTTACGTAATACAAGGCATTCGAAACCATCTTTTGTGGACGAATAAAGTTGAATTGAATATTTGTTTTAAATCCTCTTAAATGATACCACCTTTAAATCTTATCATAATTTCAGGAAAATATTTCCATGAAGACGGAAAGAATTAAGTCCTTTCTTGATATTCTTTATGAACATGATCAATTTTAACCTTGCGAGCGCGAAGCGCGACCAGAAATTTTTTCATTAAACCACGGTATTTCAAGCAGTCCCTGCATGCCTTGAAATGAATTTCCCCTTCAGTCATGCGAGTGCGAAGTTCGAGGTTAAATTTTAGTTACCTGAAAATGCGACATTCTAAACTCTTTTACATTTTTCTCCAATGGTTATACTTGCTTTTTAAACTTTAGTATACTAATATGTATTTTTCATATTTATTTAGCCCTCCACAGGCTACTTTATTGAACAAAATCAAAATAGCATACAAATAACCATACAATATAATCCATGACAAGATCTTTCCTAAATAACTTCTCTAAACAAATGGCTCTCACTGTAACTCTTCCCCTCTTAGGCTTTTCTAAGTATCTTCCAGGCACATATATCCTCATAATGTTTCTCGTTTTCCTGAATCTATATCCCAATGATAATGGGAATGAGGTCCAAAACCATAAACTGATAATAAATCAGTTAAGGTACAATTAATTCTTAGCATCGTCATGAAATGCTTTAAAACTATCAAAGTAAACTGTAGTCATGAAAGTAGTATAGTTTCGGTATTGTAATTACTAGTAGTATATTTTTTTTTCAAGGAATTATCCAAGCAACATCCATCTTGGGTCCTGCCCTTGGGTACCTCCTTGGTGGATATTTCCTGAGTATATATGTCGATCCTGGGGTGGATCCAGAAAGGTAACTATACGTCTTTAAAATATATATCAAATGACAAACCATAATAAAACAAGCAAACTGACAAACGAATCCTCTGCCACATTTCCAATTTTTTATCAACGATTCTTCCACCAACAAATTCTAGTAATACAGTCTGTGTCAAATAAAATGGTACAAGTGTAAAACCTTTTTTTTTTTTATAGTATGAAGATAAATCACAACCTGGTATTGTTTGGTATTTTCATAAAGCAGGAAAATCAGACTTTCTTCTGCAATTTTTTTCATCACATTTGGTGCTGTAATTTTTGAGATATGACTAGTTTTCTACAATCAAGAAAAATCAATTTTTCGCACGCCGTCCCATGCCTTTGTGTATCGCATAATGGCCATGAATTCAGCGCTCCAGAACAATAGAAGTGCGTAATTTCGATTTGTTCCTCGTCGCACAAAACTTAGCATAACTTTTGTTTCACGAAAGCAAATTATACAAAACAAAGCCCATCAGCAAGAAAAATCTTTTGGCTTTAATTTGGTATCACATACACACTTTATATGAAAATATTTCACACCTAAATTATTTTTTTCCCGGCTGTACCATTTTTTGTTACATAGACTGTAGTATTCTTCAATGACAACCTAATATCCACGCAAGTCATGCAAGTTATTTGGAATAAAGACAATCAGTTATAAGACGTGATTGTAATTATTGGTACTCTCAAATTAAAATGGCAATTTAAATATTGATTTGGATTCTTGACTATCACTGCCTACATTAATATTGTTGTTTTCTTCACAGTTTCCTAGTTAATTCAAATAGCTTCAGCTTTTTTGTTGTCTCCATTTATACAAAGTATCTAGGATTCAATATTCATATTTAATCTCCATTTGTACAAAGTATCTGATATTCAATATTCATGTTTAATATGAAAGTTTTTATATTGTGGTAATAAATAAATAAATAACACCCAATTTGCTTCAAACAAAGTAATGGCAAATTGAACCTATTTATTATTCATCATTTCGTTTATTTTCTGTCTTTTAAATTGAAATGAATAAGTGATTTCTGTTTAGATTCATAATTAATAGTGGTTTCTGTCCTTACTAATTTATATACAATTATGTTTTTATATTTTTGTTTTTTCGCTAGCTTGGGTTTAACCCCTGACAGTGTACTCTGGGTTGGAGCATGGTGGATAGGCTTCATAACCAGTGGTTCCATGGCTCTCATTGTAACCGTTCCTCTCTTAGGCTTTCCTAAGTATCTTCCAGGCATGTATCCACATAATGTTCCTAGTTTTTCCTTATTCTATATCCAAATTATAACTGAAATATTTTTTGAGGTCCAAAAACATAAACTGATAGATCAAGGTACAATTAATTTTAACATCGTCATGAAGTACTACAAAATTATTAAAGAAAATCGTAGTCATGAAGTTGGTATAAATTCGGGTAATCTAAAAATTTGTTTGAGATAGAATACAAGATTTTGAGATATAATGGAATATTATGTAATAAAACACATATTACTTTAAAAACAATTAAATCATAAAAAAAATATTTGTAAATGTGAATACTATTATTATAAAAATTTCTTATATCAAAAGACTGGGTAACGGAAATGAGATTTATTTTCAACAACTTTACAATCATGGATGGGGAGGACAATATCTTTTCTTACGGTCAAATTCAAAAAAAAAAACAAAAAAAAAGCAACAAGTAAAAAAATGCTGTAACGGTTACTTTACTTGTTTTATAGTTGATGTGTTCAGAAGAAGCCAATATAATCGATATTAATTAATCTTGCCAAAAAATTATCAAAATTTAGGAAATTCTCAAAACTTAGGACATGTAAGGGGATGTTAATAAATCATACCATAGTGTACATATATATAATGTTTATATCTTATATAAATATTCATCTATGTTAAAAGCTCTATAAAAGCGAAACTTCACTCTCTTCCTTGTTCTAACTGTACACTAGATGCTAAAAACATAGACGGTAGACTCGACCATAATCAAACTCAGAAAGGATCAGAATTCATCGCCCGCTCCGGTTGGGGCAACACAGTACGGGACATACCTCGTGCAACACTGAAGCTCATTACTAATAAACCGTTTATGTTGCTCAATTGTTCTGCTGCAACCGAGTGGTTTATCATTTCGTGTTTGGCAGCGTTTGGGCCGAAGTTCTTTGAGTCGCAGTTTTCACTGTCTTCGAGCGATGCAGCCCTCCAAACCGGTATGA
>CALNVZ010002974.1:6169280-6190642 GCA_940671915.1 Paracentrotus lividus
ACCATGTCACTGCTACATGTAAAGTGCTACCTGTAGAGTGCTAGCATTGTTGTGCTGACTTTGTCTGCAATAGTCATGAAAGTGAACAATATCAGGTCGTACTAACAGTTCTTCACCCATAAATCTTTGGCTCTCACAGGACTGCTAAAGAACCATATTATGGTTCCGAATCCTGACCTGTAGCCCATCTGACAGGGACAAAGGAATCCTGTGCTCTCAGAGGCCTCAAATTCTTACCATGAACTGATGTAAGAGCAAGAAAAGTGCACTGCTAGCAAGGCTACATAAAAGTCCATTCGATCATATTTGGAGACGGTTGCTATCGAGAACATTTCATTCACTCACTCGATCAAGTAGTTAGTCCTTTGATTGTTCTGAAGAGGTGTGTGCAGACGAGAACGGGACAGGACCAGCTACATAAGCTAAAATCTAAAACTTTTGCCTGCAACTGACAAGATAGCTCTAGGAAAACATTTGTATCTTCTGCTGTCAAGTTGTCCCTTTAACGAGAACAGTCAAAGAACTAACTGACTGATCAAGTGAGAGAATGAATCATTCCCAGATAGCAACAGTCTAAAAATATGATCGAGTGAACTTGTGTATATCGGTGTACTTCCAACAACTAGTGCATACTTCCTTGCATTTGCATCAATATATATGGCAAGATATTAAAAGGCCTCTGACATTCTATCCAAAGAGGCTGCAACCACACAGGATTCCTTTGCCCGTGTCAGATGGGATAGGTAGGCCAGGATTCGACACCCTAGTCTGGTTCCTTAAAAGCAGTCCAGTAGACATTCATGCTTAGTGCGCCATCTCCAATGGGGAAATGCTTCAAAGAGCCATAGATTTGTGGGTAAAGAACTATTACTACTACCTGACATTGTTAACTTCCATCACTATTGCAGACGTTCATCAGCGCAACAAAGCGCTTTACGTGTAGTGACATGCATGGAGTCTGTACCATATAACTTGCAGTCTCTTTATTATACTCATATCACTTGGAATACGTGTAAGAGTTTATGTTACTTCAGGGAGCACTTTTCACATCTTCCAGGCAGACTTCTTTCCTTTTTTAGGGAATATGTACAGTATCATACTCTACATGTATGAGGGCATGACAATTGGAAACAGAAATACATGTAAGCGATTACTGGAAGCTGAATCTTCTACAAAGAGCTATGTAAAGTTCGTCAGTATCTTTGTTGTTGAAATTAGCCAGTACCAAACAGCAGTGTCCACAGTTTGTATGGTATGCACTTTCTTGATTACTTTCTGTACAGCATCTACCAAAGCATGCAAGCATCCGCCTCCAGCTCCTAAAGTAAATATAAGATAAAGCTGATCAACTAGGACTCGGCAGGAGAACCACGCAGGACAAGAGTATGACAATCAGCTAATAATGGAAGACGTTATTGTCTTTCATTATAGTGACCTGCTATGTCGACCTTTGACCTCATACATGTTAGAGGTCAAGGTAGAAACTTGCCTATGTAACATGAAAGCTATTCATTGCAACAGACTTCACACATGTAGAGTATGAAATAACCAACAGCGCAAATATCAATATATTCATATTTTGAGGTCAATGACCTTTTGCAGTCTACGGAGGTCAAAGGTTAAGAACCTGTAAATGAGTATCAATTGCTCTGAGAATATCAAAACGGTCTCATTTAAAAAAAAAATGCAAAGTTTTATACCATAGCAATTTTTCTCATTAGCCAATAACGCTAAATATTCATATTCTAATATCTTGAGGTCATTGACCTTTCATTGTTCTCAGAATTCAAATCTAAAACCCTGTCTATAATTAATAATCCTTTATTACAAAATATAATGCATGTTAGGTGCATTATTATCATGTCATTCATTGAAAAATGATGTCAAACATCAATATTTTGATAGTTTAAGGTCATTGACCTCTAGAGGTCACCAGAGGTCAAATTTGACGTGCCTCCCGATCTTAAAATGAAACTTATGGCATGTGCTACCATTGGTAGAAGTTTCATGCTTTAGTCAAATTTTGCACAATTATTCAGCTAATCCGCTCTACTAATAGACGAAATTGTAATTAGATAGTGAACGAATTAAGAAGTAGACCAAATGTGTTTAGCCCATGTAAATATAGAGAATTGACCAACTGCTGCGAGACCAAGTGGATAAAATTATACCGACCTGGGCCCATAGTCACACAACCTTGCTAAATCGAGTTGTCAACTCATTACATAGGGAACAGTACACAGTTATGTGATAACTAGGCCTATGAAGGTTTTATGAATATGGGCCCTGTTTTGTACTTGCCACATGCCAGACATGCGGCAAACATGATTGGAGTAGGCACAGAGATTTTGTCGATCAGGGGTACATTGGGGACAGTTGCCCCTGCCTCGAAAATCAAAACTGTGGGGCAAGAGTATTATTTTGCACACCCACCAACTACAAAGATAATCGAAACTGACCTGTTGTACCCCCCCCCTAACCCTAACCAACCATACACGCATATCCCCTATTGGTGGGGGAATCCATGTCAAAATTACCCCCTATTTCGGGTTTTTGGAAGGGAAGCTGCATCAAAATTATCCCTCTAATACAGGTTTTTGGAGGGGGAGCCAGCAAAATTAACCCCTTTTCACAGGCTTTTGGACATTAAACTTGAATTATAGATCCGATTATTAATAGTATTGTAAACTGCATTGCAATCCTTTGTATTTTGAAAACTATGGTAATGACGAATTCGCCCCTATTTTCTTGTATAAGATGCACGCTGTATACATACCACTGCGTATCGAAAAAGGGTAATCCACTTTTAGAGGGGCTATATTCCCAGCTCATCTATTTTTTTAAAATAATTATTTCTATGAGTTAATTGAAGACGAACTCCTCACCTTTACAATGATAACTTATTACAATCATAAATGTAACACATAACCGAATAAATTGCAGAAGAAGGCAAGAAGTATAATTTTTTTCTTTCTTTTTTTTACAAGTTTTTGTCAAAGGATGAAAGACTGAGTGAATGCTTTTCAAGGAGCTCAAAGGAGTCACACATCATCGCTCGCAATCCCATGCATTGATTGCTCTGGGACAGCAGGAACAGCATTCACTCAGTCTTCTATCATTTTCTTAAAACCTGGAAGAATGAATTTTTTTACCTGCATCTTCATTTGCAATTTACTCAATTATGCTTTACAATTATGAACCAAGAAATGTACCAATAGAAAGGTGGATAGTTCGTCTTTAATTATAATAATGTTACATGATATGAACAGCAAAAACAAATGAGCTTGGAATATGGGCCCCTCTAAAAAAATGTATTACCTTTATTTTGATACGCACTGTATAATGATGAAATCACAGTGACTATGTACAAACGAAATATTGGGCCTATATTCTGATCTATGGTGAATAAAAATAACACAAAATGCAAATTCCACAAAATTACATTTGGATGAATCTGAATAGCGCCATCTCTATCCCAAATTTTTTGGGTTATAGTAGAGATGGTGAAACGTATTGAAGTGAGAGAGTTAGAGCAAGAGAGGCAATGAAAGAGCGGGGTGTGGTATGCAGGACAGAGGTGGCGGAACGAATTTGAAAGTGGGGGGTCACGATGGAAAAGGGGCACTTTTTCTGCAAAAAGGCGCACTTGAGACCTTGAGGCTTAGAAAGAAAAGTATTTAGATAAGTAGGGGTGCGCAGAAAATTTGCCTTTAAATTTTTGCTTTAAAAAATTTTAATGGCTTTGTATTTTAATAAAGAAGCGCGAGCCGAAAATTTTGAGCTCGAAATTGGGAGATAATTGTGCATCATAATACCCTATTAAACATCTGCTATCGCGAAGCTCAAGATGAAAATTATGAGCTTAAAATGGAGTTTATTGTGCATCATAGACCCTATTTAGTATCTGCGAGCGCGAAGCGTGAGCCGAAATATTTGAGCTCAAAATTGTAGTTAATTGTGCTTTATAGACCCTATTATGTATCCGCGAGCGCGAAGCGCAATTTGAAAATTATTAGCTTGAAATTTGAGTTTATTGTGCATTATAGACCCTATGTAGTATCCGCGAGCGCGAAGCGCGAGCCGAAAATTTGGGTTTTAATAGACATATGAAGTAACAAGGGGCACTTTTTTGTATTAAAGGTGCCCCTTTTTAGTATCAAAATGGCATTTTATTAGCTAAGAAAAGGGGCACTTTTTAGTCATGAGAAGGGGCACTTTTAGGGTGGATGAAAAAGTGGGGGGGTCACAGTGCCCCCCCTGCCCCCCTGGTTCCGCCGCCTCTGGGCGGAACGAATTTGAAATGGGTTCACGATGGAAAAGGGGCTCAAAATTTTAGTTGAAAAGTAGAGTAGAAAAGGGGGCACTTTAAAACAGTGCCTCTTTTTAAAAGTGAAGTGTAAATTGAAGCAAAGTGTGAATGTCTATAATAATTGCTCTTACAACGTAAAATATTGATTTGAAATAGATGTACATTAACTTGTTTAAAAAATGTTAATTGATTTTTAATATAAAAGCACTAAAAAGGGCATTACAGATAATTGATATCAGGGCAGTAGTCCTAAGCCCCCCCCCCGGATTAGAGCAATTTTCATAATATTGCCTCCAGCAGTAGGGGTATAAGTTATTCGTTCCATGCACATTGCTTTGTATTCTCTTTCTTTTTCTTTTTTTTAATGTGAGATCGCATGGCGACCGAGCGGAAATTTTTCCAGTTGGAAAGGACACAATCAAGACAAAAAAGGGGCATTTCTTTGTATCGAGAGTTCCCTTTTTTCAAAAAGAGATTGTTCATGTGACTTTTAAGAAGTCACTGAAAGGCTTTTTTTTTTTTTTTTTTTTTTTTTTTTTTTTTTTTTTTTTTTAGTATAACAGTGCCCTTTTTTAACTACACTGTTGGTCAGAAAGGTTGGATATTATTTTCGTGCTCCACCAACATCTGTTTGCTTCAGCTGTCATTTCATGAAATTAATTGTCCCCGCGTTCACTTTTCGGGACCCTGGCTATATCTTGGTTGTTCCCCCAACCATTCCCGGGGAATAAAAATAAAAAAGGGTTCTCAGCCCCCACAATGCCAATTTTTGCCATTTTTTGTCATTTAAGGGCCCCTTTTTTGTTTACCCGGCTGACCAAGGCCCCCTTAATCTTAACCCCGCGAAACGCGTCTAAAGTGTAGGGTTGATATTGTTCTTTACGTTAAATTAAGTTTTAAGGTTTTATGTTTTTGTCTCTTGTCTAGGGGAGGGGTTGAAGTAAAAAGTGAGATTGGTGAAAAATGAAACATTTTTTCCTTACTTTAGAGTAAAAACAAAGGAATTAAAAAACAACCATAAACCCGTGATTATTATAATTTTTTCCCAAATTTCGTTTTAGCCTTATTGAAAAGGTTGTAAATGGTAACTATAGTCTATTTTTCATTGTGATTTATTTTTGGCGGAGATTCTACAATACATTTTGGGGATGATAGAAATTTCCATGTTGTAAAAATTAATAAAATTAATTTTTAACCCCTATCGAAATAAACTTTGACCCTTCCCCTAGATAAGAGACGAACTCCTTTAACCTTAAAACTTAATTTAGCGTAAAGAACAATAACAACCCTACACTTCTTTCGTGGGCATAGGATTGAGGGGGCCTTGGTCAGCCGGGCAAACAAAAAGGGGCCCCAAAAAGAAAAAAAAAATTGCGAAAGTGGGCATTGTTGGGGCTGACAAAGTTATTTGATTTTTCTTTCCCCGGGAATAGTTGGGGGGAATGTCCAAGATATAGCCAGGGTCCAAATAGGTAGGAGCGGGGACAAACAACTTCAAGAAGGTATAGCCGGAGCAAAATGATGTTGCTGGATCACTCAAAACAATATGCAACCTTTATGGGCAACAGTGTAGAAAGAGACACTTTTTAATAATGAAAAGGGGCACTTTTAGGGTGCATGAAAAAGTGTGGGGATGCAGTGTGCCCCCCCCCCCCCCCCCCCCCCCGTTTCGCCGCCTCTGTTGCGCGGGGTGGTATAAGGGAGAGAGAGAGAGGTGGGTTTCAAGGCAATGTTGACATTTACAATGCGTGGCCATGATACATGTAGTCCTATGTCAAGAAATCAAACAGGCACTTCAATGGCCTCAGCGAAACAACAAAACAGATTTAGGAAATGATTTTTCTTGACATAATAATAGACTACTTCAAATGGGTGCTTCATGCATTAAACTTACAGGAATGAGAGAATTCAGCAGTCAACTGGTTAGTATAGAAAAAAGCTCATAATAAAATAGGAAAAGTACAATAGATGACGAATTAAAGAACGACTGCTCATAGTTATCTGTTCGTACGTATGACGAATAGGAAAGATGTGTCCTAACTAATTATTAGTAATCATTTCATATGACTGTTATGAGTGAGGAAAACGCTATACGACCGTTCGTTGTGTGTCATGGACATTGTTGAATGCTTATTTATGGAGGGGGGGGGGGCATTCTCAGGGGCCCGGGGGGGGGGGGGGGGGGGGGGTGGGCTTCCCTCTTTTTTCAGTAGACGTGCACAAAAATGTAAAAAATAACCATCTCACCCTGATTATTTTTTGGGTACCGGCCCCCCGGCCCCTGATTCTGACGAATGTTGACAAAAATTAGGCATTGAAGCGAAAATGACTGCGATCATTGCAGGATTTCGCCATGGTTCGTAAATAGAAAACATTCATATGTTACATTTATGTTATTTATTATATGCTTTTATAATAGCCTACGTTGAAATTGTATAATCGTGTGTGAAATATCAGAATAAATTCAAATCAATCAAAATAAATCAAATATAATGTTGTTAACATGATAAACTGTTAGTTTAAGCAAAAAGCCTCTCAAATCTAATCGTTTTCAATGACATCACGACTATATTACGACTATTCCTGGTATAGGCTTATGCCAAATTGCCTACTTTGGACATGGGGCAAGTCCACGCTATTTTGCAATGTAACAAACGGGACATTCAGAGACAAAAATAGGCTTTTTTGATAAATCTTAAATTGAAATCTCAATCCTTGGGTATATTTTTGATGGTACTAAGAACCTTCAACAAAATCATAAACAATAATTGAAATAACTCAATTCATTTTTAATTTATGATAATTTATTCCTTCGTAACACATGGGACCAGAAAAAATGGCATTTTTCAATTTTGAATTTGTTCACATGATACTAGGAATTTAAAGAGCAGATAAAAACTTACATAGTCACATCCTCTTAACCATGTAAAAAACTTTCTAAATACATATTTTAATGTCGATACAACTTCAAGTTTTTTTGGCAAGGTAAAGTTTTCAAAAATATGCCAACGTAACACACGGGACGGTAACACACGGGACATTTATTCCATGAAATATTTTCCATTAAACATTTGGTGTAGCCAAGGCGTAGCAACATATTGTGTAAAAAAATCCGGCTGATTAAAAAAAATAAACATAATACAACACACCAATGTAAAAAATACTTACTTTGTTTCATTAATTAAAGTCCCCTGAAACTCGGAGATCGTGGGGAATGCGCGTTTTTCCTGAGCTCCATTGACTTGTACACAATGTCAGTCAGGCTTACGCATGGGTCGGACTAATGGGGATTAACATTCGGACAGCATAAACATGACGAAGTTGGCCGAATTCAGTAAGTCAGTCGGGTCAGTAGCTTCGGTTTCTCGATTCATCAACAATAGATTCTCAACGGGTCTCTTCGTATAAATTCAAAGAGAGGACTTGTATAATGCTCCATTTAAAAAACAAAAAATAGGTTAGATTTACTTCTGAATTCTGGTCAGTTAGTCTATAGCCATGAAGGATTACCGGATTACCTCCAGACGGGCTGTCGCTGGAGATTACGCAACACGCCTCAGGCTCTGATTGGAATGTTATTATTTCATCCGAGATAAGGTGATTTCCCCATGTTTTATCAATTACGAGTCCCTTTAAGGTGGGAGGGAGAGTAATAAAATTTAATTATTTTACATCGGTTCAGTATGTTTTCTACTTCTGAGACATGAATACTTTAAGAATAAAAATATGGAAAGTTATGTGCTAGGTTTGTGATATTTTCACCAGAGGAAGCCAAGATGATATTGAAACAGAAAATATGTACTTTTTGGTTGTATTAATATAAAAAACCTTTAGAAATATTGGTTGAAAATGGCATTTTTAATGCATTTTATCATTTTTTTTCATTAATATTAATAAGCCTTGTGACGTCATGACATTGAAATGACTTTTTGACCTCCTTTGCATTAAGTTTATTTCATACACTTTGTGGTTATATTACTGACACACTTGATACAAAATGGTCGAAAAGTTGAAAAAATCACCACCTCGGGAACAAATAGCTTGGACTTGCCCCATGTCTTTCTCAATTTCCGCGTTCATTTGATACTGTACTTGTCTTTGTTGTCTTTGTTGTTTCCAGTAGTTAATCTTCTTTAGCTTTGTGCGCCGCTCGTTTGATCAATATAATTTACTTGTACCCGAACAAGGCTTCATCTTTCCGACTTTCCTTTCTTTGTTTAGATTTTTTTGCAGCTAGGCCTACTACAATAGTTTTCGATTTTCATTTTGGGTTTGTCGATATGAATACTAACGATTTCTTTATTTATAATTGCACCCCCCCCCTCTTTATGCCGCTGTTTTATGGTTTCTTTCAAGGAGGGGGCGTGGTCAGCCAGCCTATGACTGGGTAACCGGTACGGTATACTACACATTTTGCGGTTTCTCGAACCACGCTTACGTCACACGTACGAGCATCCAAATTGTGTGTGTGTTTTTTTTTTTAAATACAGAGTCACATAGGCGTAGTGCTGTGTGTGTCAGAATGAGAATGCGGATATATATGCCGTGTGTATATCGCGTGAGCGATATAGCGCGCCATGCACTACTGTCAATGGAAAATTGTAACAACAAAACGAGGAGGATATCTATTTTCTAGCATTCTCTTTTGAGTAAACATGACTTCTAGATGACACTGGGACTAACTGGAACTTAACTGAGATTAAAACATGGCTAGGACTGCTATCCAGCACGAGGAAGGAGGTGAAAAGAGTCTCTCTAAATGCAGATATTCGCGTAAGTTTCGGGTTTTCACTATTTTTTTTACCACACGACTTTCGAACAGAGCATGTAAATGAATGGGATTGATGAGTGAAAGTATTTGGGCGTACCGGGCGGTACGCGGAGAACGTTGATGTGTTCAGAATATTCACTTGCTGCTTTCTTGATCTAATTTGAAATCAGTTGTTTATAGAATCTGTGTATGGTTTATAATTTATGTAACTCCAACACATTTTGAATGATCGACATTGACATAAATGAGGTTAGCCGGTGAGGTGAGGTAATCTTTCTTTCGTTGACAGCATCATCAATTCCAACATCATCATCATCCTCACCATGATCATCATCACCATCATCATGTATCAATTAAACAGATTACGATCAAATAGAACAATGAGAGAAAGGACTCGAGAAGAAGAAGATCGTCCTGCATCGATCTCACCTTTATTGCCATCATCACCTCCACCACCACCACCACCATCACCACCACCACCATCATCATCATTCATTATATCACCATCAATACTGTCAAGTTCATTGGCAAAATCCCTTCTATTCATCCCTTGTTTCACTCTGCAGTTACTTACCGGTAGATCTACGCGGTTAGCCTAATTTAACTGATCGCAATAAAGTCTAGAGATCTAGGCCTAAGCCTAATTCTAACCTCATTCACTGTAAAAAAAAAAAAATAATAATAATAATAATAAAAAATACCTACCCTTTGTTTAATAATGTATGTCTGCATGCACTAGACTACTTTTTTCTTTTTCTTTTTTAAAATCGGTATTAATAATTCCATTATAAAATGGTGTTTATCTCTACAAGTTGAACACAATACATTTACACGTTTTTAAACTTAAAGCATAAAAATGGCCATTCAACCCTCTGCATGCACGTCTTATTTGCCCATGTGAATAACAACAAAAGGAATACCAACTCATCGTTTTTTTTGTTTTGTTTTGTTTTTTTTTTCTTAAATCATTTCAAAGCCCTAAATACTTTCGTATTGAATTAAAGAAGATTTATTACTCGTATCCCTTTGGACTTCGGTCATTAATCATGATCTACGATGATTCTTTATTCATGTAGGCCTACAGTCAATCTTACCCTTACAAAGTCAAATCTGTTGTGACTGAAGATAAACTAGATTTGATTATCGGGAAAAGGCAAGGACCAAACTAAAAACATCACTGCCTTTCTCTCCCGCCCCCCCCCCACACCTCAGGAGGTCAACCATATACATGTATGCTTGTTCCAGATTTCTTCGGAAAGGGCTATATTTTAGGGGCTCAGGTCGGGGAAAAATCCCCGAGATATCATTGAAATGGGGGTCTTTTAGCATTTCCCCCCCTGACCTATTTTCAATTAGGGAAAGTTTTCAATTCTTTGAGGACAAATCCTGTAATATGGGCCTGGGCCTAAATATGGTCAAAAGACCTGTGAAAAGGGGGTCCCCCTCCAAAAGCCTGTAACAGGGTGATGCAGCTTCCCCATTTTGACACAGCTTCCCCGACTGATACGGGTATAGATCTCTAAAAATCTGGTTGACCTCCTGAGCCGGGGGGGGGGTGGGGGGGGGGCATTCCCTGTGTATCTAAAATGACAACAATAGGCCTATCAATTTTCGGCTTTGCTTCTGGTCGATCTCTCTAATGTACATGTAGATAGAAACATTTCTGTCACAAGGCTTGAGATCCGGCAGGGGAATCCGTGTCAATAATACCCCCTATTACACATGTTACAGGCTTTTGGAAGGGAAGTTGCATCAAAATTACCCCCTGTTTCAGGCTTTTGGAGGGGTAGCCAGCAAAATTACCCCCATTTTACAGGTTTTGAGACAATATTCGGGACCCTATCAGGATTCGTCCTTAAAAAAAAAAAAAAAAAATGCCTTAATTAAAAATAGGTCGTGGAAAAATGCTAAAAAAAACCTTCCCCCTACCTAGGCCTCTAAAATATACTCCTTTACCTGAGAAATCGGGTAGGATGGGGGGTCCGTTGTCCGGACACTTAAGCAGATAAAAACATCATCTTTTGCCCTCGATTTTCTCAAAATTTGTGCTGTAAATAGCAAAAATATTTGTGAATATGTGTGCTTTGTTATATTGTCTGATATTGATTTTCCACACTTAAGTTACAGTGACTACTCACCCTCGATCAGGCAAAGCCTGCCTAAACCACTTTGCCCCCTCTTGCTCGCCGGATCAACGCACACGCCGTCTCGCGACATTGGTACAACCAAGCCGCGTACTTACAAAGCAACCACCGTGAGTGGGGGGGGGGGGGGGGGGGGGGGTGGCGGGACATGAGATTATAAACAACAAGCCAAAATTCATAAAGTGATATTGTTGAAAGTGCATGCGCTATTCATATTGTCAACCGGGGGGGGGCGGGGGTGGCGGTTTCAAATAGCCAAACACAGCAAAACAAACCCGAAAACCATGCACACACAAACTTGTATCCTCAACCCGCCGTACGTGACCATCGTACGATGGACCTACACCGCCCACCCCTTGACCGCGTAAGAGCAAAGTTTTAAAACCCAAAAACCAAAAAAATAGTAAACCGCAGCACATTGAACATTGTGAATTCTAGCCTATCAAACTAGTAGTAAGCTGATCGACTAGTTATTAGTAGCTTTCCCCATTGCTTTATGGCATACACTGTAGTGCCACAAATATTTAAAACATTATATTGTGGTTGTTGTTAGTTTTTATGCCACTGTCATAAAAACAAAACAAAGCAAAAAATAAACCTTATCGTCAAAGTGCAAATGTTACGCATATTGCTGCTACACGCCCCTTTACATGTACATAAATTATATTGCGGAGATGGGAGTTTCCCTGGCAAATAGACAGAGATATGCCAACATGTTACGGAATAATTATAACGTTAGAAATTAGAACGCGAATAACGCAAATTGTTAGAACACCGAAAACAAACGACTTCGATCTCACTAGAGAAAGCACGGATAATAGCATTTTGCTCCATCATTCAATTTTGGGAATGCGTCCAAATCAATAGTTTTCTTTCTCTTGTTGTCAAGACATCTTTTTCAGCTGTTTTAACTATTTGCATCATTCGCGTTCTAATTTCTAATGTTATAATTATTCCGTCACATGTTGGCATCTCTGAATAGAGAACCATATCCTTATCAAATTTTGAAACATCCTACCAGGCTTTTCTTCGAATGAGTCTTTGCGCTTTTCAGGTTAAATCATCAATGCATTATAATTCTTTATATACTAAAATTGTCAATATCGCGTCATTTCCCTTTTTTTTTTTCTTGATATCGATTCTTTTTAATTTTACCATTAAACCAATCTCATTTGTTTGGGATCATTATTAATTTCGCATGCTTGTCATCACCATTATCATCGGTAGAATTGCAACGTTCAAACTGAATACAGATTCAATCCGGATGGAGAAATAACAAAATATTGGCGTCCGTATGAGCAAAATATGCCTTATCCATTTTATTTATTTATTTATTTATTATTATTTATTCATTTTTTTTTATTTATTTTTTTTTATTTAGGCCTAGAAGGAATCTATTTATTTTTTTATTTTTTTATTTTATTTTTTATTTTTATTTATTTATTTATTTTATTTATTTATTTATTTTATTTTTATTTTTTGTGGGTCGGGGGGGAGGAGTATACGCACGGTTGTACTTTTCGTTATCCATACATGTACATGGCCTACGTGTAATTCATGCTGACACATAATGTATGCCGATATAATTAATACGATAAAACAGATAGGAAAACCAAGTCGGTAATTTCTGTCGTAGTAAATAGAACGAGGTGGTCATTAATTTTGTGAGGTACATTGCAGACAAGACAGTATTCTACGATCATAATTATGTTCATGTACAGTATATGCATATTAAAATCTCTCCCTTGACCCGGCGAGGGAGAGAGAGAGAGAGAGAGAAAGAAACAAACAAACAATACTGAAGTCAGATAATTAATATGCCTAGGGCTAACAATACACACATAAATATGTATCGTGTTATCACAGAATAGGTATAAAAATAATTGAGGTCGGTCATGATTATACACAAAACATCTAAATGTAGACACTAATTGAGTTCGTTGCAGAAGATTGTAAAATCTGCCGACAGATCTTGCAGTTTACTTGAAGTGAGTACAGGTGTATGTATGTTGGTTTGTTTATTGACCAACTAGGCATATCATAGAAATGAAAAAAAAAGAAAGTATTGTTTAACATGTTTAACGGGGTTCTAGGACAACCACCCCCTGAACAATTACCCCGGACAACTTCCCCTCCAAAAATCTACCATCTAATACCCCCATTCCACTGAGAATTTTGGAGCATCGGTCACTAATCGGACGCAATTTTTAATCCTTCAGGTTACGTTACCCACCGAGTGGTCTCATGTCAAACTCTGATGGTCCGACGTGTGATTGTCGACTATCAGGTACTAGTCCGACGTGTTAGACGCGAAGAGGCAAAATAGTCCGGTGAGGGAACTAAGCACAGCCCTATACCCCCATTCCACTGAGAATTTTTGAGGGTCGTTCACTAACCGGACGCGTTTTTTAATCCTTCTGGTTGCCCACCGAGTGGTCTCATGTCAAAGTCTGATGGTCAGGCTTGTGTTTGACGTCTATCAGGTATTTGTCCGACGTGTTGGACGGCATGCGAAGAGGGAAAATAGTCCGGTCAGGGAACTAAGCTCAGGCCTTAGTTCGCTATCGGACTGACCGGACACCATTTCCATTTTCGACCTCGAGTCAATATTGGATATGTGTCAGTCCGTCTGACGTGTATAAGATTCTATTGTTTTCAGCTGCCCGACGTCTCTGGCCGACATCTGATTAAAATCGGGTGATCAGGTACTCAACTTATTGCAATTAGCGGTTTTTTATCAATTTTTCGAAAAGAAGGGTCGTTTTCAACCCAACTGTGGAATGTTATATAGTATCGGGTCAATGTACAATCGATCTCCGAGTAGTGACTGATTAATTAGATTAGAGTTTGGTCGGTATCAGATAGATGTTGGAAGTGCCAGTTTAGAGTCAGATAGCCCCCAAATTACCCTCCGAAAGCAAATTCATGGATTGGACAAGCCGATAAAAACGGCGGACAGATGTCGGGCAGATACCAGTCTTTCATTCGATTTCATGCGGGTAATAAAAAAATCAGGGTCACCAAAACAGGCTCCTCGGGTGAGATTTCATCGGAACTCATCAAAATTGCCATTTTGGGGATCAGGTGAGCTCGAGATGAGAGTCCGATTGTCAGTGGAATGGGGGTATTAGTTCGCTATCGGACTGACCGGACACCATTTCCGTTTTCGACCTCAAGTCAATATTGGATATGTGTCAGTCAGTCCGATGTGTATATAAGATTCTGTTGTTTTCAGCTGTCTGACGTCTTTGGCCGTCATCTGATAAAAATCGGGTGATCAGGTACTCATCTTATTGCAATTAGTGGGGTTTTTTTTATTTTTAAATCAAGTTTGAGAAAAGAAGGGTCGTTTTCAACCCGACTGTGGAATGTTGGTAGTATCGGGTCAATGTACGATCGAACTCCGAGTAGTGACTGATCAATTTGATTAGAGTTGGGCCCGTATCAGATGGATGTTGGAAGTGCCAGTTTAGAATCAGATATCCCCCAAATTACCCTCCGAAAGCAAATGCATGGATTGGACAAGCCGATGAAAACGGCGGACAGATATCGGGCAGATACCAGTCTTTCATCCGATTTCATGCGGATAATAAAAAAATCAAGGTCACCAAAACAGGCTCCTCGGGTGAGATTTCATCGGAACTCATCAAAATTTACATTTTGGGGATCAGATGAGCTCGAGATGAGAGTCCGATTGTCAGTGGAATGGGGGTATAACTCTACACCTAACCTTATTCCTGGGGATAATTGTCTTAGGGAGTTATCCTGATACGGTATAAACGGACCTTTGTGAATGGGTGATCATCCCCCTTCACATTTTGGTCCGATTAGTGTGTCTATCTATCATCGGATCATCGACTCTGAATTATTCCTTTTGACAAAAAACAAAAAATGAATAACCCTCTTCCATCATTTACGTGTGTCACATTTTGTGTTTCATGATATATTGCTGTCTGGTTGTTGTTCTTGTTGTTTTTATATTTTACGGCGCTTTCATTCATTATATGAATATTTACGCCTTATCATTTGCAATATGGTTGTTTTCATTATTATCTGAAATAAAACCAGCGGTCCCAACGAACTGATGTATTCTATCAATAAAGTATCAATTCAATATGTAAAAAACGTAATGAAACCGCAACAACAAGTATACATTGACATGTGTGTATATTAAACTGCATGGGAATGGATTCTAAACTAATTCAAATACAGTTGAAACGTTACGGATGATTGATGAGATGGATGAAGCTATTATAATGGACAATTTGTTACTTGTATTATGAATTATTTGAGATCCGAACAAATGGGAGGTCCGAGTCGTACATACATGTACAGGTTTGTCAATTTGTGATGATTTTATAGAGACAAAATTATACTTAAAGATAGTAAAATTTATTTGTTTATGGCTTGCAATATTGAAGTTCAGTTACTGGGATTCGTTCTATTTACGGGCCTGATGATTGACTATTATTATTTTGTACATTGGAGAATTGCAATTGCCCTTGCGATAGTTTCCCCTAGTATTATCCAAAGCCCCCCCCCCCCCCCCCCCCCCCCACTCAGGTGGACGACCATACACATTATGCTCGTTCCAGATTTCCCGGGAAAAGGGGTACTTTTAGTGGCTCAGGTAGGGGCGGAAAAAAATCGCAAAAAATCATTTAATTCGGAGTCTTTCACATTGTTTCGCCATAGCTTTTTAAAAATTAGGTGTAGTTTTCAATTCTTTTAGAAAAAAAAAAACAACAACAATCTGAAATTGGGTCCCGAATATGGTCCAAAAAACCTGTGAAAAGGGGTAATTTTGCTGGCTCCTCCACCAAAAGCCTGTAATAGCATGAATAATAGGCGGTAGGTATATTTTTGTGGCTCCCCTCCAAAAACGCAGTAATAGGGAAATGTTATCTCTAAAATCCGCAATGAGCATGATGAGCATTCGTGTATGGTTGATCTGCCTGAGTTGTGGGCGGGGGGGGCGGGGTGTTCAAAGCTTGATTTGTATGCGTGGTGTTTGTGTCCTTGCGGGGAAATCTAGTCACTATTAGGAACCTCAATATACAAAATGATGAGCAGTTATGTGTGATCATATTTTGTCAGTAAGCTTCCCAGCTTGGACGACCAGTATAAACACAAGGTGGTCAAGTGCGTGCCCTTCATCGAGAACATGATCTTTGTCAGAGATATCATTACAGGTTGTTCTATGGCTGACGAGTTGTTTCATCTCCGAATATACATCAATCTTTTCGTTGACATTCTTAATTGATTAAATTGTTCAAATGATAATTAGTTCCCCCACCCCCGCATCTTTTCATGGTTTAGTTCAACAAACCGCCCGGGCCAATTTCATTTTTGGCCAAAATGAGATTTTGCTATCAAGATAAATTAGATAATCGCTACAGCATCGGAAATCTAACAGTGATAATACCTATACATATAGTTCTCAAGTATCATCTTTGAAAACATATGCTTATCTGCTGTACTAGTACTGGTAAATCTTAAAACCTGATTTTCTCGAAATGGCGAAAATGCAGTTGCACTAAAATCTCGAAAATAAGTGAAGTGATTTGTGGTATATGACAACAAGTTCTGGAACCAAAATAAGTTGGTTTTTAATAAAAGCAGAAAAATTGGAAAAACAGATTTTTAAAAGTTTGAAGAAAATCGGACTAATAATAAGAATTGATCGCTATACCAAATTGGCAACACAATCACAAAGATGTGATGTCATATAGGGGCACTACTTGCCATGCATTTTCTATATTGTTTTATGATAAATTTTTACTTTATTTGTTTTAAAAAAACACGTTTTTCTCATAACCTTGCCCAAGATAATATTGATGGCAATATGCTATTGCATCTAATAATATTTTAAAATCAGCACCCCATCTTTAATATCTTATTTTATTTTATTTTATTTTATTTTTTTTTTTTTTGCATCTTTAAGTCCGATTTTTTTCAAACTTTTTCAAATCTGTTTTTCTAATTTTTCTGCTTTTTATGATAGCAACTTATTGTGGGTCCTGACCTTCCCTTTAAAGGGATTTAGTAACTTTCAAAAACAAGAGCAATTTGATCAAGATTAATAAAATCATATTGTTCCAACAGTAAAAACAAACTACTGAAAGTTTCAGATCAAATGGAAGTCATTTACTACCTTAAAACAGTGTAACAAACAATGCCAAGCATATACAGCTGAACACTGTCCAGTACCCTCTGCTGCTAGATAATCAGGCCGCTAGGGACGGGGGACTATACAACAGGAAATGGGTGTGTGTTGTGCTATGCGGAAAAGCACATGGTTTTATAAACCATCCGATGTTGGTTTATAAAATTTGAGTATGAAATCATTGATATCTCGAAGGTAAAGCTACAATGTAGCAATTAGCTGAAGAGATACCAGACTGACCTAAGTGTTTATAATTATGTTGGCAAAATAAGCTAAATCGAATAAAATCGATTTGAATATCATTCAATGTTACTGCATCCCTTTAAGTAACGATATTTAGAACCATAGACAAGGATTGTCCATATACATTGACAAAGCACCCCCCCCCCTCCCTTAAAGGAAAAATATCCATTTATAGTCACATAATTGTTATGTATCTGGATTTATTCAAATTCTTTGACCCGTTATCCAAAGCTTCCGAAAAATCACTTGATTTTGAAATAATTTGTTGTGTACATGTAGCAAGTGGGAAATGTCCATAACCAAAAATTAATTTTAGTTTTGATAAGGATCTTGATTAAACGATATACACGTAATACCCATTAATGTTTAAGCTGCATGGGTTATAGTTTTGGTTAGATAGAATAATATCAATTATATTTGTCCCTTTCATACACTCCGGACCAACTATAAAACAAACAATGTGACCCTTTCACGTTTGAATCCTTGTTGAATCATTTATAATGATTTTTAGATCTCTTGTTTTCAAGTGATGTTTTACCGTTTAAACACCGGCTTTAAAGGGATTTAGTAGCTTTCAAAAACAAGAGCAATTATATCAAGATTAATAAAATTATATTGTTCCAACAGTAAAAACAAAACTGGCTGAAAGTTTCAGAATCAAATGAAATCATTTACTACCTTAAAACAGTGTAACAAACAATGCCAAGCATACATTCGAATACCAGTGCTCTCTGCTGATAGCCCACCAGGCCGCTAGAGACGGGGGACTTTACAATAGGAATATGGTGTGTGGAAAAGCACTGGTTTTATTAAACCATCCGGTGTGGTTTATAAATTTTTTGAGTATGAAATCATTGATATCTCGAAGGTAAAGCAAGCAATTAGCTTGCAATTTTTGAAGAGATACCAGACTGACCTAATGTGTTATAATTATGTTGGCAAATAAGCTAAATCGAATAAATGTGATTTGAATATCATTCAATGTTACTGCATCCCTTTAAGCTGTTTATAGTAGGCCTATTATTCATGCCCGTTTCCTTATGATGACACTACACGTATATAAGTTGTAACTTGATATTCAAGATGCGTCACACCCGCGTCTGGAAAGTAGCACGAAACGGGATACAGTCGAGTATCGAAAGCTAATAAGCTACAAATTATACAGTACACATATTTAAGCGTTTTTCATTGAACTACTTACAGTCTAGTATCGAAAAGCTAACAAGCTACAAATTACAGTACAAATTTTAAGCTCTTTCATTGACTACTTACAATAGGTATTTCCTTCTGAACACTTCGAAATCGGGAGCTTTGTGCAATATGTTCAAAGCTTCCGATTTCGAGTGTTTGGAAGGAAGTTTAGTATTTTATATACAAATATATAAATGTACGGGGGGAAATACCCATTAGCATGGCTCTGGTTTCTTGTAGAAAATGTAGACGAAGGATATATATTTCTTCAAAGCTCTCTTATTTTGATTGTTTTGAAGGAAACACCTCTAAAGGAGTCGATGAAATATCCTCGTATAATTAGCCTATACAGGCTAAACAGACAGGATGTTAGGGCCCAAAAGATCTACCTCTCCTCGTATCGAGAATGATGATGATGATGATGATGATGATAATGATGATGATATAGTAGTACATGGCAGCAAACAGAATACTGAACAAAACTGTATGCAACAGTTTAAAACATATTGGTATGTAGGAACGTGTTGTGTGCGTTGCAATAAATCATGTCAAGGTTATATGGCTGTGTTGTATATTACTTAGTTTTTAGTTGTATAGATTATTCTTTCAGATAATAGCTTGCTCATTCCCGCCCCTCCCACCCACCCCCCCCCCCCCCCCACCCCGCTGCCCGTTTTAACATGTTTGTAAAGAGAATCTAGTTGTAGTGGAAATGTGAACCATGGGTCAACAAAATAATTGTTGAGTCTTTCAAATTATTTTCAAGGTATTTAGGAAGAGTTTTATAGTAGAAAGCTCCACTGAAAAGGATTGCTCTTCAATTTCCCTCTAGTCATAGTGATAATATGACATAAAAAGCTGATATGTTCGGGTCCCGAACATGTGAGCACATACATGTAGTCCCATACATGCATTTTTGAGTGCAGTGCATGTTACTCTCAGAAGAATTTGGTAAATTTTTTATCAGTTACTTGATTCCAAAACCTCACATCATAAACAATTTTTAGATGCATTGTTATCAAACTTTCCCATCACTGTAAGACAGTTTCTTTCACAATTCAATCTCACGACTAGAACACTAGATTAGCTTTATCTCAAAAATGAGAGACAGAGAGAGAATGCGGGGGGGGGGAGGAGAAAGATGAAAAATAACTGAGAATGAAGGCCCGCTATGGCGACCCCTTCAGGGTTCCGATTTTTCGGTCTACTTCGTTCTCGTGGAACTTCAGGCAAATGTGACATTATGTATTTGTTCTTGCTGAACATTGCGAATGCGTTTGATAAGAATGAACACTTATATCCGACATTGTGTGCAGTGCATGTTACTCTCAGAAGAATTTGCTAAATTTCTTGTAATTTTCTTGATTCCAATACCTCACATCAATGAACAATTTTTTTTATTCTTAGGTGCATTGTTATCAACCTTTCCCATCACTTTGAGACAGTTTCTTCCACAGTTTAATCTCATGACTTTAAGAGCTTCCCTTTTCCTTTCCTAGTAGTTGACTTTATCTTCCCTTTCATTATGTAACGATCTCTGGCGAACTCCCAAAAAGAAATTTAGATATTCCGATTACGCACTTTTCCTCTATCTCTCGTAATTCATTTCCTTTCAGTCTACCTCAATCACCCCTCTCCCCTGGCCCTCTCATACATGTAGGGTAAACTGGGGTAATTATGGCCCCCTTTTTCACATTCCCTATTACTACCATTAAATGAAGAGTCCAATAGTACACTGAAAACCTAAATGGGTAGACCGACTAGCTTTAAAGCTAGTCGTAGTGATGCCCAGACTGACTAGCTTTAAAGCTAGTCATCAGTCACGACGGACTAGTTTTCTCATTCAACACAATCGCGCTTATTACGGACTAGCCTTTAAAGCTCGTCCGTCTCTACGGATAGCGTTGAAAAGGCTAGTCCGTCAAAGTTATGTTCGGTCACGACGGACTCAGTTTATAATGCAGATACGGTCACGACGTGTACTAGCTTTAAAGCGTAGTCCGTTTTTTTGACCTGATGTTTGTTGATGGACTAGTCATAAAACGCTAGTTCGTAGTGATGCCATGACTTGACGAGCTTTGATTGCAGGATCTAGCTTATTAAGTCTAGTCCGTCAACGGTTTGTCAAAAACTATCAGTCGCGCTTGTCTGTCGCGATGTTCTTACTTCTGTCTTGACCGACTAAGCATTTACGAAATAGCTATAATATGGCTTCATCAGCTTGTTCAGAGACGATCAAACTGAATATGAGAAATCATTTAAAGATTACGATTATTTTTTTTCACAAATAAATTTCAAGAATTTCACAGCCAAATATTTATTATTGATGATAATCAGAATACAGGAATTTAATAACTAGTGAGCACAAGTTTGAACATTTATGGCACAATTATCAATAATGTGATGTTGAGATTTATTTGGAAAATCAAATGTGATTAATAAACTGAAGCCGGTACAAACAAACAGTTAGATGCAATCCATAACGCTGATATAATATGCATTTGTATTACTATTTATATGCTTGCTTCCAGTTGCGCC
>CALNVZ010002974.1:6202575-6212797 GCA_940671915.1 Paracentrotus lividus
CACATATTTAAACTAAAAGTCATATTTTAATACCCACTTACCTTACATGTAGTTATGATCCAGTAAAATCCGCACATGCATGGTTGTTTTGCAATGCTCGCCTACCTCTCAAACTGTTAAATGTTTGCAAACACAACACACGTGGTGATTACACTGTACGCTGTTCCATGGAGCTTGCCTTCCAAAAATAGAGCGCGAAATACGAGTAGCGAGGGCGGTCGGTGTACAGAATCGTACGGTCCAGCTCCAGTGGTTCCAGTCGAGGAGACAAGAGAACCTCAACAAACTGTGACACTCTTATCTCAAATGATATTAAATCTTATATTTTGTGTGCTTGTGCTCGCCTACTCTTTTGTGGATGTTACATTAATTTTCAAACCATGTCAATTAAAATTAAATGTGTATCGAAATGATTATAAAACAAATTATGGAATATCATAATTAACCTCCTCGTTGTTGTCATATCTTCTAAAGACTACCATTTCCTTTCATATTTTTGAATTAATTTTTTGTTTACTTCCCTAATACTTCGATGATTGTACATGGTAGGACTGTATGAACTTCTTCAAGACCAACAATGCAAACGCGGATCCAGGGGGAGAAGGGGCGGGCTGACGGGCCCCGATGCGATAATAAAATGACGGACTGACACGAGTATTTCCATCCCTCCTGACCCCCCCCCCCCCCACCCCCCTCCCTCCCACCGCTTATCCAGCGTGATGTGAAAACAAAAATGGTCTGCACCTTTTTCATCAGTCGCGCCGTAACGTAAAAAATGTATTTAAATATCTGAAGTTCCTAAAAGTTTTCGGCACCCTCCCCCACCCCACCATAAAATCCTGGATCCGCGCATGTTATTAACATAGCTTTACTGTCGGAAGTTTCTTTCATTGATATTCAATATAAACAGAGATGATGTGTTTAAGATTTATTTTGAAAATACAAACCAAACATCGATAAAATAATATAAAACCATTATAATCATGATGATGAAATGTGTCCATGAACTGATAGTGAAATGATGAATTAATGCGTGACAGTACCTGTTGTGTTCTCCTTTCCCTGGGCGAGGATCTCAGGAAATGACGCTTGTCTGTATTTTCATAGACTTTATTGGCAAACTTTGCTTTATAATCTTCATTCTTTATCTCATTCGTCGTCGTGTAAATTTATTAATTTAAGTTTTACGTCTTACCACGCATTCATTAACTAACTAATTATCATGACCATCACAATCGTCATTATCTCATCATCATCGTCCGTCATTACCAAATATCAAGATTTATCGTCTTTACACGTACCATTATCATTTTTATTATCATGAATAATCAACATTCGTCATTATAATTATTATAGTTATATTTTTATCACTCCATCATCATCTTTAAAATGAATATATCTACGATAAGCGATCAAAAATTATGCGAACGCTCACCTTCCCCTTCCCCTCTCTCTCTCTCTCTCTCTCTCTCTCTCGTAATTGTCATCGTCATTACCACTTTCAACTTTCATTCGTATTGCCTTTCTATTTCCATCAACAACATATTTTCATCAACATTAACAAACAATATTCATCAACAACGTCATCATCATCGTTTTTATTCACTTCCACGTATCATCAACATCATTCATGAATAAAATATATACACAAATCCATGTCAGGGAAAATGAATTCTGTACTAGAGAAGATTTTTTTTTTTTCTTCAAGTTTTCTACACCGCTCCCCTCTCTGCGTTAGACACATGCCGGAATTTGGTCTTTTGTGTTCAACATTTACAATGAAATAACAGTAGTTATGTTCACACGGGACCATCCTCTTATTGGATCGTGATTTTGATGAAAAGTACCCAACGGGAAGATGCGGGTCACGCAAAATCTTGTCAAGTTTCTTTTTCCCTGTATTGTATGTAGCCGATATAGCTACACGCTAGCTAGTTATATGCGTACTCAGGCTCCTCCCATCTCCCTGGCGTACTGCAGGCCTACTATACACCACTCGGTACACACAGTGGCCACACCGTGCATACATATACACACAAGCGAGATTTTGTTTTCAGTCCGTGCACATGTGCACATTTTGATTGACAGGCGTATGCAAATTACGTCGTCAGCTTCATGAGCAATGGCTGCGAGCATAGACCAGTGGATTATCTGAGTCCTTCTGAGTATCGTTTCGTTGTGCGTGTCCTCCTTTAAACTTTACTGGCAAGACTCTCTCATGACGCATAATTTGGGAACTTGGTTGATAGATGTACTAGGGGTAATATCATATTTATAGAGCCCGAGATGGCATAGGCTAAATGCTATTCTGCCCTCGATCTAGTAATAGTATATCGCGGTGCTGTTGGAGACCTGTCACATAGAGAGGTGAAAGGTCACTTGAGGTAAAATGTTACAGTTTAAGTGCAAGACTCTTTTATGACAAATTACTTTGCAACCGTTGCTCCCTTTTCAACTAAACTTGGGTTATACAGTCTGTGTAAAAAAAAAATGGTACAGTCGGAAAAAAATTATGTAGGTGTGAATTATTTTCAAATAATGTGTGTATGTGGTACCAAAATAAAGCCAAAAGATTTTCCTTGCTGATGCGCTTTGTTCTGTATAATTTCCTTTCGTAAAACAAAAGTCATGCTAAAATTTGTGCGACAAGGAACAAATCGAAATTGAGCACTTTATGGCCATTATGCGAAACCTATACATAAAGGCATGGGACGGCGTGCGAAAAATGGATTTTTCTTGATTGTAGAAAATTAGTCATATTTCAAAACTTACAACACCAAATGTGATGAAAAAAAATTGCAGGTGAAAGTCTGATCTTCCTGCTTTTTGACAATACCAAACAATAGCAGGCTGTGACTAAACTTCATACTATAAAAAAATGTTTTCCACTTGTACCATTTTATTTGACACAGACTGTAGATGCACTTTGGGGACTTTCATGTTATAGTGGCATTAGATGTCACATGGTTAGGCCAAAGGTCATTTTATTTCAAACGTTCAAGTTTACCTGCAAGATTCTCTTATGACTCATAAAAGAGAATTATTGGTCCGATAGCAACCAAGCTAGGGTGATAGATGCATGGAAAAGGGGTAGCATCGTGTTGTGGTGCTGTCGGAAGTCACATTGTGAGGTCAAAGGTCATTTGATGTTATACATTAAAGGTTACTAGTACCTGCAAGACTCTCTTTTGACACAAAACCAGGGTGTCTATATGCACATGTTGCTGCAATGGCAAACAGACTTTGGTGATAAATGCACTCGGGATATAATCATGTTCATTATGTTGCCTTCTGAGGCCACATGGTGAAGTCAAAGTCATTTCAGGTCAAAGGTCAAAGTTTGCCTGCAAGACTCTTATACATTTCTCATGGATGGCAATGGAAATCGCTACATTTCTAGTTATTTTCATGTATCTAATTATATGATATTAAAATGTGAAGATAGTATGAATCATAATAAGCAAACGAACTTATTAGATTTTAGGGTAGGTATGTCATAGGTCAGGGATCACAGAGGTCAATTTGTAAAATTTTGGGTAGGTCTATTGATTTCATTATCGCGATATCCCGAGAACCACTTGGGCTATGAAATTCAAATTTGTGATATTATTTATCATCATATAAGAAGACGGTCTGATTAGATTTTGGAGTACAATAGGTCAAAGGTGAAGGGTTGATTTACCGTGTGACCTTTGGCCAATCTCTACCAACTTCAAACTTGATAATTTGTATATCCCTGTGTGAGTTTAGAAATATAAATGTACCTGTTCACCCTATCATATGTCACGTATAGGTAGGTTAAATGTTCTGGGGTGGATTAAATGGGAAACGGACTGACATTTGTCTTTTTGGGCATTAAACTAGAAGCGAAGGCACAAACATGGTCATTCATCAGCTAGTATCTCCAGAATTTAGAACATAGCAAATAAACCTTTAAGAGAAGCCCTTTCCCGTCGATGTTTGAGAGAAATTGGGTGTTTTATAAATTTATGTAATTAATAACTTATAATATTAAATTGGCTTTTCATGTTGATATTAATGCTTTGTAAAAGTTGCATCGTAATATAATTTATTTAACTTGTTTTATCGCATGAGTCTCCGAACAGGAAACTACATGATGAACATTATTCATTCATAAAAATAATTATTGGCATAAAGCCAAACAGCACTTTTCCGCCAATGCCATAGTAACTCGTTGTAACCAATGGCAACGCAGCCATACATTTATTCAATTCTTAGTCTTCGTATACATGACTCAAGGACATTGTTTATGGAAAGTCGAAAATTAGAATGAGTCAGAATTGTGTATGCTGCTCTGCTCTACTATGACAAAAGGAATGAAGTGACAAAAATGACATTTCCTGTAAAACAGCAAAATGTGTTTGTACACCGTTTAATTGGTTTACATACTTGGCAACTCCCTATATATTTAGTAGGGACAGTCCCTATTTGTGGGAAAAGAAAGAGCATTTATCATCCTTGACAACCTTTCCTTCCACTTTTGCAAAAATCTATGTACAGATAATTGTAATGTATAGGAAATAAAGGAATCCCCTTCCCTCTTTGTCCCTATATTTGGACTCGCAATGTTGGCAGGTATGCGTTTATTCTTTCCTCCAAGTACACACATTGGTCAGATGTCAATGCAATATCTCGAACATATCTCTTAAATCATGATTACTAATATGGTATTTGGCGATGAAGTCTGTTATGAATGAAATACAATGACCATAGGACCATATTTCATGGGATATTGTATATATATGTATATATATCCATAGTGATTAATATTCTCTTTTCTTCGAGGTGCTTTGACATCTGACAATGTGGGCAATACTAATGTTGATGAAACTCCTGAACTGCCAACTCTGCTTAAAAATGACTGCATTTTAAATTCATATTTATTTTCAGTGAGGCATTGATAGTAACCTGGAATGCGCATTTTAAAGATGAGCCTTTTATTCATAAAGTCTGTTTATCTGCTCACCCCTCTTACACACACACGCAACACACAACACACACACACACACACACACACTCTTGCATAATTGTGTTTAGTATCTTACTGCTTTTAATTATCCCCAACCAGGAAATGAACAGAACAGTGTTTATTGCACACGTAAGTATGTGAGTATACTAGTATTATCTATATACACAATCATGTTATACTTTGAAGGAAAAAAAACCCCGAATTATTTTGCTTTGACATTTTGTTCAATTAAACATTTATGCTCTTTCATAAAAAGTAAATGTTCAATAGATCGCGTCCTATAGCTACACACATCATCCATCCTCATCTTCTTCGTTTCTTTGTCTATAGACTTTTAAAAGTTTCTATTAGGCCAATTCAATAAAAATTGTGCTTAAATATCGATCTAAAAGAACTTCTTATACATGTCGATTAACGCAATGATAAAATCTGCCGACTCAATTTCCCATCTACATGTAGTCGCCAAAATCGGTCTAACAACTTGTACCTGTTTGACTTGATGTTCGCACTTAATTAATTGGAATTGCTTCTTCAGCTTCGCGTGTGAATCGCGTGAGATTTATTTGCATTTCTAATTACTTATTGACTCTAATAGACATAATGTATTTGCTTGCTTTATACATTATTCAGAATCCCTTTAGTTTATCTTTGCCTGAGGAGCGGCAATGATATATTTATTTACTGATCGTATTCATGTACCGTAACAATGTTGGATTCACAATAAATACATACGTCAATTTATTCAAGCTTCATTTCAGAATTTGATCTTATCATGCTTTATGCCTTGTTATATGCAGGATGAATATATTTTAGGTTTGGCTTAGTGTTGGGTGGTATCTCACTTCGCGGAGACGTCTCGCGAAAGAATAGAAAATTTCGTCTCCGCGAGGGCATAGAAAAGTATATAGAGACGTCTCCGCGAACAATTTATGGGCTGGGGGGGAGGGTCTGAAGTAGTCCCAAATCCGTTCTTCCGAGACGTCTGCGCAATATCGGAGACTGTACATCTCTAATACTTTTATCCGTCGCGGAGACAAGTTTTCTAATTCTGTCGCGCGAGACGATCTTCCCGCGAAGTGAGATACCACCCTTATTCACAGATTCATAATGAAAACATCAAATTGATTGTAGTGCCCGTAAACTCTTCAAAAAGGGCAACAAAACCTCTCAATGCTTCGTACATTGAGCGTGAGCAATATAAAAAATATAATTCAAGATGCACGATCTTAAATAATTTATTTATTGCTTGATTCTATTCATATTAGCATGATGAGTTGAATCATTAAGCAATGTCGTGATGATTTCAGGTAAATGAACGTGAAATTGAAAGGCTTCGTTCTCGTGCAATCGGTGCTTCAATATGCACCTAAATTTATTACACTGTTAGAATCGCGTTTAAAAATTTCGCGGTTTAAAAAAATGTTGGTTTAGAAGTTAAACGTTCTTGTTAAATATTTAACGATTGTCTGTTTAAAAACCGGGAAAGCGAGTGTTTTTAGCCTTAAACAAGACCTGTTTTAAAGACATATTACACTGTTATTAAACAGGTTTTTGTTTAAAGGTCGATGTCAAATGTCACGTGATAGTCATGAACCAATGGCATCACTCGTTACATGCAAGGTAAAACATTTCAATCATGGCGAAGGACTTATGCCTCACACATTATCTTAGTGTATGTACACATGTGTTGGCTTAATAGTGGATAGAGCGTCTGCCTTACAATCGAAAGGTTGTGGGTTCGATACCAGGCCGCGTTAACCAAAAGTCGCAGCATTTTTATTTTTGGGGAGAAGCTTTAAACAATACTGTTGATATTTTAAACAACCATTAAACAACAGGTTGTTTAAACTTTTAAACAACAAGAGTGTTAAAGTTTTAAACAACTACAGGTTGTTTAATTTTTAAACAACGCTGTGCGATTCACCCGTTAACACGCAGTTGTTAAAGATTTTAAACAACTTGCTTAATTTTTTGTAACAGTGTACTTGTACATATTTTTAATATAATGCTATATTTATATGTGAATGTTATGAATGTTAGGCTGTTGAGTTTCCGAACCGTGACCCCTTCCATCAAGCAGATGAGCTTAAGCGAATATGGCTTCATGTTTAAAAATGGTTATACTGTCATGGCTAATATTATTTCATTTAATAAGATTTTTTTTTTTTTAATACTTTAATACAGATCTGTAACAACCCAATCGGGTACCTGACTTTCCTGTCCATCTTCGTTGTGGCGCAAGGCATGACCGTCAACGGGCTCGTCTACGTGGTCGTCACCTCACTGGAACGTCGCTATAACCTACCCAGCGTCCGTAGTGGCTTCATCTCAAGCAGTTTCGACTTCACTGTCATGGTCATCATCGTATTCGTAACGTACATCGGAGAGAGAGGTCATAAGCCCATGTGGTTAGGCATCGGAGCACTGCTCTTCTCATGCGGGTCGTTCATGTTCGCAGTACCTCAATTTACTACTGGACCCTACAGGGTTAATGATGGGGTGAGAATTGTTGATTTCAAAGAAAGGATAATGTTTTTATTGGCTATTATCATATTGTTTTCGATCATTTAAAGTGAAATCAGATCAGAACCACTCAGTATATGGTTGATATTTGTTGAAAGCAACATGAAACGAAACTTTATAGCCTTAACTTGTATGATAGGGTGACCATATTTCGCGCAACTTGAATTAAATCAACATTTTCCTTCATATTTTACATTAAATTGAAAAAAATATGACAATTACCAAATGAACGGCAAAATTAGAAACTCCAAATCGCACAAGGGAAAACTGAAATAGGTCAAAGGGTTTCGGCGATATCGCGATCTCAAAATTCTATGTCAGAAAAACGAGACGTTGATTTAAAAATTTCCATTAGTCTCAGGTATCAGCGGAATCATATCAAATTCAAGTCGAGAAATTCAAGATTCGACCGCATGCTTTTGTTTTGTATTTTCACAATTTTACTTCTTCTCCCCCCCCCCCCAAAAAAAAAAAAAAAAAAAAATCGTTATAAGCTAATTTCGGGATCCTCTTTTTGTCATTGCTATCAGATTTTTTCAAAATATTAATTACGGTTTCAGTAATGGATTTTATAGTTGCCCTTTTTTGAGCCTCGTGTGTGTTTTTTTTTTATTTATTTTTTTACTTTGATTATATCTAATTGATTAATAACGATTGGGTTCTGAAGAAATTTTGAGAAAGAAAAGACTCTGACCCCAAAATGTTAAAACTGAAGAAAAAAATAATCAACTCATTATTGCCTTTTTCGCAGGGAGGCATGCATGTGCCACCTTATTCTTGACAGATTTTTTTTTCTAAACATGGTTTCTGAATATGATATTTTTCTACTGTAGGACTATGAATATTTGCCTTTTTATTGTTTGGTAAGAATTGAATTCTAATTGTATAATTGAGTAAGATTTGCTAAAAATAAACTTATCCGAGAGCATAATTACAAAATTATATCATATGCGCATTAAATTGATAAGCGTTTTTTTTATAGATTTTATAATCACTCCGTTTATCTAATTATGAAAGCTTTCCCGCTCTCTCAAGAATCACTTCCTTATATGATCCCACTTGCTGTCTGCATGGGAGTTTTCCAATTCCTGTATGTTAATAATCAACACGCGACTTCTAAGTAATTTCTATTTAAAAGTTTTTTATTTGTGTTTTTACAATTGTTCTTAGGAAATTCATTCGGATGAATGCCAAGCCTTCAACCGAACGGAAGATAACCCGGATGCGACGGATACCCAGGGATTGAGTAACTACTATTGGGTGTTTATTGGGGCACAAGTCTTACATGGACTTGGTGCGTCTCCCATCTACACTCTGGGAATAACATACATCGACGAAAATGTAGTCCCTGCTTCAGCAGGAATTTATTTAGGTATGATTCAGTCACAGCTGTGGGATAGTAATGGTAGTGATGACGAGGATGAATATGATGATGAAGAGGTGGAGGATGAATATGAAGATAATCGTGTAGATGGTGATAGTAACATAATAATGATGATATTGATCATGAATATGATGATGAATGATGACGATGATCAAAATGATGATGATGGTGATGATGATGATGATGATGATGATGATGATGATGATGATGATGATGATGATGGTGAAGATGATGAATGATGATGATAGTGATAAGTGGTGGTGGTGGTGGTGGTGATGATGATGATGATGATGATGATGACGAGGATGATGAATGATGATAGTGATGAGTGGTGGTGGTGGTGGTGAAGATGATGATGATAATGATGATGATGATGATGATGATGATGGTGATGATTGGTGATGATGATGATGATGATAATGATGATGATGGTGATGATGATGATGATGATGATGATAATGACGACGATAAGGTGGATGGGCATGATGATTATGACGATAACGAAGAAGATGGTAAGTATGATGGCAGCGGTGGTGGTGGCGGTGGCGCGCCGCGGTTGTTGTGGTAGGGTTGTTATAGTGGTGTCGATGGTGATGATGATGATCATGCTGGTGATTGTGGTGGTGGTGATAATCATAATGACGATGTGTTTATGGTAATTACAATTTTAATGGTAAATAAAATAAAAAGTGATGAATACGACGAAAGGAGGATAGATAAATGGCACAAGCAAAAAAAAAAATACAAGTATGATTAACTTGCGCAGGTTCCATGGTTACTGTGATATGCTGTTTTTAGAATTTTGTAATCCATATTTCATAAAGAGTTAGATCTGCAACTACTGTATCGTTTTACAAGTAGGCCTACATAATTACAGGCAATTATACATTCACATGATCTGACCTAAATATAATTCATCAATGGAATTCAGCCCTTCATTGCAAATAATTTTTGTTACTGTTACTGAACTATTTCAGGCATGTGTTTTAATAAACCCGTATAGAACTACAAAGCCAAAGCTCTCTCACATTGTCAAATGTTTTGTGTTTATGTTTTGCAGGTGTATTTAAAGCCTTTGCTATATTAGGTCCAGCGTTGGGCTATCTTTTAGGAGGTGTGTTTCTTGGAATGTATATAGATCCACTTATCAGCAAGGAAGAGTAAGTATATTTAAGATTTGGTCATTAAATAATGTACATGTTTGTTTGTTTAGTTGTCTATCTAGCCTTTGAGTTAAGGTTAATGATATCACCGGAGGTTAATAGTTGTATACTTTTGCACTCAAGCACGAATATTCTGTGACGCTTTTTTTTTAGGGGGGGGGG
>CALNVZ010002974.1:6213097-6245503 GCA_940671915.1 Paracentrotus lividus
AACTTAACAACAGGACGATTGGCCATTTTGCGTGCCATGGTGTCAATTGCCAGTTGCCGGCAAACAACGATCGCCTCCTGTGGGATATAAGGACCTTTCTAAAACTGCGTTCGCCAATGATATCTGGCAACTAATTACAAAAAGGAATTTATAAAATTCGCTTCTTTTTTTTTCCAACTAACATTTCGGTGTTAAAAAGCTTGACGTTTATTTATAATATATACTCTTCTTTTATGTAAGCAAATATTTATGGTAAATTTCCCTTTCCCGTGCAAACGTAAAATTTACCCAGTGATTTTCGTGCAAATTTTTATTAATTATAAAACTTGTTTTGCGGGATGCGTATAAAAATACTGTTTGCAAAACGTAAAAACAGTCGACTTTGCAAAAACGTATTTGCGAATATCCGTAAAGAAAAAAGGTTTGCAACTTCCACCCCACCCTCTTATCCCCCGTAAAATCTGTAACGATACTTCTGACACCCCCCCCCCCTCCCTTCCATTGCCTCGCATAAGTATTTTTAACGGTTATAACGGCCATTTTGGGTACTTTACTTTGAGGATCGGTTTTGAAATCTTTTCGCGGATGAACGCCTCCTGAAGTCCCTAGTCCCGCGACGTGTCATGAGACTCAGGAATCGAGGGAAATCGATAATTTAACTGTCTCAAAACCGTTTCAAAGTAGTCCGAAATCGGTCTCAGAGACGTCTCCGCGACGGAAAAAAAAGTATCAGAGACGTCTCCGCCACAAGTTTCAAAACCGTCTCAAAGTAGTCCCAAATCCGTCTAAAACCCGTCTCCGTGAAGTCAAGTGAGATTCCACCATTGCAATAGAAAATTTTGCAAACGTCCGTCCGCTCAGTGAGATGTGTAATAAGCTCAAGGTGCAAGAATGTACAATTCTACGTGAGTGGAAGTAAATAAGTGAGGAATTCTCATTCACTGGTGGTTCTTAATGCTTTTCATCATTTGTCATTTATAATATTTCTTCAGATTGTTAAAAAAAAGTTAATGCAATAAAAGATAGATTCCTTGTAATGTATTTCATTTCTAATCAATTAATTGGCTCAATTTGCATGTCTATTATGTCATGGACAAACAGAAATAATTGACATTCGACAACTCTGGCACATGCATCTGTCAGAACCGTTATTTGTGTCACTACCCACATGTTGGTTTTTGTAATGCTAGCTCTTTTATGACAGGCCTTTTTGGTCTGTTGCGCAAGAAGAGGAAAAGTTAGTCATTATTGTCCCTTCGCAGACGGTTATGCAATTTGTGGATTACTCCGCTGTAGTACCATACCAGTCATATGAAGTGATTAAACTGTGTCATTATAGAAAGCTTGTCGCTTTCCATTTAATTGTGCGAGTGTTCTGTTTTTGTCCCCGCCGAACGAGTTCGAGCAGGGGACTATGAAACGGGCTCCGTACGTGTGTATGTGTGTGTGTCCGTCCGTCCGTGCGTCCGTATGTGATCAAAATCTTCAATTTGCTACTCCTTCGCCATTTTTCATCCGATTTCGATTCCGTTTGCTTTATATGATAGCACTAGGTGATGGCTACCAAACTTCTTCACAGAATTTTGACCTTTGACCTTTGACCCTGATTTTTGACCTATATTGTTAATTGGCTACAAAATGCTACTCCTTCGCCATTTTTCATCCGATTTCGATTCTGTTTGCTTTATATGATAGCACTAGGTGAGGGCTACAAAACTTCTTCACGGAATTTTGACTTTTGACCCCTTTGACCTTTGACCTTCATTTTTGACCTATATTGTTAATTGGCTACAAAATGCTACTCCTTCGCCATTTTTCATCCGATTTCGAATCCGTTTGCTTTATATGATAGCACTAGGTGAGGGCTACAAAACTTCTTCACGGAATTTTGACTTTGGACCCCTTTGACCTTTGACCTTGATTTATACTTATATTGTACATTGGCTACAAAATGCTACTCCTTCACCATTTTTCTTCCGATTTCGATTCTGTTTGCCTTATGTGATAGCACTGATCGTGATATAATGGGAATTTTACATTATCGGCGGGGACATATATTACGCATCGCGTAATTTACTAATCCACTTGTTTTATTTTCCTCACCCGCCTTCTGAAATATTCGATTTTATTTTTATGAAGCAGACTGAAAAGAAAAAAAAAAGAAAAAAAAATGAATAAGATTTCACAATTCGGCAAGGCCAAAATTTGACCATAGTCAATTTTGTACATTATTTTTGGTGTATCCAAACTTTATGTAGAGGCCAGTGGATTATGTTGGCCGAATGTAATATTGTTGAACTTTCGAACTCAAAGTAAATGCCAATCAGTGTTACCATGGAGGAAATAATTTCTTCTTTCCACCATTGTGTAAATGAACAATAATTCATACGGCATATCACCTGTGCAGCAAGACAGTAAGGCAGGGATTGTCTCAGAATAATTACTGCGTGTGAATAGGCTGTCTCTTATTATTCAACACATAGGTGTATTATTTATGACGTCATTGCATAGCTGCCTTGGCACTCGGTGAATTTGTGAGTATGTATGGCAGAAAACATGGTATGAATTGTATACAGATTTCGTAATTTAGACACATTAGCTTCATATTTTTGTCAGAAAGCAAACAAAACAAGATTTGTCCTCCTTTTCAAAATGAAAATGTAACAAATTAGTGAGATGCCAGCTATTTTGGTGGAAAAACATAATATTCTGCGAAGAGAGTAGTCTGCTCCACAAGAAAACACCCGTCTATGCAATGAAAGCTGGCGATGTGATTCGTGATAGTATACGAAATTAGCTTTTCGTTAATGAAGTCCCCGACTGGACCAAAAAATGAAAACCCAAATTACATATAACACGAAAGCTTATAATACAACAATTCCCAATTTCAGCGTTTTTATTGTCCATCTAGAAACTAAGTATTTCATTGAAAACATGATCGAACTTCAACCAGGCCAACCCGTGTTTTCTAAAGGCGAAACTCAATCATGCCTGGCCGTAGCATTCCCTTAGCATCATTTGACGTCATTACCCGCGCCATTAAAATAGGGGTAACTTTTCGAGCATTTGGGAGGGGTGGCCTGGTTGAGGTTCGATCATCTTTTAATGAATTCTATCTTGAAAATTGAATTCTATTTATGTGTATTTATGTTATACGCCTACATAGCTTTCAATCGATGTAAGGTGGTATTTACTCCGTCCACGATCTTTAAGCGCAATGTGCTTTGATAGCTTCCTCGAACAATTTTTTTTCTTCTTCTTCTTTTTGCAAAAAATTGCAAGATTTGTTCTTGACGATTTTCAGATATCAGACTGATGAAATACATTTTTTGGCATATTTAAGGTAAATAATATAATTGAAAGTATATAATATAATTGAAAATATATCGAAATTTCCTATGGAAATGGAGGGACCCATTTAAAAGTGAATACTTGTGGGATATGGGTCCCTGAAAATAACACATTAAATGTATGTATTGAAGGGGCATTTTTCAAAGATTCAGTAAAAGAATTCCACAATTTAGGACCATCATAGATAAAAGTGTTTTTAGCGAATGAAGTTCGAAGCAATGGCAAATGATACTCTTCTGATTGTCTAGTTGAATGTTGGTGAAAAGAATGATTTTTTGAAAATAAATTCTTAAAAGTATTTGGCAGTAATTCATTATTATATTTATACATAAATTGACCTAACTGAAGCATATACAAATCTTTTACTTTTAAAATATTTTTTTCATAAAACAGTGGATTAGTATAGGCAAGAAAATTTTCGCGGTAAATAATTCTTACTGCTCTTTTTTGTAACAATACAAGTTTATCTATATTGGTCTGATGAGCGTTACCCCCAAGCGAGTAAACCATAATTCAGATAAGGTAATGTCAAGGAAAAATATAAAGTTAATAATGCTGAAGGTGGGAGTTGGGTTTTAGGTCTATTTAGTATACCAATATTTCTCGAATTTTTGTCGAAATGTTATCAATATGAGCTTTCCATGAGAGCTTATTATTAATTATTACCCCTGAAAATTTAGAATGTGAAACTTTTTCTAAAGGAATGTCATTAAAAACTGTATCCGATGGCAGGTAATCTATTGAATTACTGAAAAGAATATATTTGGTTTTTTGCAAATTTAAAGACAGTCTATTGGCTCGAATCCATTGAATATTTTTTTCTAATTCTGAATTTACAATTTCAACAAGGGTATTTGGATTTGAATTAGAAAAGAATAAATTTGTATCATCGGCAAATAATATAAAAGACGCTATATCTGATGATCTATAAAAATCATTAAAATAAATAATAAACAAAAGCGGGCCCAACAAACTACCTTGAGGAACACCACAATTTACATGTCGTAATTCAGAAGTGTGACCATCCAGGAATACAAACTGTTTCCTATTGTGTAACGTCACAATATAAAATCTTTAAACATTAATAACTTAATTCTTCTTTGGTGGATTTTCTTTAATCCTGCATCCATACCTTTGCTATTCTTCTGCTTTTGTTTTAAACACCGAATAAATTAAAGCGTAAACATCCACTCTAAGAACATGGTAGTCCCTAATGAGTTTAAATACCTCTTTGCGAGGCCCCTGGAGCGAATTATCGTTGTCTATATCAATGCTGCCGAGCGAAGCAAGGTAAAACCCTGACTCGTGAAGCTATTAATTACATATGTATTGTATAGAGAAGGGGGGGAAAAAAAACCTATCCAACCATGTTCCCTTTTTAGATCATGCAAATAACACACACCTATGCAGTAGATGAAGTTCTCCGAAGTACAAGATTAGACCTCTGACATTGACATTTAAAAACAAGGGGGGGGGGAGGCGCACACACTTACATACTGATGTATCCAAATTATGGTATTTTTTGTCAGCGGGAAGGGGCATATATAATTCCCTTCCCTGTAATACATGTACTTATTATCACAAGAGATAATATTAATTGATTCTTCTTTACTTTCAATCCTAACAGGCTTGATATTACTCCCAGGAGTCCAGTATGGGTCGGGGCTTGGTGGATGGGATTCTTAGTATGTGGAACACTCGCTCTTATTGTAGCCATTCCATTGTGTGGATTCCCACGTTCATTACCAGGTAAACAATAATATGAAATGACCCTTCAGGGGATTAAGTGTCTTATGAGCTTCGTTTTGATATCAACATCAAACATACATTCATATATTTGATATAATCATGCAACTGCACTGCTAAAGCCAGGGTAATTATGCTGCATAATTGTAGAACGCTTAGAGACTTCTGATCAGAAGGCGTTATATAAGCAAGGCTAATTATTATGCAAATAAATAGGACAGCAAGTCGAATTGTCATGGTTTAATTTTTTGAAAATTGTTACAATGGTTTTGTTATTAAAAAAAAAAAAAAAAAAAAACCTTTCCTAAAGGCAATAGTCACTTTATAATACTCACAGGAACCTTGGCAAAATATATAATCATATTATTGTTGATATGAGGCAGTTAGTGACCAAAAAAATTAATAAAGTAAATGAATAACATTTTAAAAATACTTAGATTAGCGAGGTATATTTTAGAATAATGACAACGATAAATAAGGCGTAGATTATGATTTGATCCGTTATCTAAAGATAATTTTTTTTTTCTTCTTTACCCCTTTGAAGGAGCGAAGAAAGTACGTGAGGATCGACGTAACGAGGCCCACAACGGTCATGAGTTCGAAGTACGAGCAGGCTTCAGTCAGAGTATAATGGACTTCCCTAGGGCCACCTTAATGTTAATACGTAACCCAGCTTTCATGTGTGTTAGTATGATCACGGTTACTGAGACCTTCACCCTCGCATCCATTGCCGTGTTCGGACCCAAGTACCTCGAGTCACAGTTTAACATGACTTCGGGTTCTGCCGCTATAACAGCAGGTAACACCAGTAGTAGTGTAGATATGTGTATTGCTTTATTAGTTAGTAGGGGATCTATTAATTATCCCCGCTAACAAAAAGTGTTTGCATAATCAAACTGCATCATTTGGTTCTTAGTTGCTTCGCAGAAAATTAGACGACCTTGGAAACAACCGTAATTATGAAGGAAAAAAAATAATACAACGAAGGATTTTTCTCTAAAACACTGTAGTGATAGACTAAAAGTTCACACTTTTTTATTAATTTTTTTTTTTTTTTTTAAGATGTCTATTTATTTTTCTACTTGTCCAACATGATGTAGCCCTGAATGAATACTTTTGTATCAACTTCAACAAGAATAACACAATTAAAACAATCGAAAAATAAAATAGGTAGGAGCTCTTCATCGTTGTGAAAGGTGTCTCAATATCTGAATGCAATCGTTATAATTCTCAATAACGTCCTCTTTCCTCCATGCTCCTTTCTGGGCTCCCTCGTGTAAGTCTACCAGATTTTTTATAAGATCAAGTTTAGAAAGGATAAAATGATTTAGATTTTCCGCAAATTCCCATTTTTCCTCGAAGTTTTACAAACTGTCATATAAATGTTTATTTTTATTCAGGTCTACTTGTCACTCCGTCCAGTGTATTAGGTGCTTTAGTAGGAGGTTTCATGGTCAAACGTTTTGATCTCAAGTTTCGTGGAATGATGAAGTTTGTTTTAGTCAGCCTCTGTGCATCATTTCTACTCACTTTTACATTCATGATCAGCTGCCCAAATGCATCCTTTGCCGGGGTAACGGTGGATTACGGGAATGGGTAAGTTCAGATATCCTTTTAACAAACTCAAATTATGGTTAACGATAAACATTGCAATATTTATATTTTGACATTGCTGTTCGAATGTTGTACATGCATTCCAATAATTATAAACCTGGTTTTCAAGGAAAAATAAATATGACCAAATTTGCGCTTCCGGGTACGCGTTTCTAAAGTTACGTAGCATTTTGTACATGCTCGTCAGACCGAAAATTGCTCAAAATGTGATTTCATGTACAATTCCAATACAAATTTATTTCAAGTCAGTATTCATAAATGTATGGTTATTTTTGCTTTGAGTGGTTCAAATCAATTAGTTTTTGGATCTCTGTGGTCGGGATAATGTCGCCGACAATTCTCATCGAAAAAACGATAGAAAGCAAAAAGTCAAAAAAACATAGAAATACGTAAGATGTTAAAGAAACAATGAAATACATAAGAAATGAAATTTGATACGGATTTTTTTTATTTTTTTTTAAATCCATTTCATCAGAATCTTACAAAGACTTTATAAATGAAAAAATAGCAACTTTGGAGCTTTATTTAATGAATTAGAGCAATGCTTAAATTTATTCCTTAATTAGCATAATTCAGATACAATATAAGTAAAACAATTTTCCGAAAAATGCCATGTCACTCCAAAATACAATGAACCTCCTCCATTCCTGTGAAAGATAGCGTAGCTTATATCAAAATCATATTATGATGATGTAATATTTTGATGTAATGCTCTCACGTTTTAATTCCATGAGGCCCATGTAGATTAAAATTTGCTTGGGATTCTGAGGTTCGGCATTTAGATTATCATGATCACTGCCTTTAATATAACTGATGTTCATTGTCCTCATAATAACTGCTGAGAATGCCGAGCTATGTTATTAAGTTATTTAATAAAAATATTATGATTTATTTTCTGGGCTGAAGGTCGTAGAGTTCAAGATGGCTGCCAACTTATCAATAGGGGGATTGTTTTCATTTCCTGTAGAAGTTTTATCGTTTATGTTACCCTTTCATAATTATGACCGTAAGCTGCATTATAAAAAATAATGGCATTTATTTATTAAATTTTTTCCCGTAATTTGTATCTGATTTTGCTTTCAATTGTTCTAATCTTTTGAAATGTACTTGAAAATATTGTGATTTTATTGATTCAATAAAGCATATTTAAAAAAAAAAAAAAAAAAAATCCTTGGGATAATTTTTTTGATGTACACATTATTTTAAATTTTCTTTACCTCAGGACGATGGAATTCAGTGGCGATGAAGCGAATCTTACAGCAGGCTGTAATGCTAACTGTCACTGTGCCAATGACTTCCAACCTGTATGTGGGGAGGACAATATTATGTACTATTCAGCATGTCATGCTGGATGTATGAATACACAAGAAGCAAGAGAGGATACAGTAGAGGTAATTTTATTACCTATTTTATTTTATCTTGCTTAGATCTTTTTGAATTCTATGTGCTCCTTGTCTATTTTATTACAACTTTATTTTGAAAAGATCATTTATGTATTGCAGTGTCTTTTTTTTTTCTTCAAATGTTTACAGGATTATTTCATTTTAATGTCAATATTTCATTCAATTTCAATTACTACTAAATTATTTGATCTCAAATAAATAAGTTTTTAGCACAACATGTGATTATAGAAGGGAATATGTATAAATTATAAAAAAAAAAACACTACAGTAAAACTTTCGTTGAATTCATGGGATCACGGCGACTATTTTGTGAGGATTTTTTTCTGATGTTCCCAGCCTGGAGGGAAAATACCTAATACAATTGTCGATATTTTAACTCGTTTTTTGTTAAATTTATGACCCCCCCCCCCCATTTTCTTTCAACTTTGTTTGCATGATTATTTAGAAATACAATGAATGTCATTGTGTGATGAGCAACAATGGCACAAGTAACCCTACGACGCATGGTGACGCTATATCTGGAAGGTGTGTGTCAGACTGTCCTCTGAGGGCGCCCTTCTTTGCTCTCCTCTTCCTCATGATAACGTTCACTTTCTTAGCCACTGTACCTATGATCACCGGAACGCTAAGGTATAGTCACAAATCTGCATTTGATTTGATTATTTAGGAACGACAAATCATTTATTTGAGCTCTTTAATATACAGTTACCACATGGATGGAACATATACATGTATATTTTTTTATCTGTTATTGATGTAATAAATATATTGATGGAAGAAATATAGATCTTGTTAGTGCGAAAAAAATATCTTTGAAAAAAGGTACATTCAAGTACCAAATCAAAGAAAAATAACAATGATACACCAGACAGTGATCTACTAAACTTTGCAGAAAAGTATCAGTTCTTGTGAAGAATGATTCAGAATTTTGTTTGTATAGCACCCAAGAACGTTTTCCAGTCTTTCGTAAGTTTATAAATGACTTGATGATGAAACACCGCGAGAAACAACGTTTGGCAGTGAAAGGGTTAGACTTAGTGTGTAACATATCTATGTAGCCTACATGTATGGCAGTTTGATTTTGATTTTTTTTTTTTTTTTTTTTTTTTTTTTTTTTTTTTTTTTTTTTTTTTTTTTTAATTCTCATATTTCACACATGATTAGACAATTAAACATAATATAAAAGCATATATAAATAACATAAATATAACATGAACATCATGGCTATATATTGAAATATTTTAAATATAGAATCAGCAAATAATTACAAGACAAATTGAGTGGTGAAATATGAAGGAACCTGCATGGAAGCAGAGCTTGTAAAATCTGCAGGCTATGTTATGGATTGTAAAATATCTCCTGACCTTTTATCACCTCCCCAGGAAGAAAATACTAAGAAGGAATTATTTTTACCTTCTCGTACTTTCCCTTGAAAACTTAAAACTATTAACTTTATATTGCCGCCTGTAAAACAATGCAATCTCCGAAAATTCAATTCCAACTCTAAAAACTGCTGTAAACAAAATACTTTTGCTACTTTTTAAACACTTAATATTGATGTTGCAATGGGTTTCTGTGTCTTTTCAGAGTTGTCTCAAGGTCTCAGCGGACGTATGCGTTAGGTTTGCAATCATTGATGTTCAGGTTATTAGGTAAGTCAAAGTCTTTGCTAATGGTTGTTATATATATTTATTTCTTTCGGTTGTCCTTAATTGGGGTCTCAATCTCAAGAAATAATGTATCTCCATTGTTATTCCCTCTCTACTTCTCTGAATTAATTTAATGGTCATGATATTTCTTCCAATTTCGTACATTGATATTATTTGAATCTAAGTACAACGCACATAAAGCAATTTCCCCTCCTTCTCTTGTGCATAGACCAAACAGACAACCAAATGTTCACTAAGTTTCATCATCTTTCATATATTTACACTTTTTGTTTCTCTTCTGCATCCAACAACCTACAACTACAACAGGTAGCGTTCCAGGTCCTGTGGTGTTTGGCGCCCTCATCGACCGCTCCTGCATGTTGTGGGAGCATCAGGCAGACGGCAGCCGTAAATGCTGGACCTACAACAATGCTCTGTTCAGCCGCTATACTCTGACATTACTTGTTGTCTTGAAACTTCTCTCTATTCTGTTCTGCGTGTTAGCCGCGGTGCTGTACAAGCCCAGCAAACCCCTGGTGGAGAAGGTAGAATCGCCAGAGCAGAGTGAGGCCAAAGTGGAGAACTCTCGAACTGATCTATCAGTTACATCCTATGAAAATGGGGTGAGGGTATGACCACAGAATTCTCCGAACCACACAAGTTCCGAACAAGCCAGTTTTGCCTCCTCAAATTAGCAATTATTATATTTTTCATTCATACAAATAGAAATGTAAGTATATTTAGTGTTCGTGTATGAATGAAACACAAAATTATTGCCAATGTTCATAAATAGAAGGAATTCCTTTTCACGTTGTTAATGAAATCAATGCAAGTATTGTAATTTAAATTTTCATTCAAAACATTCTCATTCACTAACGTGTAATTGTAATGTACTAGAATCAAATCTCGGATTACCATATTAAAATGTAATTAACAGAATTGTGGAGTAAAACATGATACAAAACTGGTCATTAAAAATTACCCACTGACGCGGTTGATAACCATCATTGCCTGCAGTGCCGGGATGGCGATGCTGATGGATATCGTCAAATGTGCCAAGGGCAGATACCAATGGACATGCAAGCCCTGTTTAAATGCTGGATTCGATAGCATTAAAATGGTTCATATAAACTGATATAACAGATAACCTTTGTGATTTTGCTGAGCAATATCGCACAAAGAGGCACACGAGTTTCGTAGCCTTGTTGCAGCTTCTCATCTCTCCAGACTGCGGCTGTTTCTGACGTCAGGCCTGGTATGTGCGATATATTGGGTAACTAATGGCATAGAAATGCATGCCTTTATGATCAGCTGCAAAAACATGTTATGCACAATCAAATATTTATTTTCTAAACATTGTGTATAATCTAGCACTTGGGTCATAGCCCCCGTACATACAGAATCTATTAGTGTTCTACATTACTTTGTGACAATCATCCGTTTAGTTCATGATAACTAAATTTTTAGTTGTGTATTGGATAGATGAATGTAAAGTAGGGACATTATTACATTTAAGATAGAAAAGAGGGGAAACAGGCTGAAAGAAACATTTCTTTAATTTCTGGAACGTTACATAATAAACGAGAGACTAATCGGGGGAAAAAAAAACATTTTCAAACTCTTCACTTCATGAGCACTTATCAGTGGAAATTAAAGAGCGCCATCTACCGATTCATTTGCTGTAATTTACTCCTTCCCCTACCCTCACCAACACCAATGTTGATTACTCGACCATTCTGTACTTTCTCCCATTGAGAAGACTTACCAAAGAAGGTGATTTTTAGGTCAAAATTAAACAAGAATGTGCATGCCTCTATTACAATAATATTACCAGTATGATTGTATTACAGTTGTACTTTTGTCACAATTATGGATTTAACGATTTTAATTATATTACACTTTTGAATGTTACAAATGTAATTATATTACAATTTGTTATATTACATTTGTAGTTGTTTTACAAATTTGAATATTACAATCATAATTATATAACAGTTATTACTTGTGTTATTCATTCAGTTTGCCAGAAGTTGCCTAGTTTAGCAACCACAGACGTTTTCAAAATACATCCTAATTACAGTATCTGCCATCGGCTGTGGATGTAACATTCACACAAGTCATCATAGTTTTTAAGGGCATGTCTAGACAGCCCCACCCCCCCCCCAAAAAAAAACAACAACAACAACAACAACAACAACAAACAAACAATCAAACAAACTTGTTTTGAGTAATAATAAATGAAATAAATGGTTACAAGTAAGTGTAGTAGTTATCACCAAGAACTTGAAGAAAACGTCCATAGATTCATGATTTGTGAAATGGTCTTTTACCAGAATTGCATAATAATAATAGTAATGGCTTCTTAAATAGCGCCTAATATGAAGTAATTTCATCTCTAAGCGCTTTACAATACGACGCACTCGTTCCATTCCATAATGACAGTAGTTGCTGATTTAAATAACCAAATTGATTACACAACGCATCCTTTAAAGCGCTACGACCAACTCACTGGTTCCAATTGTATCTCTGTTCTCTCAAGTTTATCAATAAATAATCGAGAAACATATTTTGTACAGGTGTTACATGTAAAGCTGGACGGAGAATAATATGTGTTATACGATAATATCATTCCCTAGACGGTTAAGATGTATGTGTATCATCATATGCCTAACAGCCAAGAATATCTATTTATCTATTTGTCAAAGGTGAGGTGTGTAAATTTTGAATAATGGTTTTGATGGATGGGGCTGTGTAAATATCAAAGATAATCATTACAGAACAATCATTTGATTATTTTAAGGTTTGTCTGTGTTGTTTGATTGTAATGCATCGAAAACGATCCAGTTTTTGGTAATTCGTGATAATGAGGCTTCAATTTTTTATATCTCGTAATTGTTGTACCACTTGGTGGCGTTGAGAAGGCTGCATATGTGTTAGATACTGAACTATAATGAATGTTTACGCCATATTGAATATGAGCAATACAATATGTATAAACGGTTTTAAAAGTAGTGCAATTGACATAGAGATACAAATGTATAGCTGTTTGAGTTTCCTTATTGTCATTATTGATAGATTATTCTTGAAATGCCTTGGAGTCTACATGCTACCAAAAAGGAAGCTATCAGTTGCACAGGAGTGTGGAGACAGAATGTGTGAGGGTGCAAGGCGTGTTCAATATTTCTGTCAAGAATATATTTAAAACTTATAAAGTTGATAAAAGATTGACCAAAATTTACATTTCAAAGATAGTTTATAGACTATAGAAGTATAGTTTTACCAAAGAGTGTAGATTGTGATGTTTTTGCACAAGTTTTTCTAAATGTCTTCAAGTTCCGATTTCAACGTATAAAGAGTATTGAATCTTCAACATGTATGTAGGTATTTTAGCCAGAAGTTTTCATTTCGTTTTAAGTCATGTTAACTAGGCCTATCAGAAATTACATTTGCGGGGTCGTACGAGTTCGTATAAAGGGCCTCTCCCCAGTGAGGCGATCGTTGTGGCGACAATCTATGCATGTTAGAACCTGCCAGAATCGTGTCAGAATCGTAGGTGACCGAAGATCATATACGTATCTACGACTCTGTCTACGATAAGCTACGACAACGACCTGCTTTCACGAAAACAATAGACTTACAATAGCCTCGACCTTCGCGCATCTCGCGGCTCAACTTCTCTTGTCACAGCTTAAAATCAACCAAAATACGAACTTGCGCACTGTGGCGATCCTTGCGACTGACACAGGCGATCGAGTGTTTTCTACCTGATGGCGGTCTGTCGCCTTTAGGTTCGTGATTGTCCTCTCAGTCGTGCATTATAATTTGGGTCGTGAGTGATTTTTGAAAATTTCAAAAATTTTCGGCGTACAGTATCTGAATGGGAAGCCGATCCTGATTTGGATGAATGTAGTTGGCGACAAATGCCGTAGCGGCTTAAATTTCACTGGCCGTTTGGTTCAGCGGTGCGTGCAACGTACGCTGTAGCGCGGCAAGCTACAACTGGCCGCTGTTCTGCTCTGCTACACATGTTCTATCTAGCGACAATCTACGATAGCAAATTGTCGCGACAAGAGAAGACAGGCTACGGTCATTGACGTCAACCTAACTGATGCCGGCTATTGTTAAACTTGTTGAAAATCCATCGACGAACTGAAGTTGGCTCCGTCTCTTTAGGCAATAGACGCGATAATTCACGATTTTAAAGGCGATTGGACCTGCGAATGGTGGCGACAGGTAGTTCGTAGGTTGCCTCCACAACGATAGCCTTTTGTGGGACAGGCCCTTTAGATTAAAGGACGACAACAACTTTCCAAGACCTGTTGTCCATTTCACTTTGCAATCCAACACACGTTGCAGTATTACACATGATACACATTGACATTCTTATTACCGGATTAAATGAACTCATGTTGTGATCATTTTGATGCGGTAGTCACATGTACACAACGCAAGCCCAACGCATTGAAATTTGTGGAAATTGCCGACAACGCGCACATGCACACAGAGCATAAACATAGACAACACATATTAAAACACGCAACGAATACACTGCGTTGGCCATGCATGTGACTGCGCCATAATGACCCGGTCACAGCTACAAGACGCACGGCCAGAGCACAAAAAAGATAGAAAATAAGCTCTGTGCGTCGTTGTGAGTCGAAATTTCTGATGATTTTGGAGAAGGTAATGCGTGTGTAGGGCGCTCCAACAGCGCCCCCACAGCGCTCCCACAGCGCTCCCACAGCGCATACACTGAGCAAATATTAAGGCATCCAACTAATACACTGCTTGCTCTGGCTGTCTACACGAATGACCCGCGCAGGCACAGCGCACAACCTGCGAACAAAAGTAGTTACCCCTCACATTGACGGTTCAATTGTTTGCAATGCATTCGCAACGCTTGGACCTACGCACATGTCACGAATGGGTGCTTAACGCGTGGTCTGCGTGTGTCTGACGCTGGCGCTGCGCGCTCTGCGAATGTCTGGCGCTGGTGCTGCGCCCTCTGCGCATATCTGGCGCTCTGCCGGCGTTTACTTCCATGCGTCGAGCTCGACGCAGATATTTGAGCATGCTCAAAATTTTCAGACGCACAACTGCTCACAACGACGAATCAAAAAGCGTTCATCTAGCGCGCTCGACGAGTGAACGACGAGTGTCAGCTACAAGCCAGCGCAAGACAACGCATTGCCCAGAACTGCTACTTTTTTGTGCGCTGGCCGTGCGTCGTGTAGCTGTGACCGGGCCATTATATTGGCAGCAATGTTTTATCACACAGCATAATTGAATTTGACTGGTTTTCATTGGGTATGATGATGATGACTTTCTACCAGACGTAATGCGGGTATTGCAATGTCGAAGTCATATTCGCCGTCCGTTAGTAGACGCCCGTGTGCAAAATGCAAAATGTAGCAATATTGTCGAACATGACTTTGTGTGTGGTTTAAAATAGGTACACTTTGATTCTAGTTTTCGTAAATTAGAAAATACTCGCTAAATGAACATTTCCGAATGACGTGTTTTTAGAAACATTGATCGATAAATGGGATAAGCAAACAAATATAATATCATGTATATTATTTATAATTCTTCGATTTTATATGTTCGTAAAGAGAAAACGAATATAAATTGTACATAGTTGGTTGTAAAACTATATATATGTTTTTGTCAAATATGTATGCACATTTCGGTACTTTGCAGTTAATATGTTTATTGTTATTTATTGATTATGTATACACAGCATATGGTGCTTATTGCGAATACAAAATTTAAATTCAAATTGATTTTATTGTTCCAAAATCCTGGTATACAGAGCCAGTTTGAATGTTGACAAAGATACAAAATCTGTTGGTATAACTAAAAAGAACACAACCTTAAAAAAATACTTTAGGAAAACATATTCGCAATGGGTTACATTGTAAAATGCAATATATGCCATTATTATGTAAAGCTTGTTATTGTCTCGTATAGCATATAAACATTATTATTTACAATTTGTTCATATTGATCATTTCCACTTTCCACGGGCTATTCGTTCAAAAAGAAAAAAAAACCTATGCATTTATTGAGTAATTATTTAGTCTCGCTTTCCCCAATTTCCTTCCATGCAATTGGATCATTATAGCCATGTGAACAAGATATTGCGAACGTGGCATCTTTAAGTATGATATTATTTATTTTACACAGCAAATCTCTCTTTTTTAAAACATGTTTTATGCTTATTGACATTCATCAAATTAGGTGTTTATTGTTGTAGTTCGTAAAAATGTCCATTCCTATTTTCTATGCACATATATTTGTACATTTACCCCATGAATGAAGGGTTACATACATTTATTTATGTATGTAGCTGAAAATTTATGCACTGCCTGTCATTTACCTTTCCTAAATTTGTATATTTTGTTTATCCCCCCCCCCCCTTCCTCCGGTAAACCCCTCAGTTGGTGTCAAAAGTGATATTTATATTTATATTTTACGGTAATCATCTCTTTTTATACGCTTGATGGATCAATATTTATGTTCTTTTAGATTGAAGACGTGATGTAATGATGGGTACACTCTGTGTTTCTTGAACATTACAATTAACATATACTATATGTTTTCCCGGCCAATTTCATACATTTATCATTCGTTTTCATTTAATGTGTATTCAAATTCGTATGTTTGATGCGACAGACTGACTTTAGTCAAACAATTTCGTGTTCATGCTCTCAAATTCGGTTTTAGGCACACAAAGTAATGGTTGCAAAGTTCAACTTCGGATATAATCATTTAATTTCATTCTTTGTGCATTCAAATTAGTGCGAATTTGAGTATACGGAATTAAATATCGACAGGAGGAAGACGAAATCGAATAGTTATTTCCGAATGTATATGCTTATTATATGAACTAGAATGCGCAAATACGAAATCAATCACAGCAATCGTTAATTTTGATGATTGAATACGATTTTGACTGGCAACATTTTAATGCATCCCCGTTTTTTTCCGAAAATGAATGCCTCTAATATGCAATTGATTGACCAAACAATGAAACTGACCGGGAAACCTATATTATTGTTTACTACATTCAACATAATGTGCCCAATCGTATGGATAAAAGTTTGATGTTGCTAAAGGTTTTGCTATGAGTTTGTGTTTATGGTATGCGCACTTCGGTAATTAAGTATTTGGATTATTTTCCTATATGAAAATAATCGAACAAATGATCAAATGTGGTCATACACTGTAAAACGCTGTTTAAAATATTTCTAACCAACTAAAAGTGTTGTTTAAGCCGGTCATTTAATAACGTTAACATTTTAAACAACGTTGGTGAAATTTTAAACAGCCGCCGTTGAAAATCGGGCTTCAAATTAAATATCTAATTACGGTTGTTAAAATATTTGTTAAATTTTTAAACAACTTTGTTAAACAACACTTTTATTTGTTTAAAATATTTTTTTATTTTTTTTTATTTTAGTATTTTAGTATAATTTTTAACTGTGTAGGATCGTTGAATGTTTTTAACACTATCCGAGTATTTGCGCTTTGGAATTACTGACTGCGTTTTAAATATTACCGATTCTCCAAAACTGAAAGTATGCATAACTACGCTCCCTCTAAAAAGTCAAAGAATAGTCGGATGTTTGACATTCCAAAGTCCAACTGAAAACAAATGTCCTCTCGGGGAAAATGGTCCAAATAATCGTTATGAAATAAGTGGATTAAAGCACATTAATTTCACATATGATTTTGGATCGAAGCCAAGTCTCCATGTGGTTAACTCATTCAACCCTCTGATGTATATAGCAGGCAAAATTTATTTATATCAACGATGGAAAAATCAACTTACTCTGAATGTTCAGACTACAAAATTCAGCCTGTTTTGTTTGCTTAGAAACTAAATTGATACCCGAATACAAATTAGAAATCGCGGTAGCGTCCTGGTCCTTGCATCTTAAAAACAGAGTTTTAGTTATTGAAAACTATTCATGGCAAGATCATTTCTTGGGTTGGTTTATATTTAGAAAATAATTATCATGTGCAAATTCAACGACTTGGAATCAAGGTAAAAACAGTTGCTATTAAAGGGGAAGTTCACCCTGAAATTTTATTGGTTTTAAAAATTCAGAAAAGTAAAAGAAAAATATGAATAAAAGTGTGAAGAAGATCGATCAATATATAGCGAAGCTATGAATATTTAAAGTTTTGATTCTGTGACGTCACGTGCGAGCAGCTCTCCCATGTGTTGTGTATGTACTTTCCATAAATTTGTCTTTTTTCATGGTTCTTGATAAAGGAATGGGTCAATTTGATAGATGCATGTGTATTAACACATGTTTGATGATGTATCTCCCGCACAGGTGAAATAATTAATTTTCTTCTGGAAAAATGACACTTTATGGAATTTACACTACATAACACATAGGAGAACTGCTCGCATGTGACGTCACAAAATCAAAACTTTAAATATTCATAACTTCGTTATTTTTTGGTCGATTTTCTCCAAACCTTATATTTTTTTCCCTGCATTTTTTAAAACCAATTTTAACCCAAGGTGAACTTTCCCTTTAAAATGAGATCGTACTAGCACTGTCATGGAGTTAATCTCAAACTGCCTTCGTATGTTCATCAACCACTTGTAATATGTGTACTCCGGGCTCACTGTGTACACCATACCTAAGTTAAATACATCCGTCATAATACAAATATAGGCCTGTCATTATTTGCTCAAACGCTTTATAAATGAGTTATGAACAAATATAACTGGCTGAGACCGCTTTATAATAATTCGGTGGGTCAATAATCCATTTTTGATAATTCATAGTTTTCTTTTTGGCGGGACTGGGATGTAAATAACGTATGCCTACGTCATCATGTAGTCAGGGAAAGGAATGTTAAACAATGTTTTGCATAGAAAAAAAGTTAAGTCGATATCGTCAAGTTCGGTTTGTGGGTAGGATGTGCGGACTGACGAAGGAAAATATCTACAGTCTGTGTTTTTAAAAAAATGGTACAGTCGGGGGAAAGAATAATTTAGGTGTGAAATGTTTTCAAAAAATGTGTGTATGTGGTACCAAATTAAAGCCAAAAGATTTTATTTGCTGATGCGCTTTGTTCTGTATAATTTGCTTTCGTAAAACTAAAGTTATGCTAAATATCGTGTGACGAGTAACAAATCGAAATTAAGCACTTCTATTGGTCTTGAGCGCTGAATTCATGGCCATTATGCGAAACCTATGGGACGGCGTGCGAAAACTGGATTTTTCTTGATTGTAGAAAACTATTTATATCTAAATAAATTACAGCAACAAATGTTCTGAAAAAATTGCAGATTGAGAAGAAAGTCTGATTTTCCTGCTTTATGAAAATACCCAAAAGTACCAGGTTGTGATTAATCTTCATACTATAAAAAAAAAAAAAAAAACGTTTTTCACTTGTACCATTTTATTTGACACAGACTGTAGATTTACTTAAATTATATTTTTGGGAATATATATGATATTATATTACTAACCTTATCCGTGTGCAATTACTAGGATTTGCCAGTTTGTTACAACGGTCACAAAATAGGCCATCGTGAGGATTAAATGTTGATTTAAATGTATGATTTTCTTGCCTTTTAAGAAAGATTCTTTATAGCATAATTCATCCACATTATTTCACTGATTAAATGATATAAAATATTATCTATAAGTCTGACTGATAATCAATACTACAAATACATAGATCAATCTAATTGTGCTGTTTTTTTCTTCAGCTTGAGCTCCTATGACGGGTTATGGCGAAGACCGGGGTACTTATTTGTACTATTGTGTTTTCTGCCCTCTGATTTACATGCTTATGTTACTTATTTCTAATTGCAAAGCACTTGTTATTTATATCGTCATTAAAATTTATGTATTTAAATACAACAGATTTTGAATTTTATTTTCTTGTCAGAATTACAAACGATAAGTGAGTGAGTTTTACTATTGTGTTTTATCTGACTGACTGGTGTGCTTGAAAGCTATTTAGAACGCTGATCGGTTTTAAAGGAAACCAGTACCCAAGGAAATAATCACTTTTATAGGAAAGAGCATAATGAGAGGAGCAATGTAAAAAAAAAAGTTTCATCAAAATCGGTTATAAAATAAGAAAGTTATGGAAGTTTGAAAAGTCTCGTTGTAACTTCTATGGGTATTGGCAACATCGGCTATAAAATGGCCGATTTTTATGAACAACTCTCCATTCGTTTTGTAAACAAATTTTCAAATGTTCCAAATTTTCTTACAAAATATATCTTACCTCCTTCTAATCTTCACATATGTTTTGTGAAATATATTTTCCCATGATATATTTTCGGCTCAGAAGTAAACAAGACATATTTTGAAAGGAAATGGCGAAAATCTGAAAATGTGTGTACAAAACGAATGGAGAGTTGTCACAAAATCGGCAATATTGAAGCCGATGTTGCCAATTTGAGGATACCCGTAGAAGTTACATCGAGACTTTTCAAACTTTCACAACTTTCTTATTTTATAACCGATTTTGATGAACTTATATTGAATTGTTCCTCTCAAAATGCTCTTTACTATAAAACTGATTATTTCCTTGGGTACTGGTTTCCTTAAAGATTTATATACTAATTCATTGATTGCTCAATTGGTTGAAATTTCGAAGTGGTTTTTTTTTTATTGAAATACTAGTCGAGTATTTCAATTGTCCATTCGATTGATAGAATAACTGATTTCATGATGGTTTGAATCTTTGATTTATTGATTGATTAAATATGATTCAGTGGCTTTTTTTTTCTTCTAGTGATTATTGTATGATAATCGATTTAATGATAGAATAGTGAACTGCTTGATCCGCCTTGAAAGATTGATTGATAGGTGGAATAATTGGTTGATTGACTAATTGACTGATTAATTGGTTGGTTTGTTGGTTTATTAGTTAAATATTATTGGTTGATCGACCAATCGATTGTTGGACAGATGGTATACTAGTAGTTCCTCGATTGACTGTTAATTGGTTGGTTGTTTGATCAATCGGCCTTGAAGGATTAATCGATAGGTTGAATAGTTTGTTCATTGACTGAATATTTGGTTGGCAGGTTGGTCGGTAAGTTGATTTATTTATTTGTTGGTTAGTTGATTGGTCGATTGATGGATTGATAGGTGGAATATTTTTTTTGATTAACTGATTATTTGGTTGGCAGGCTGGTCGGTAAGTTGATTGATTTATTTGTTGGCTGGTTGATGGATGGATTGATAAGTTGAATAGTTTGTTGATTGACTAATTATTTGGTTGGTAGGTTGGTCGGTAAGTTGATTGATTTATTTGTTGTTTGGTTGATGGATGGATTGATAGGTGTAATAGTTTGTTCATTGACTGATTATTTGGTTGGCAGGTTAGTCGGTAAGTAAATTGATTTATTTATTTGTTGTTTGGTAGATGGATGGATTGATAGGTGTAATAGTTTGTTGATTGACTGATTATTTGGTTGGCAGGTTGGTCGGTAAGTTGATTTATTTATTTGTTGTTTGGTTGATGGATGGATTGATATGTAGAATAGTTTGTTCATTGACTGATTATTTGGTTGGCAGGTTAGTCGGTATTCTTGATTTATTTATTTGTTGTTTGGTTGATGGATGGATTGATAGGTGTTTGTTCAATGACTGATTATTTGGTTTGCAGGTTGGTCGGTAACTTAATTGATTTATTTATTTGTTGCTTGGTCGATTGATGGATTGATAGGTGTATTGGTTGATTGATTGACTGATTATTTGGTTGGCAGGTTGGTCGGTAAGTTAATTGATTTATTTGTTGGTTGGTTGATTGGTCGATTGATGGATTGAAAGGTGGAATAGTTTGTTCATTGACTGATTATTTGGTAGGCAGGTTAGTCGGTAAGTTGATTTATTGTCCCCGCCGAACGAGTTCGAGCAGGGGACTATGAAACGGGCTCCGTACGTGTGTATGTGTGTGTGTCCGTCCGTCCATTCCGTCCGGTCCGTGCGTCCGTATGTGATCAAAATCTTCAATTTGCTCACTCGTTCGCCATTTTTCATCCGATTTCGATTCCGTTTGTTTATATGAAAATAGCACGGTGATGGCTACCAAAACTTCTCACAGAATTTTGACCTTTGACCTTTGACCCTGATTTTTGACACTATATTGTTAATTGGCTACAAAATGCTACTCCTTCGCATTTTTCATTGCGATTTCGATTCTCTTTGCTTTATATGATAGCACTACGGTGAGGGCTACAAAACTTCTTCACGGAATTTTGACATTTTGACCGGCCTTTGACCTTTGACCTCATTTTGACCTATATTGTTAATTCGGCTACAAAATGCTACTCCTTCGCCATTTTCATGCCGATTTCGAATCCGTTTGCTTTATATTGATAGCACTAGGTGACTACAACTTCTTCCGGAATTTTGCTTTTGACCCTTTGACTTTGACCTTGTTTTATACTTATATGATTGGCTACAAATGCTACTCCTTCACCAATTTTTCTTCCGATTTTCGATTCCGTTTGCTTTATGTGATAGCACTAGGTGATGGCTACAAAATTTCTTTCACCGAATTTTGACCTTTGACCTTTGACCTTATTTTTTACCGTATATTGTTATTGGCTACAAAGCTCCTGCCTTCCATTTTCACCGATTTCGATGCCGTTTGCTAATGTGATAGCAACTAGGTGAGGACTACAAACTTCGTCACGGAAGAATACCTTTGACCTTTGACCTTCAATTTACTTATATTGTAAGGCTACAAAAATGCTAGTCTTCACCAATTTTCATCCGATTTCTTCCGCTTGCTTTATGTGATATGCACTAGGTAATAGCTGCAAAACTTCTTCACAAAATTTTGACCTTTGACCTTTGACTATATGTAATTGGCTACAAATGCTACTTCCTTCGCCATTTTTCATCCGATTCTCGATTCTGTTGCTTATGTGTAGCAACTAGGGAGGACACAAACTTCTTCACAGAATTTTGACTTTTGACCCTTTGACCTTTGACCTTAGATTTTCGCCTTTATTGTTAATTGGCTTACAAATGCTACACCTTCACATTTTTCATCTGATTTCAATTCCGACTTGCTTTAGTGATGCACTAGGTGATGGCTACAATACTTCTTCACAAGAAATTTTGACCTTTGACCTTGATTTTTGACCTATATTGTTAATGGCTACAAATGCTACTCCTTCGCCATTTTCATCCGATTTCGATTCCGTTGCTTATGTGATGCACTAGGTGAGGACTACAAAGCTTTCTCAACGAATTTGACCTTTGACCTTTGACCTTGATCTTGTTTGACCTATATTGTTATTGGCTACAAAATGCTACTCCTTCGCCATTTTTCATCCGATTTTGATTCCGTAATGCTTATGTGATAGCACTAGGTGAGGACTACAAAACTTCTTCACAGAATTTTGACCTTTGACCTTTGACCTTGGATTTTGACCTAAGTATTGTTTAATTGCTTTACAAAATGCTACTTCTTCGCCATTTTTTTACCCGATTTCGATTCTGTTTGCTTTATGTGATAGCACTGATCGTGATATAATGGCAATTTTACATTATCGGCGGGGACATATATTACGCATCTCGTAATTTACTAATCCACTTGTTTATTTGTTGTTTGGTTGATGGATGGATTGATAGGTGGAATAGTTGTTTTTTTGACTGATTATTTGGTTGGTCGGTAAGTTGATTTATTTGTTGGTTGGTTGATTGGTCGATGGATGGATTGATAGATGGAATAGTTTGTTGATTGACTGATTATTTGGTCGGTAAGTTGGTCTTTAAGTTAGTTGATTTATTTGTTGGTTGGTTGATTGGTAGATGGATGGATTGATAGGTGTAATAGTTTGTTGATTGACTGATTATTTGGTGGCAGGTTGGTCGGTAAGATAATTGATTTATTTGTTGGTTGGTTGATTGGTCGAACGATGGATTGATAGGTGGAATAGTTTGTTGATTGACTGATTATTTGGTGGCAGGTTGGTTGGTAAGATAATTGATTTATTTGTTGGTTGGTTGATTGGTCGATTGATGGATTGATAGGTGTAATAGTTTGTTCATTGACTGATTATTTGGTGGCAGGTTGGTTGGTAAGATAATTGATTTATTTGTTGGTTAGTTGATTGGTCGATTGATGGATTGATAGGTGTAATACAGTCTGTGTCAAAAAAATAGTACAGTCGGGAAAAAAAATTTAGGTGTGAAATATTTTTAAATAATGTGTGTATGTGGTACCAAAATATAGCCAAAAGATTTTCCTTGCTGATGCGCTTTGTTCTGTATAATTTGCTTTCGTAAAACAAAAGTAATGTTAAATTGTGTGCTACGAGGAACAAATCGAAATTAAGCACTTCATGGCCATTATGCGAAACCTATACACAAAGGCAAGGGATGGCGTGCGAAAAATTGATTTTTTTTTTTTTTTTTTTTTTTTTTTTTTTTTTTTTTTTTTTTTTTTTTTTTTTTTTTTTTTTTTTTTTTTTTTTTTATAGAAAACTAGTTATATTTAAAAAATTACAACACCAAATGTGATGAAAAAAATTGCAGGTGAAAGTCTGATTTTTCTGCTTTATGGAAATACAAAACAATAGCAGGCTGTGATTAATCTTCATACTATTAAAACATGTTTTCCACTTGTGCCATTTTATTTGACACAGACTGTAGTTTGTTGATTGACTGATTATTTGGTTGGCAGGTTGGTTGGTGAGTTGATTTATTTATTTGCTGTTTGGTTGATTGGTCGATTGATGGATTGATAGGTGTAATAGTTTGTTCATTGACTGATTATTTGGTTGACAGGTTGGTTGGTAAGTTGATTTATTTATTTGTTGTTTGGTTGATTGGTCGATTGATGGATTGATAGGTGTAATAGTTTGTTCATTGACTGATTATTTGGTTGACAGGTTGGTCGGTAAGTTAATGGATTTATTTATTTGTTGGTTGGTTGATATATGGATTGATAGGTGGAATAGTTTGTTGATTGACTGATTATTTGGTTGGCAGGTTGGTCGGTAAGTTAATTGATTTATTTGTTGGTTGGTTGATTGGTCGATCGATGGATTGATAGGTGCACTGTAAAAAAAAAGGTAACTCGCAAGAAAATGAGTAAACTAATGCTTTACTCCCAACGGAGTAAATTTTGTTTACGCTTAACAGAGCTAGTAAAAAGGTAACTCGCAAGAAAATGAGTAAACATAATTATGCTTTAGTCCCAACGGAGTAAATTTTGTTTACTCTTAACCGAGTAAAAAGGTAACTCGCAAGAAAATGAGTAAACTAATGCTTTACTCCCAACGGAGTAAATTTTGTTTACGCTTAACAGAGCTAGTAAAAAGGTAACTCGCAAGAAAATGAGTAAACTAATTGTTTACTCCTTTCGAAGCTAGGAATGATACATAGATGACTAAAAGTTACTCTTTTCTGAGTAACATTTGGCTCTTCTGCATGAGTAATATTTTTTACTCAATTTCACGCGAGTTACCTTTTTGCTCAGTATTGGGTAAGATTTTACTCATTTTTTTTACATTGTGTAATTGTTTGTTGGTTGTCTGATTATTTGGTTGGCAGGTTGGTCGGTATTAAAGCTGATTGATTTATTTGTTGGTTGGTTGATTGGTCGATTGATGGATTGATATGTGTAATAGTTTGTTCATTGACTGATTATTTTGGTTGGTCGGTAAGTTGATTTATTTATTTGTTGTTTGGTAGATGGATGGATTGATAGGTGGAATAGTTTGTTGATTGATTGACTGATTATTTGCGTGACAGGTTGGTCGGTAAGTTAACTGATTTATTTATTTGTTGATTGGTCGATTGATGGATTGATAGGTGTAATGGTTTGTTCATTGACTGATTATTTGGTTGGTCGGTAAGTTGATTTATTTATTTGTTGTTTGGTAGATGGATGAATTGATAGGTGGAATAGTTTGTTGATTGATTGACTGATTATTTGGTTTACAGGTTGGTCGGTAAGTTAATTGATTTATTTATTTGTTGATTGGTCGATTGATAGATTGATAGGTGTAATAGTTGATTGATTGACTGATTATTTGGTTGGCAGGTTGGTCGGTAAGTTGATTTATTTATTTGTTGGTTAGTTGATTGGTCGATTGATGGATCGACAGGTGTAATAGTTTGTTAATTGACTGATTATTTGGTTGACAGGTTGGTCGGTAAGTTAATTGATTTATTTATTTGTTGTTTGGTCGATTGATGGATTGATAGGTGTAATGCTTGATTGATTGACTAATTAATTGGTTGGCAGGTTGGTCGGTATGTTAATTGATTTATTTGTTGGTTGGTTGATTGGTCGATTGATGGATTGATAGGTGTATAGTTTGTTGATTGGCTAATAATTTGTTAGTTGGTTTATTGGTTGAATTGTTCGTTGAACAATCGATCGATTGATCGAATTATTGAACACTCAGTCAGCCTTGGATGATTAATCGATAGGTACACTTGTTGGTTGATTAACTGAATAATCGGTTGTAAAGCTGGTTCATTGGTTGGTTGGGTGATCAATAATCGAGCGATCGATTGATAGGCGGAATAATTGTTCGTTGATTGACTGATTAATTAGTTGTGATTTATTGATTGAGGCTGGGGCATATCAACTTATCACGTGGTGGTTAGTGATTGTCTGTATATAGATACAAATTTCTTACCGATTATAATTAACGAAATTTTGATATAAACCTTATTTAAAGATCTTAAAGTCTATTATATATATTTTTTTTTTTTTCAATTTAGGATATGATGAAAATGTATAGCAGATTTGAAATCCTCGACTCGAGACTTAGCTGCCAATGGTCTGTGATCTCAATCTTCACAATCAATAATTTGTTATCAAATTTATGAGTTTTCTTGCTTTTCTCAAGCTAATTTTACATAATCTCTTATCTATTTCAATGTAATGCCTGGTAGCGCTGTTGCCCTGGATATGTCGCTATGAGATTTTAAAAAAAAGGGGGGGGGGAGCAAAAGGGGAAGAAGAAGAAGAGTGCTTAGCCAAATGGGTACATTAGGTCTAGCAAATCATTTCTATTAATTGCAATCAAGCGAAATTATGCACACCCACATCGTCAAAAGCATTATTCGAGACCGAACTGCGTATTGATAAGAAGTCAGTCGTCAAACATCGTTTAATAAAACGCACTTTGTTGTTCATGTTTGCGATCTATCTCTGCCCCGTTGCCAGGCTATGCCATGGAAGCATATTTGCACTCCGCCACACGATTACTAGTCTTCGTTCAATGCTTCCAAATTTGATTCTTATAAGGGGAAAATGTGACTGTCTAATTAGTTTCGTTATCATTTATCGGAAATATACTTTTCTCTTATATTTTTATATCATATTTGTCTTATATTTGAACTGTTTGGGAACTATATTGTTTTCAGTTCATTTCTAAACTATTTATACGATCTCCTTTGAAATCATTAGAATGTGATTCGTTTACATGTATAGACTATAGTGGAAACCTCGAATTTATTTTATATTCCGTATTTTCTTTACCTTGAAGAAGGTCGCAATAAAGTATAACAATCGCACGACAACAAAATGTTTATAGAAAGAGGCAAAGACAGGGATAGAAATATAAAGTGAAAACAGATATTTTATTGGGTATGTATAGACGGTATTGTTTTAGGCATTATTATTTCACACACAAGATGAAAGATAAACCGACTATTAGGTTCTTGAAAAGCTTTTTTGTTTTTTTTAATAAATTGTATTAATTATACATATATATATATATATATATTTAATTCTAGAAAATATGCTGTATCTTGAGGTTTTAATTTGGAACTGACTGAACTAAAATCACAAAAGATGCGTGCCCAAAATCTCGTTGAGCATTGAACAAAGGCTAAACAAACGTGCGAATAAGATACCGGTGTGAAGCTAACCTCACTTTTTTATATTCCGAGACGGAAAATACAGGTTCACCGGCATAATGACTGATTTGAATACTATTCATTCTGCACATTGGATATTACATGATCAGAACTGACATTACTCGATATTAATATTTTCGTAAAATGTATGGTTACATGTTAGGCCTAATAAAGGATCGTTTTGCTATTGGATTTGTATATGACAGCTCGCAGTGTGGATAGCAGACAAACTATATGATTTGGGCTTATTTAACAAGGTAGGAGGGTATTATAGCAGAGACATTTTAACGCTCTTTTTTAATTATTTCTCTCCCTTTTCTTTTTCTTTAACTTTTCGTCTTTCTTTATAATTTCGTATTATGATCTCTCCGTCGTTTTGTTTATCTTTATTTGGAGTTTCGACGTCTGAGTATATTCACTATGATTATTCTACTGACATAGCCGTTCTCGTAAATTTATCGAAAGGATCAATGAGAATAATATGTTAAGTCATCTTGCGAGATCCTTTTATATCGTACCGTAAGTGTTATTATTATTTTTATTTTTTTTATCCAAACCTAAAATGTCGGGTAGATTCTCGAGATTTAATAAATACGCCTGAGCATAGGGGAGACCGGGGATGGACGTTACAAAATTCACATTTTGGGCCAGATAATTCTAATGAAAGAACTCACGCACTCCATCTTGTGTTTGTAGTTAGCCTATTGTGTTTGCTAAAACCTGAGGCATATAAAACTTGAAAACATTTAAACACTAATTAACTACAGCTTAATTAGTGAAGACATTTTTTTGTAACAACCTACCGTATACGGGGTAGGTTGTTACACCATACGGGGTAAAGTGTTACAATATGTATACATACGGGGTAAGTTGACAATGTGTAAATCTCTTATACCATACTTTTGTTTCAACTTTCCAGTTTCTTGGCATCGTTAACAGTAGATCAAGTAGAGCTCTATAGAATAGACAAAAGTAATAATAGAAACATAAAAATATTAACACCTGAAAATTGAGACAAAATGTAATTTTACATATGTAATGTAATTGGGGTAAGTTGTTACATCGACATGAGGTAGGTTGTTGTACCCATGTGTGATTTTTCACACAAAAATCAACTGCAGCACAGCCATTAGGCAGAATTACAGGGCATGGCTAGGGGGTATATTAGTGACACACATGTACTATATTTACAACACCAGACTATCATCATGTGCCTTCAGTTGTAAGAGCTATTACAAATTTAAATTTTTGTCAAAAATTTACTTTGAACGGTAAAAAATGTTTTTTGTTGATTTACTTTTTAATAAAACAACGGAGAAACCTCACGACCGGCAGTTCATCACAGCTATTTGTAGGCTGTATATAGATGCCAGTTAGCACATCATCTCTTGTTCCAGCTTAGCTACCTGAGAACTGTAACAACTGACCCGTGTAACTTCCATCCCCGGTCTCCCCTACCCTGATGAAAAAAAAATGACTCTAATAAAAGCTGTCAAAACACTAAAACAGAGAGGCGAAATTATGAGGGGGAAACAAAATGTGATATGCTTATCATCAGTGAGGATTTGCATGAAAAAAAATGAAAAAATATTGAATTGAATTGAATTGAAAGGAAATTTATTTATTTCCACATTAAAAGACAAGGTCGTGAATATAATATACAATAAAAAATAAACATTGAAATACATATAGACAAAAGACACATAGAAAACATAAGAAATTACAATAAATGTATATAAAAAATACTCGCAAATAATAATGGACATGGAAAATGGTTCAGCCGTAAAAGCCAATGAGGCTTGAAAGTCTGGATGAACCAAGCGTACTAAAAACAACATATAATTAATTGGAAGTTAAATGGATTGCTTTTGAGTATAGAAAAAGGAAGACAAGGACCAAAATATAGTAAAAAAAAACTTTATGTATTAACCGCTATTTTGTATATTATATCGTATTAACCCCATATTTTTATTGCTCAATTTAGAGTTTATACTGCAATTTGAGCATGTAAATATTTAATTTTTGTTTGTTTGTTTGTTTGTTGTTGTTGTTGTTGTTGTTGTTTGTCGTTTTTGTTTTTGTTTTTGTTTTTTTTGTTTTTTTGTTGTTTTTGTTGTTTTTTTTTTTGTTTTTTTGTTGTTTTTTTTTTTTGGGGGGGGGGGTTGGTACAAGTCCGATGCCAAATTGAAAACAATAAACTACTGTTTTAAAACTGTAATTTTTATTTTTTGGGAAGGATGTCATTTGTAAATACTATTTTTGTGTATTAAAATACATTATACAACATGAATATGTATCTATCGTTTTGGGTAAACGTGGACTGAGGTCTCTAGAGATGCCTTAATCCTGCATGGATTATGTAGCAATGGTCATGAAACAAGCTGAACATCAATCGATCACGTTTTGCCCCAGTCACATCACTAAAATCAAAATAAATCAACTCCACACTGATTACTGACCTATCCTTCTCCGTCTTGTGTGGGTTTGGTGCCAGTGTGACTGAGGCATGAATTGCGCGTATTTGGAGGCAGGTGCACCACGTTCATCTCGCTTCCAATAGCGCTATTCAACAACGACTAGTTTCACACCTATCATACCTTTATATGGGGAGTTATTAACGTTTAGACCTATTAACAGTTTATTAACACACAGTAAAGAGAAAAAAAACAACAACAAAGAACTGACCGTGACGTTGTTTAAAGAGGTAACAACGCTGTTTAAATTTCTAAACAACGTCGAAGAAATTTTTAACAACCGAGTTGCAATGGGGTTTCAAAATAATGATAGAAATACGTTTAACATTTTCAAGAATGATGTTTATAATTTATGCAAGGTTGTTATGTTATAGTGACGGGTTCAAAGGGATTTTTTTTTTTTTTTTTTTTTTTTTGAGAGAGAGAGAGAGATACTTTGTGAGCTGGAATTTCCCCTGGAATAAGATTGAGTACAATTATGGTTGCAGTTTTTGAAATTATTCAAGCAAATTTGATATAGAAAATGCTGACAAAAAGGAAAAAGTTTGTCTGTTTTGCGCATTGGAATCGTTCGTGATGATCAGTTTCATACACGCGTTAAAAAATAAAAAATAAATGAATAGCGAATCCCATTTGCCCGTGATACGGAGGAGAGGTGTGTTCTACGCATATGCATAGCGCTGAGTTGAGCGAACCGCTGGGTTTGAGCGTTATGCTACAGTCACACAGACACTTACGTATAGTTACGTCTGCGTCCAAAACTTATTTTCTTTTCTATGGATCCCCACTGATGCCTTCCTGTCATAATCAGGAGTGGAAATAATGATAATTTCGTTCATCCAATAAAACCAAGAAATACATAAGAAATGAAAGAATAGAAGATGAAATGAGATTAAAACAACAAATCGTAACTATACGTAAGTGTCTTGTGACTGTAGCATTAGAACGTCCCTTTTATCCGTAAGAATCCAAGAAAGGAATTCTTTTAATTTCTCACACATATCTTTTTATGCATGTACCGTAATATGAGACTACTTTCTGCAATAATCAGCAGAAATTCCTTGCATTTCTCATTTAATATTAGCAACGTTTTGGCAATTGTTTAAAATGTATTTTTTTTATGTTTCTTCCCCCCCCCCTTTTTTGTTTTTTTTTGTTACTGTGTATTAGTGAAATAAATGAAGATGCAATGGAACGTGTCGTAGCTTTTTGAGGTTTCCTCTTTTTAATTAAGCTATGAGCATTTGAAATTGTTGATCTTCGTTAGCAGGCGCGGATCCAAGAAAATCGAATTGAATGCATTTCGGGACCCAATTGTCTGGGGACAAAAGTGGCTCTATGTTTACGCATGGGCCCGGTAAATTCATTGTGTGACTCCGGTCTGCGTCCGTTACTGGTTAGGGCTACAAAAGGAATTAAAATATGAAAGTGGACCCTCAGTCACAAATGCCACTAGGAACGGTTAAAGACGCCGCGCGGAACGATTTTCAGACCATTTCGCAAAAAAAGAGAAAGATGATTGTGGCTGAGCATCTTGATGAAAGAGTGCGATGGCATCTCATCGAATCAATCATAGAAACATGAAAATGTGTTTTTACCCCCTTCCTTCTCCCCTCTCCGATATTGCCCTATGGATGCGCACGAAAGAGCCTGATGATGAGACTGTTTGGAAGTGACAAGTTACTATTTTTAGAAAAATATGTTTACCGCTAATAAACACTTTCATGCGATTCATTAGTGGCTGTTGTTTTAAAATAATTTCTTTGAGACTTAAAGATTTCTTTAGTAGGCATGTTGTTAATCCAGTGATGCGACTGGTAAAAAGAGTTTGTAATTTTAGGGTTCTGCGTAAAATGTGTTTCATACTAGTAGATGTTAATCATAACAATGTACATGTAATTACATTAATATTGAAGGACGGATATAAATAGAAATAAAATGAATATCGCGATAAACCTGACACATCCGTGATTTTAGTAACATAAAATGCCTATAAACCTGATCACACATCTAACATACATGATTTAGAAAGTGAATAGCCTACGGTGGCGGATTGATGCAAGGTCATTTGCATTAAAATGGGCGCCTAGTGACTGGAAAAGCTTGTGTTAGTTGTCATTTTGTGTACATTAGCTTGTCATCAAAAAACGATATTGACTCTCTCTCTTAGTGAAGGCAAACATATAGATAGTAGGTGTAATAACATGAAGATTCATGGCAATACCAACATTGTATTATGCGGCGGTCACAACTCGCCGTACCTTCGACGTGCAACTCC
>CALNVZ010002974.1:6255572-6278792 GCA_940671915.1 Paracentrotus lividus
TTCCTATATCAAATCCAAAATCGTACACTGCATCGTACATCTTTGCTTCAATGAATACATCTGTAATTACAATTTTTATTTTAATCTAATCTGTACTTGAAAAGATACAAAACATAAACAAGAAGGTCAGCGACTTTAAAGATTGCGGCGTTTTTCGTTATTTTTATTACCGTAGATCAAAGATTTGCCAGTATGATTGTTTGATCATTATTGTTTTCAGTATTGGGTTGTATTGTTGAGTTAATAAGCTAGTGTGTCACCGATAGATAAAGGATCAAGATGTTCAGTGGTTCGATCTATGTCATAGGCGCAAGTCTTTAAGGGACAGCTATCTAAACCTCAAGAAGTGTTTATAATTTTCAGCGTATGTCCATGCCACATCAGTATGAACGCAATGAAAACGCAGGGTGATGGTCTGACTAATTTTAGAAATTTTTGTACTGAGCAGATTCCGATAAATTCAAAAACAACATGACAATGAAATTAATATATACTTCTTTTTTAAGTTAGAACTTTTCATTTGCCGAGAAAATACTTGCTTCCGATCTTCGTTTTCTTTTTGTTTTGTTTCTTATTGCCTGTCTCTCCCTCGTTGCCTTTGCATTGAATTCATGGTGCCTAATCAACATGTTAAAAAATGTTGATATAAGTTCTGCCAAGATGATGTGTAATTCAATAATATCAATGACATTACTGGAGGAAAATTTGTAGGAATACTCATGAACGCAATATAGGACTTGGCTTTTCTCCCACCGTTTATCATGCATCTTAAAGGGAAATAGGCCTACAATATTTGCGTAACATCAACTAAGAACCAGCCAGAACCTTTTTATGTACCAAATTCGTACTACTTTGTCATCTAGCAAGATAGATCTGAGAGATGGCAAAGGGCATGAAGGGGCTACTGATTGATGGTCACACCCTGCCCCCTAACCCCACCCCCCCTAATTTTAAAAAAATAAAAAAAAAAGAGAAAAAAAAGAAGAAGAAGAAGAAAAAAGAAAAAAAAAAAGAAAAAAGAAGAAAGAAAAGAAAAGAAAAAAGATCTATCCCGACGAGCTCGTCCATGAAGTTTAAACAGCATAGATAAGTCTTTACTACGTCCACTTCCGTTACACCAAGACTAAGCCAGTTTTGCAAAGGGGAAGTAATGCTACAGTCACACAGACACATTACGTTGAGTTTACGTCCGGGTTGCGTCCAAAAATGATATTTTCTTTCCTTCGGATCCACACGGTATGCTTACCCGTCCATAGCTAAGCAGTAAGAAATATGTAATTTCGTTCATCCAGTAAAAACAATGAAATACATAAGAAATTGATAGAATAGAAGGATGAAATAAGATTACAGACAACACCAACGATATCTATACGTAAGTGGTCTGTGTGACTGCTTAGCATAAGAACGAGCTCAGTGTGACGCGGGGTATATATAAGTGTTTCGATGTGCTGAACTGTGTGACTGGGCATTCGGGCTAAAAATAAAAAAATGGTAAGAAATAGTAGAAAATGATAAATATTCCTACATTTCATGCCACTCCCGTCCCCTCTCTCTTCATGTTTTTGCCCCCTCTCTTCACACAATTTTCTTTCCATATTTTCTCCTTTTCTTACTATCTCCCTCTTTCATCACTTCTAGGTGGGCTTGTTTGCATGCCCCATTTTTGCGATTCTATGGTTTGTTCAACCTGTCCAAGGCCAAGGATCGTGAGCCTATTTTTAGACATGACCCCGGCAATGCCAGTTCTGGAAAGAATGATGCATGCATTAGGCTATAATTCCATGCATAACCAGAATTCAAATTTGAAGCCTCAAGTGCTGAAGAAATTAATACATTGAAATGAAACCTCTTAAGTTTTCTTAAGTATTGAACTCTTGTCTTCCTAGTGTATTTCAAGGTTTTTTTAATTCCTTTTTATTTCGCTTAATTATTGATCGAACTACGAACTCTATCTTTTTCGTTATAGCGAAGTGAAAGCCCATGCGTGAGCTGATGGCAACTCAAGGGACGATTTAAAGTTGTCGTCTTTGTCAGAGATCTTTATTTGTCGACGGCGGATCCAGGGAGGGGGATCGGAGGCGCACCCCATTTTTCTTTTAGGGTATGCACAATAAAACACAAGAAAATTGGCAGTTCTGGATATCCATCGCTGTTTGATACACAATAAAAAAAATCTCTTGCAGGAGAAATGTAATGGTTCTTATTTCTGTGAAGATGTTCTGCATTAATTTACCAAATTATATATCTCACTATGTAAACATTCCATGCAACAATTTACGGGATGTTCAATAAATTCGTTCCGCCCGCAGAGGAAAAAAAAAACCCAAACATTTCATGTGGTTAAATTTTGCTCCAGTGGCATATTAGGAAGAACCATTTGTTCGTCTTTCTCAATTTTTTTCTCGTATAATACATACTACATTCTCTATAGTAAAAATATATATAGAATGTATAAGATGTCTACAATATTTGAAGGACTATATACCCTTTTTTATACCTCCTCGTGGGGTAGGCCTAACCGGTAAATGTCATGGCATATTATTTACTTATGTATGTATGTTTCGTAACTTTCTTTTCGATACATCGATCATGTCGATTACCTTTTGCTTTCTCCATCAATCTATAATCATTCAAGTTTATTCAATTGCTTATCTGCAAAATTTTTTTTTAAAAATGTTACATTTAGTAATATCTGTTTGCAATATTTTTAGACTCTTGCAGAGTCGTTTAGCAATTATTTTCTGTGATTTTACTATGTTAAAGCTCAGATGCAGTTAATTTGTTATGTTATTTTCTCTGTACATATTCTTCTCAGATTATGCATGTATGTTTATGATTTGAATGAACAATAAAGAATACTACACACACAACAAAAAATTAAAAAAAATAAACGTGCCGAAAACGATGACAATTCGCCAGAAATAGAAGAGAGAGAAAAAAAATAAAATCGGTTGACGAATCACGCCTCTCAAATCGTCCCCAGTTAGCCAAAATGGCATTAAACTCTATATGCATGTATCATTATACACAAAATAACGCACTGACCTTCTTCTTCTCCGCTGTGACTACAATTCGATTATGACTGTGATCGCCCAAGTAGACTTTCGATTTTGTCGTAAAAGAATGAAGTTTTTCGAACAACTTAATAATAATAATACTAATGATAAAAATGGTAGCCTTTTCACGTGCGACGCTCAAAGCCTTTACGGTCGACAGGCTGAATCAAGATACAAGATACAAGATTATTTTATTAGGTCTTTGTAAACATCGTTACATAGAAATTTGAATTCCACTGGTATTTCAACATTAAAATAAGAATATACAGGAATACAAGAATAACAAGACATAAAGAAAACTTATAAATGCAAAAATAAATCTAGCGACAGAAGTGGTAATTGGTTCTACACGGCGTTGTCATTTGATACTTCCAATTTAAATGAAATAAAGCGTTTAGATATTGTTTTAAGAAATTCAATCATCATAAGGTTACTATTTTTAACATTATATTGTCAGCATGATAACCTATTATTATTATCATAACCTCAATTCTTGTATCAAAAGTATTATCATGATTATATTGATCATTAAGTTATTCCTAATAACAATTATGATCGACGTATTATATGAATTCAATATTTGAGAACTTAAATTGCTCGTCTCAGCTTTCCAGCACGATATCTTCACGCACTATTAATTATCTGTGAAAAGTTCTCCATTATTGACCTCCCAATTTCCATTCAGGCGACACATCTACACAATTCAAAACTCCCTATTGAAGTGGCGACGGTGACCGTGAATATACAGTCTGTGTTAAAAAAAAAATGGTACAGTAGGGGAAAAAATATTTTCAAATAGTGTGTGTAAGTGTATCAAATTAAAGCTAAAAGATTTTTCTTGCTGGTGCGCTTTGTTCTGTTAATAATTTGCTTGCTTAAAACAAAAGTTATGCTAGAATTTTTTGCGACGAGGAACAAATCGCAATTGCGCACTTTTATTGTTCTGGGCCCATATTCATAAAACCTTCATAGGCCTAGTTATCACCATAACTGGGTACTGTTTCCTACTGTAATTAGTTGACAACTAGCTTTAGGAAGGTTTTATGAATATGGCCCTGGAGCTGAATTCCTGGCCATTATGCGAAACGTACACAAAGGCCTGGGGACGGCGTGCGAAAAATGGATTTTTCTTGATTGTAGAAAACTATTCATATCTTAAATATTACAGCACCGATGTGATGAAAAAAATTGCGGAAAAAGTCTGATTTTCCTGCTTATGAAAATACCAAACAATACCAGGTTGTAATGAATCTTCATAACTATAAAAAAAATGTTTCTGTACTGTACCATTTTATTTGACACAACTGTATAGAAACCCCTTTTTATCAAAAAAGGACTAAATTTCAAGTTGCATGATTTGGAGTAGTTCAAAGGGGAAGAAAAAAATCAAGCGAGAGAAGACAAGAAGAAAATTATTTAGAGGACTGGGGAAAAAGAACTGAATTACTTTTTCTGGCTGTGAGTGATAAAATGCAAAAGCGGGCAGGAAACCAGTTTGCAGTCATTTGTAAGTATAAACATTTTTGGTTCCAGGGTCTAGTTTCTGCTTATCTAAAATTATTCCAAGATTATATAAGTCATTGTTGTTAAGGATTGATGTTTTTTATCTCTCATTTTTGCTAGATTATCAATAGGACTTTGTGCTCTAGCTATGACTTATTTTCAGTTTTAGTCCTTTACACCTTGGATTATGTTTACTACTGATTTTGGCAAGTATATAATCATCAATCTGTTCTTATAATATTGATATTCATTTCAAAGTTTATTACCCTGACAATGCTTACCCATGAAGATAATTAGTGCACTGTAATACTGATTTGATTTGATTGAATATTCATTTATTTCCATATAAATCATTAATATTCAACTGATCTTCAACATGTGACAACATAAGTGAAGGCCTACAAATGCCCGTAACGAAGATTTTTACGGGGGGTTTTGAAATCTGAAAAAGTGCACCGTTTTTAAAGGACTTTTTTTTTTTTTTTTGAGCGCGAAGCGCGGGGGCCGAAATTTTTGACTTTATAATCACCAAAGGTGGAATATTTTTACGCACATTTTCCTCTTATGTTTTTTAATTTTTTTATTTTTATCATTCTTTTACAACCGAATTTGAAACAACGGAGGAAAACTAACCAGCAATAATATATGATTTAAAAAATGAGCAAATAAAATGGGAATTCCATCGGGATTCAAACCTGAGACTTAATAGACGGCGCTCTACCATCTGAGCTATGGCAAACCCATGTTGATATCTTATCTGACACCAGTTATCTTTTCAATGCTCGAGTGGTCAGAATCTATTGTTTTACAAATGGTTACGATCACCTGCCCTTTAACAATATATGAACTGCGAGCGCGAAGCGCGAGCTGAAAATTTATATATTAGGTCACTTCAATTTTGACGTTAAGAATCAGTGAATGGGCCTTCCTAAGAAACTTTGCTTCATGATTATTTTCTAAATGTGTATGTTCTATCATTTTCAATTGTGGAATAATTGTCTAATTGACTTGATTTAAACAAGAGTACAGGATGAGACAATATTTACCATATAGCTAATAAAGTATGTAGGCCTACAGATTTGAATTCATTTTAAAGCATTTATAGTAGCTTTCAAAAACAAGAGCAATTATATCAAGATTAATAAAATTATATTGTCCAACAGTAAAAACAAACTACTGAAAGTTTCAGATTAAATGAAAATCATTTACTACCTTAAAACAGTGTAAAACAAACAATGCCAAGCATACATTCGAATACCAGTGCCCTCTGCTGATAGCCCACCAGGCCGCTAGAGACGGGGGACTTTACAACAGGAAATGGGTGTGTGGAAGAGCACATGTTTTATAAACCATCCGGTGTTGGTTTATAAATTTTGAGTATGAATCATTGATATCTCGAAGGTAAAGCAAGCAATTGGCTTGCAATTTTGAAAGAGATCCAAGACTGACCTAAGTGTTTATAATTATTTGGCAAAATAAGCTAAATCGAATAAATGTGATTTGAATATCATTCAGTGTTACTGCTCCCTTTAAAGACTCTTTGATCTCAATGGGAGATTCAACATTTGATTTCATAATAATGAATTTCCTTTTCATTAATATGTGGAGCTCGCATCACATTCTTTTTCAAGACTTAAAATGCGTTCAGTGGGGAAAAATAAAAGGGTTGCTATGTTATTTAAAGTGTGAGGCATGGTAACGGTGACTTAATTATCACGGTGTGTGTATGAAATTAATAAACAAGGTGTTTTATAAGGTTGTATAGTGTTATTCGGATACTAAGAACGAATTTTCAATTTTCTCAGCACAGCGTTCTCCAACTATTTACATTAACAATTACTGTAATATGATCAACGTGATTGTGTTATTCGAACTACCCTGTTTTATTACTTGGGAATCCCATGAGCAGAAGAATAACAGCCATAAATATACGCATGGACTGAATTCCTTTTCATTATAAAAAATATTTTTGATGTTATTTATTTAGTACATACAAAAGAGAAATATACAACAAATCCATTTTATATTTGGGCTTATCATAACATGTATACGTTTATACTTGTGGTGACATTTTATTTGTATCTTTGTTATTTCGTCTACTCGTATTTTCTCCAGGAATTAAAAAGAATCTTTAGGAATTAGGTTCAAAATTATTTTTACCATGCTTCAAAACCTATTTAAGTCTATTATTTTTTCCTCTGCATATAGCTTAGTCGCGGGTGGAAGACCCTCTGGCCAAGCTGCTTTAATACTTATGCCACATACAGTATATGATTTATTTCTTCTTTAAATGTTGTTTAGATCTAACGTGTTTTTTTGGCCGAATTGACATCATGCATAAATAAAATGCAACATTGATAGTGAAATTAATGTGCATTGATTATGCTACTCAAGGTGATTGTGATTTAGATGCATGTGCATCATGTACATGCGCGTATTCTGGGGGGGGGGGCTTTACGGGCCCGGCCCCCCGGGTAGACGCCCAAAAGGGCGCCAAAATGACCTCAAAGGGGCGCAAAATTGACCTTAGAGGGGCGCCGAATTGAGCGAACACGTAAAAAAAAAAAAAAAAAAAAAAAAAAATAATAATTTGAGCGATTGACCTTAAACCTACCCTTACAGGTACATGATGCACATGCATCTAAATCACAATCACCTTGAGTAGCATAATCAATGCACATAATTTCACTATCAATGTTGCATTTTATTTATGCATGATGTCAATTCGGCAAAAAAACACGTTAGATCTAAACAACATTAAAGAAGAATAAATCATATACTGTATGTGGCATAAGTATTAAAGCAGCTTGGCCAGAGGGTCTTCCACCCCGACTAAGCTATATGCAGAGGAAAAAATAATAGACTTAAATAGGTTTTGAAGCATGGTAAAATAATTTTGAACCTAATTCCTAAAGATTTCTTTTTAATTCCTGGAGAAAATACGAGTAGACGAAATAACAAAGATACAAATAAAATGTCACCACAAGTATAAACGTATACATGTTATGATAAGCCCCAAATATAAAATGGATTTGTTGTATATTTCTCTTTTGTATGTACTAAATAAATAACATCAAAATATTTTTATAATGAAAAGGAATTCAGTCCATGCGTATATTTATGGCTGTATTCTTCTGCTCATGGGATTCCCCAAGTAATAAAACAGGGTAGTTCGAATAACACAATCACGTTGATCATATTACAGTAATTGTTAATGTAAATAGTTGGAGAACGCTGTGCTGAGAAAATTGAAAATTCGTTCTTAGTATCCGAATAACACTATACAACCTTATAAAACACCTTGTTTTATTAATTTCATACACACCCGTGATAATTAAGTCACCGTTACATGCCTCACACTTAAATACATAGCAACCTTTTATTTTTCCCACTGAACGCATTTTAAGTCTTGAAAAAGAATGTGATGCGAGCTCCACATATTAATGAAAAGGAAATTCATTATTATGAAATCAAATGTTGAATCTTCCCATTGAGATCAAAGAGTCTTTAAGGGATGCAGTTAACACTGAATGATATTCAATATCACATTTATTCGATTTAGCTTATTTTGCCAACATAATTATAAACACTTAGGTCAGCTCTGGTATTCTCTTCAAAATTGCAAGCCAATTGCTTGCTTTACCTTCGAGATTCAATGATTTAATACTCAAAATTTATAACAACACCGGATGGTTTATAAAACCATGTTGCTCTTCCCCACACCCATTCGCTGTTGTAAAGTCCCCGTCTCTAGCGGCCTGGTGGGCTATCAGCAGAGGGCACTGGTATTCGAATGTATGCTTGGCATTGTTTGTTTACACTGTTTTAAGGTAGTAAATGATTTCATATTAATGCTGAAACTTTCAGTAGTTTGTTTTTACTGTTGGAACAATATAATTTTATTAATCTTGATATAATTGCTCTTGTTTTTGAAAGCTACTATAAATCCCTTTAAAATGAATTCAAATCTGTAGGCCTACATACTTTATTAGCTATATGGTAAATATTGTCTCATCCTGTACTCTTGGTTTAAATCAATTCAATTAGACAATTATTCCACAATTGAAAATGATAGAACATACACATTTAGAAAATAATCATGAAGCAAAGTTATCTTAGGAAGGCCCATTCACTGATTCTTAACGTCCAAAATTGAAGTGACCTAATATAAAATTTTCAGCTCGCGCTTCGCGCTCGCAGTTCATTATTGTTAAAGGGCAGGTGATCGTAACCATTTGTAAAACAATAGATTCTGACCACTCGAGCATTGAAAAGATAACTGGTGTCAGATAAGAATATCAACATGGGTTTGCCATAGCTCAGATGGTAGAGCGCCTGTCTATTGAAGTCTCAGGTTTGAATCCCGATGGAATCCCATTTTATTTGCTCATTTTTTTAATATCATATATTATTGCTGGTTAGTTTCCTCCGTTGTTCAAATTCGGTTGTAAAAGAATGATAAAAATAAAAAAAAAATTAAAAAACATAAGAGGAAAAATGTGCGTAAAAATATTCCACCTTTGGTGATTATAAAGTCAAAAATTTCGGCCCGCGCTTCGCGCTCAAAAAAAAAAAAAAAGTCCTTTAAAACGGTGCACTTTTTCAGATTTCAAACCCCCCGTAAAAATCTTCGTTACGGGCATTTGTAGGCCCTTCACTTTATGTTGTCACATGTTGAAGATCAGTTGAATATTAATGATTTATATGGAAATAAATGAAATATTCAATCAAATCAAATCAGTATTACAGTGCACTAATTATCTTCATGGGTAAGCATTGTCAGGGTAATAAACTTTGAAATGAATATCAATATATATAGAACAGATTGATGATTATAATACTTGCCAAAATCAGTAGTAAACATAATCCAAGGGTGTAAAGGACACTAAAACTGAAAATAAGTCATAGCTAGAGCACAAAGTCCTATTGATAATCTAGCAAAATGAGAGATTAAAAAACGATCAATCCTTTAAACAACAATGACTTATTAATCTTGGAATAATTTAGATAAGCAGAAACTAGACCCTGGAACCAAAAATGTTTAACTTACAAATGACTGCAAACTGGTTTCTGCCCGCTTTTGCATTTTATCACTCACAGCCAGAAAAAGTAATTCAGTTCTTTTTCCCCAGTCCTCTAAAATAATTTTCTTCTTGTCTTCTCTCGCTCTGATTTTTTCTTCCCCTTTGAACTACTCCAAATCATGCAACTTGAAATTTAGTCTTTTTTTGGATAAAAAGGGGTTTTCTATACAGTCTGTGTCAAATAAAATGGTACAGTACAGAAACATTTTTTTATAGTATGAAGATTCATTACAACCTGGTATTGTTTGGTATTTTCATAAAGCAGGAAAATCAGACTTTCTTCCGCAATTTTTTTCATCACATTCGGTGCTGTAATATTTAAGATATGAATAGTTTTCTACAATCAAGAAAAATCCATTTTTCGCACGCCGTCCCCAGGCCTTTGTGTACGTTTCGCATAATGGCCAGGAATTCAGCTCCAGGGCCCATATTCATAAAACCTTCCTAAAGCTAGTTGTCAACTAATTACATAGGAAACAGTACCCAGTTAGGTGATAACTAGGCCTATGAAGGTTTTATGAATATGGGCCCAGAACAATAAAAGTGCGCAATTTCGATTTGTTCCTCGTCGCAAAAAATCTAGCATAACTTTTGTTTTAAGCAAGCAAATTATACAGAACAAAGCGCACCAGCAAGAAAAATCTTTTAGCTTTAATTTGATACCACGTACACACACTATTTGAAAATATTTTTTCCCCTACTGTACCATTTTTTTTTACACAGACTGTATATTCACGGTCACCGTCGCACTTCAATAGGGAGTTTTTGAATTGTGTAGATGTGTCGCCTGAATGAAATTGGGAGGTCAATAATGGAGACTTTTCACAGATAATTAATAGTGGTGAAGATATCGTGCTGGAAAGCTGAGACGAGCAATTTAAGTTCTCGAAATATTGAATTCATATAATACGTCGATCATAATTGTTATTGGAATAACTTAATGATCAATATAATCATGATAATACTTTTGATACAAGAATTGAGGATTATGATAATAATAATAGGTTATCATGCTGACAATATAATGTTAAAAATAGTAACCTTATTGATGATTGAATTTCTTAAAACAATATCTAAACGCTTTATTTCATTTAAATTGGAAGTATCAAATGACAACGCCGTGTAGAACCAATTACCACTTCTGTCGCTAGATTTATTTTTGCATTTATAAGTTTTCTTTATGTCTTGTTATCTTGTATTCCTGTATATTCTTATTTTATGTTGAAATACCAGTGGAATTCAAATTTCTATGTAACGATGTTTACAAAGACCTAATAAAATATCTTGTATCTTGTATCTTGATTCAGCCTGTCGACCGTAAAAGGCTTTGAGCGTCGCACGTGAAAAGGCTACCATTTTTATCATTAGTATTATTATTATTAAGTTGTCGAAAACTTCCATTCTTTACGACACAAATCGAAAAGTCTACTTGGGGCGATCACAGTCATAATCGAATTGTAGTCACAGCGGAGAAGAAGAAGGTCAGTGCGTTATTTTGTGTATAATGATACATGCATATGAGAGTTAATGCCATTTTGGCTAACTGGGGACGATTTGAGAGGCGTGATTCGTCAACCGATTTATTTTTTTTCTCTCTCTTCTATTTCTGGCGAATTGTCATCGTTTTCGGCACGTTATTTTTTTTAATTTTTTGTTGTGTGTGTAGTATTCTTTATTGTTCATTCAAATCATAAACATACATGCATAATCTGAGAAAATATTACAGAAAATAACATAACAAATTAACTGCATCTGAGCTTTAACATAGTAAAATCACAGAAAATAATTGCTAAACGACTCTGCAAGAGTCTATAAAATATTGCAACAGATATTACTAAATGTAACATTTTTAAAAAAAAAATTTTGCAGATAAGCAATTGAATAAACTTGAATGATTATAGATTGATGGAGAAAGCAAAAGGTATCGACATGATCGATGTATCGAAAAGAAAGTTACGAAACATACATACATAAGTAAAATAATATGCATGACATTTACCGGTTAGGCCTACCCCACGAGGAGGTATAAAAAAGGGTATATAGTCCTTCAAATATTGTAGACATCTTATACATTCTATTATATATTTTTACTATAGAGAATGTAGTATGTATTATACGAGAAAATGAGAAAACGAACAAATGGCCTAATATGCATGGAGCAAATTTAACCACATTGAAATGTTTGGGTTTTTTTTTTCTCTCGGGGCGGAACGAATTTATTGAACATCGTAATTGTGCATGGAATGTTTTACATAGTGAGATATATATTTGGATAAATTAATGGCAAACATCTTCACAGAAATAAAGAACATTACCATTTCTCCTGAAGAGATTTTTTTTTATTGTGTATCAAACAGCGATGGATATCCAGAACTGCAATTTTCTTGTGTTTTTATTGTGATACCCTTAAAAGAAAATGGGGTGCGCACTCGATCCCCCTCCCTGGATCCGCCGTCGCAAATAAAGATCTCTGACAAAGATCGACAACTTTAATCGTCCCTATTGAGTTGCCATCAGTCACGCATGGGCTTCACTTCGTATAACGAAAAGATAGAGTTCGTAGTTTCGATTATAATTAAACGAAATAAAAAGGAATTAAAAAACCTTGAAATACACTAGGGAAGACAAGAGTTCATACTTAAGAAAACTTAGAGGTTTCATTTCAATGTATTAATTTCAGCACTTGAGCTTCAATTGTAATGTTCTGGTTATGCATGGAATTATAGCCTAATGCATGCATCATTCTTTCCATACTGCATTGCCGGGCGTCATGTCTAAAAATAGCTCACGATCTTGGCCTTGGACAGGTTGAACAAACCATAGAATCGCAAAATGGCAATGCAAACAAGCCCACCTAGAAGTGATGAAAGAGGGAGATAGTAAGAAAAGGAGAAATATGGAAAGAAATTGTGTGAAGAGAGGGGGCAAAAACATGAAGAGAGAGGGGGAGGGAGTGGCATGAAATGTAGGATATTTAATCATTTCTACTATTTCTACCATTTTTTTATTTTTTAGCCCGAATGCCCAGTCACACAGTCACACATCGAAACACTTATATCATACCCCCGTCACACTGAGCTCGTTCTTATGCTACAGTCACACAGACACTTACGTATAGATACGTTGGTGTTGTTGTAATCTTATTTCATCTTCTATTCTATCATTTCTTATGTATTTCATTGTTTTACTGGATGAACGAAATTATCAATATTTCTACTGCTAGCTATGACGGGTAAGCATCCGTGGGGATCCGAAGAAAAGAAAATAATTTTTGGACGCAACCGGACGTAACTCAACGTAATTGTCTGTGTGACTGTAGCATTACTTCGCCCTTGCAAACTGGCTTAGTCTGTGTGTAAACGGAGTGGACGTAGTAAAGACTTAGTTCGATCTGTTTAAAACTTCATGGACGAGCTCGGTCGGATAGATCTTTTTTCTTTTCTTTTCTTTTCTTTTTTTTCTTTTTTTTTTTCTTTTTTCTTCTTCTTCTTCTTTTTTTTCTCCTTTTTTCTTTTTTTTTAAAATTAGGGCGGGGGGGGGGTTAGGGGGCAGGGTGTGACCATCAACAGTAGCCCCTTCATGCCCTTTGCCACTCTCTCAGATCATCTTGTAGATGACAAAGTAACTGTACATTTGGTACATAAAAAGGTTCTGGCTGTTCTTAGTTGATGTTACCAAATATGTAGGCCTATTTCCCTTTTAAGATGCATGATAACGGTGGAGAAAAGCATAGTCCTATATTGCGTTCATGAGTATTCCACAATTTTTCCCCCAGTAATGTCATTGTATATTATTGGAATTCTACACATCATCTTGGCAGAATGATATCAACATTTTTTAACATGTTGATTAAGGCACCATGAATTCAATGCAAAGCAAACGAGGGAGAGACAGGCAATAAGAACACAAAACAAAGAAACGAAGATGGAAGCAAGTATTTTCTCGGCAAATGAAGTTCTAACTTAAAAAAGAATGTATAATTAATTTCATGTTCATGTATGTTTTTGAATTATTCGAATCTGCTCAGTACAAAAATTTCTAAAATTAGTCAGACATCACCCTCGTTTTCATTGCGTTCAATATGATGTGGCATGGACATACGCTGAAAATTATAAACACTTCTTTGAGTTTAGATAGCTGTCCCTAAAGGACTTTAGCGCCTTGACATAGACTCGAACCATGAACCATTTGATCCTTTATCTATCGGGTGACACACTAGCTTATTAACTCAACAATACAACCCCAATACTGAAAACAATATGATCAACAATCATACTGGCAATCTTTGATCTAGGTAACTAAAAATAACGAATAAACGCCCATCTTTTAAAGTCCTTGACCTTCTTGTTTATGTTTTGTATCTTTTCAAGTACAATTAGATTAAAATAAAAATTGTAATTAAGATGTATTCATTTGAAGCAAAGATGTACGATGCGAGTGTAGATTTGGATTTGATATAGGGAACAAAGTCCAAAGTAATATGTCACCAATAAATGACTGATCCTATGTTCTCTCATCTCGCCATCGTCATCTCATACGTAATACGTACATGCCGTTCCATAGATGTATTACAATGTGTGAATAAGACAAGACGTATACGATCATTTTTCTCTTCTCTTTCAAACGCCGACCTGTTGGACCGGATATTATTGCATGCATCTCATTTTAAAAAGCGAATTCAGTGATTGAATTAATAAGGGAAGATACTATTCATATACCCGAAAGCAGTAAGTACAATAAAGATTACAGCACATTTACGTTTCCTAAAATCATAAAATGTACTTTGCAAATTTGAGGCAGATCAATATTTGTTAAGAAATAGTCATTAAAAAAAGCGCCTGTACTACGAAATTCCTGTATTTCATTGTTATTTTGGATCATATAGTTCTTGAAATTAGAAGTTCGAATCATAATAAAATCTTTATTGTTATGTTAAGATGCTATAATTTCCAAACTCTGAAATCCGTTGCCATATAATTTGTTATTTTGGATCATAGTTAGTCAGATGAGCAATCAAAATTCTATGTTTGCATGAGTAAAAACCAGAGTAAAAAACCTAATCATTCTATTCTTTGTCTTTGACTTTTACATTTTCGAAAAATACAATCGTTATTACGAAGCATGGATATTATGGAAAATTCATTACATTACAATCAACGTAAAAACAAACATACAACATAATTCCGTGAATTCTAAAAGGATTTCAGGAAAGGTGTGAGTATGTTGCAATTGACTAAAATATTACCAGGCAATACAACCATTTTGTGCATAACATGTATGACGGAATGTGCTTGGAAATATACATGTATGTATATGTTACCAATGTAAAGCTATGTGTGTGATTATGATAAAGCTCACTTTACGTTAATTCTAAAGGACTGCATTATCGAGTGAATGGTGGCGTGAGAATTCCAAATTTTAGTCTTATTATCTTGTTTGTGAGTATAATTATGTATTATCCATAATTGTAGTATTTTATATTTAAAGGTAAATCTTATTTGTGGAAATAAAGTTAAAAGCATTCAGTTCTACGCAAGACTCCAACCTAATTCTGCCAAGTCATTTCAACCAAATTATTATAATCAAACGGGAATTTCTTGTCATGTACTTTCGTTTCTTTACGATGAATCATTACTCTGAAGAAAAAAAACACTGTTAAACAAAAAAAAATTGTATTTTTCCAGGGAAAAAACATTTGTTGCGATTAAACCAAATACATCGATTTTTATGTTTGGGGGTTCTTTTTGTGTGTGTTTATTTGTTTGTTTGTTTGTTTTTTGCATCCCTCCCTTTAATAATATAAGAGAAAATAACAAACCGTGTGTATTTTTACACCATAATTAATAGGGACTCTGCTGGCACCATATTTGCTGTAAATTTTTGTTTTTTACAGTGAGACTGACTTGTTGCTTTATGACTAATTGTTAAAAATTGTATGCATTCGAACATTTTTGTATTATGCAAGTTTTACTTTTTACCAAATCCCATACAATAACCAGGAATTTTCATGAATTCATGTGTTATGATATCAAAAGCCAGAACAATATCAATCAATATTTTTTTTTTAAATGGTTCGATAAAATAGCTGATCAATCAGTAATGGCTTTGGTAAATAATTCATATTAGCACATTGTTGACCTTTATACTGTAAGTATGTATTTTTCCAACCAATCTCAATCAAATCCACGTCATCAAATATTATATATATTAATTTAGTGATGGAGTAATGTCAATGAAATTAGTATTTGATGGATTGAATCTTAATTATTCGGGATGAATAATGTAGGTTTGTTCGGTCTATATGGTCTGATCTCTTCGCTCCCTGCGACTTCCTTCAAAACATATCCCCTACACAAACGAGATAAGATAATTATATTGTAGTGATTGTTGGACCATATTGTGTCATTAAGATTAATTAAGGGGTTTAATTATCAGTACTTGAGGTATATCTTTTAATTAAACCGAGTGCATTCTCCGTACGTGACCTCTATATAACGCTATCTCAATTTCTTGCTTGAATTGACATTATAATCAGAGGAAAAAATTGTTATTCAGATAATTGAATCGTGTTGTTTATAGCAAATTATATAAAGGTCATTTTGGCAAACTTTTACCGTTTGCAAAGTGCTGTATTTTCAGTCAATTTCAGCTATGGCCCAAACAGCAACGTCTGAAAGAGAGGACTGAGATATAGATCATACAGTCTGTGTAAAAAAATGGTACAGTCGGAAAAAAATTATTTAGGTGTGAAATATTTTTAAATAATGTGTGTATGTGGTACCAAAATAAAGCCAAAAGATTTTCCTTCCTGATGCGCTTTGTTCTGTATAATTTCCTTTCGTAAAACAAAAGTTATTCTAAATTTTGTGCGACGAGGAACAAATGGAAATTGAGCACTTCATGGTCATTATGCGAAACCTATACACAAAGGCATGGGACGTCGTGCGAAAAATTGATTTTTCTTGATTGTAGAAAACTAGTCATATTTCAAAAATTACAACACCAAATGTGATGAAAAAAAATTGCAGGTGAAAGTCTGATCTTACTGCTTTATGAAAATACCAAACAATAGCAGGCTGTGATTAATCTTCATACTATAATAAAAAATGTTTTCCACTTGTACCTTTTTATTTGACACAGACTGTAGTGACTATAAAAATGTTTTTTTCGACGTCCTATCAAAAGCATTCATGGATACATGAATAAGAATTACAATGTAATATTGATATACTGTGCGGAAAAATGTTTATGCTGTCATTTTTTTTTTACTTCTAGAGACTTTTGTATTAGACATTTCAGTATAAATAATTAGCATATGATGTATTTGGATTTGAAAGGTAAATTTTATTATTATTTTAATTTATTTTTATTTTTTTATTATTATTATTATTTTGTTGTTGCTGAAAACTTTTAACAATTTCAGGGTACTAAAATGTTGCATTTTGGGATAAAGTGTTGGATAGTGTGGTATTGATTTGTTGTAGCTGTTGGCTTCATTTGGGTCCACCGGAATATTATTAAGTTCGGACCAATATTTCTTTATTCTAGAGTTTATGTGATTCATTACTATTAATATAGGAATGTATACGTTTATATGATTTAACCGACCGTGGCGGTTAGAATGGAAATTATTTTACCCGAAAATCGTCGCGAAAATAAATGTGACGGAGAAAAATGTTGGGATGAGCATGCGGAGATCGAATGTTATCTCCAGTTATGCTACGTTCACACAGAACCGAGAGCTGAGTACGAGTTTGCGCGAGTTGTGGCGAGTTGATTTTTGAGGGGACTCGCGAGAACTCGCGCTTCAACTCTTGATAACTCTCCATAACTCGCCGCAGCTCGGCACAACTCTTTACAACTCTCATCGACTCTTTGCAACTCGGCACAAGTCGCGTGAAGCTCGCGCAATGTTTAAAAATTTCAAAAATCAGTCAAGCTCTTGAGAACTCTTGAATGACTCGGTCAAACTCGGGACAACTCGTAGTAGACTCGCACAACTCGTGAGAGACTCGTAAGAGACTCTTTGCAACTCGCGACAAATCGAGGTAATTTGCATAAATTACAATAAATTTCAATACACGAGTCACCTCGATTCTAGTGCGAGCAACTGGGAGTTCTGTGCGAGCAACTGAGAGTTCTGTGCGAGCAACTGAGAGCTCTGCACAAGCTCACCGAGTCTATGGCGCGTTATAGCGAGTACGAATAATTGGGGTTTATCACGTGGTTCAGTTTGGCGCGAAAACAATCATGTACACATGCGCGTATTCTGGGGGGGGGGCTTTACGGGCCAGGGCCCCCCGGGGGGCCCCTCGGGGGCGCGCAAGGTGGGGATGCGCCGAAAGAGGAAGAAAAGGGAGAAAAGGAAGAAATAAAAAAGAAGGAAGAAGGAGGGAAAAAGAGAAGGGGAAAAAAAGAGAAAGGGAAAAAGGAGGGGGGGAAAAGAGAAAGAAAAAAAGAAAGAAAAGAAAGAGAGAGAGAGGAGAGAGAGAGAGTAAGGGAGAAAGGGAGGGGGAGGGGCGCCCTTAAAAAAAATGGGGGGGGGGGCGCCAATCAACCTTAAAATTAGGGGGACGCCAAATCGACCTTAAATTGGGGCGGCCAAATCGACAGTAAACTAAGGGGCGCCAATTGACCTTAAACTTAGGGGCGCCAAATCGACCTTAAAATTAGGGGGCGCCAAATCGACCTTAAATTTAGGGGGGCGCCAAATTCGACAGTAAAAACTAGGGGCGCCAAATTGTACCTTAAACTTAGGGGCGCAAAATCGACCTTTAATTTAGGGGGCGCCAAATCGAACTTAAACCTAGAGGGGGCGCCAAATGATTTCAAACGTAAGGCGCCAAATTTAGATCAAATGTAGAGGCGCAAAAATGATATGAAACTTAAGGGGCGCTGAATTGACTTGAGACTTAGGGGCGCTGATTTAACCTGAAGTTAAGGGGTGCCAAATCGATCTTAAATTAAAGGACGCCAGATGAGTGATGTCAAATGGGGGGGGGGGCGCCGAATTGACCTGAGACTATAGGGGTGCCAAATTTATCTTAAACTTAGTGGCTCTAAGTATATCCTAACTTAGGGAGGGGTGCCGAATTGTTACGTGAAACTAAGGGGCCCCCCAAAACACGCAAAAAAAAAAACCAGAAGGGGTCTATAAAATTGTCTCTATCTAGAATAGCAAAATTTTAAAATTCCATGCTCCTGGTTTGTATATACATAGCAAAATTTCGCATCGCCGCTTCGCGCTCGCATCATCTTTTCCCATTGATTTATTAGGCCTACATTGGTGTCGAGGACGCGTAAATGTCCTGTTTTCTAATTATTCGAATGGATCAAAATTTCCGTTTCCTATTCGCACGCGCCTATGTTTTTTCCTCTTTTTACAGAATTTGCATTATGGGATTCTAACCGTCAAAACATTTAAATTTTTTTTTTTTTCACGTTACATTTTTTATTATTGTTATTTTTTTTATTATTTTATTATTATTATTATTTGGTTTTTTTGCATTTTCAAATTTATGTTCAACATATTAGCAGGCGCCAAATTGAGCTTACACGTACGGGCGCCAAGATGACCTGAAACATATGGGCACTGAATTGAAGTTAAGGGTCGTCAAATCGATTTTAAAATTAGGGGCGCCAAATTGAGCTTACACTTTTGGGCGCCCAAGATGAATCTGAAACTAGGGGCGCCGAATTTACCTGAAACTAAGGGTAACAAATAAGGTTTTAAAATATGGTTTTATGTAGATAGAGCGAAATTTTTCAAAATTCATGCATCCGGGTCTGTATATACATAGCAAAAATTTTTCGGTCGCGCTTCGCGCTCGCTAATTCTAATTCTCCCCCCATTGGATTATTACATTGTTGTTCCTAAGGAACGCATGAAATGTCACTGTTTTCTAATCATTTGAATACATCAAACTTCCGGTCTTTGCTTCGCCTCGCCTGTGGTTTTTCCTCTTACCAAAATTTACATTGTGGGATTCTAACCATCAAAACATTTCAATTTATTTGATTTCACAGTTACATTCATTTTTGCATTTCAAATTGACCTAAATCTTAGGGGGCGTCAATTGAGCTTAAACGTGGGGCGTTCAAAATTGACCTGTACTTTAGGGATGCCAATTTATGTTACTTTAGGGGCTCCAACTTTTTTGAACTTAAGGGAGGTGTGGCGAATTTAACCTGAAACTAAGGGGCAAGAACTTGGTATTTGAAATATGGTCTCTTAAAATTTTAATTCCTCCTGGTTCTGTATATTCATGTACATTGCAAAATTTTTGCTCATTTTCCCAATGAGTTAGTAACATAGTGTTCCTGAGGAACGTATGCATACCATGTTTTTCATCATAATTAAAGACATAAAAATTCCGCTCTCAGCTCTGTGTTTTTCCTCTGACCATAAATTTACATTATAGGATCTACATCATCAAGACATTTAATATTATTTTTGAATACAACGTTACATTTATTTTTCTGTCATTTTCCCAGGGCATCAAAATCACCTAAATATGTACATGTATGGCCGCCAATTCAAGCCAACATTTAGGGGGCGCCAATGATTAAGTTGGCTCCAAATTGAGCTGAAACTTATGGGGGCGCCAAATTTATCTTAAACTTTATGTGAGGGAAGCAGAAGAAATAGATAAGCAGCTCCAGATAGATAGATAGATATTCATCTTTCTTTCCTTCAATCATGTATATTACTGGGCCACATACGGTTCTTTAAATTATGGAGGCCGAATCCTAAACTTCAGGTCTATTTACAAGAGCAAATTTCCGCTTCGCGGCTTTGACACTCGCATCATTTTCCAAAGAGTCATTTCATTGTGTTCCTGAGGAATGCATAAAATGCCACGTTTTCAGAGATCATTCCGATACATCAAATTTCGCTCCGCGATTCACGCTCGCCTATTTTTTTTTCTTTCTTGTAACCAGATTATGAGGATTCTGAACAACAAAACATCAATATACATTGTTTGACTTCACATTACTTGATGGACAAATTTCACATAAGCACAAATTTTACATGATTTTATATGGCTTGCTTTCAATCGTTTTGATGGACAAATTACAGCTCCCGTTCATATGATATTCTGATGAAGAGCTAACAAAATTGATACCCTAATTGGCTTAGAATTCTTTAACTTTCTGATCGTAAAGTAGAGGAAAAAATCTGATCGCGCTTCGCGCTCGTATTTAGAATTATTCGTATTTTTCATCTATAGCGGTAATACTCATATAACTAGAAATTCTTTTCCAACATGTTCAATGAACTCACCATTGGCAGAATTTAAAAAAAGAAAAAAATAGAAGAAAAGAAAAAAAAAAACCCGTAAATAAATTATTATTCATAATCCTTTCAACATACATTTAAGCCGTAGGCCTAGTTTGCCTGGCTGGGGGTGCCATATTTTTAAAAGTACACAGGGGCGGTCAAAATCACGTCGGGCCCCCCGGGGTGCGAAATCCTGGATACGGCCTGCATTACTCGGCTTTACTCGCAATACACTCTCTTTCACTGGGACAAGATCGCAATAACTCGAGAACAACTCGCTACTTACTCGTTGTTTACTCTTTGCTACTCGCACTGAACTCTGTTCAAATCGTATTGAACTCGCATTGGAAATATTTACAAGCATGAAAAAAATGTGTCATTTTCCCGCGAGTTTCCGCGAGTTTGGACTCGCGGAGCTCGCAAGGACCGTCTAGACTTCGGCTCTGTGTGAACGTAGCATTAGCTTGCAATACATTCAAACAACTGAATTTTTTTTTTTTTGTTTTTTTTTTTTTTTTTTTTTTTTTGGGGGGGGGGGACATAATATCAATGGATTAATGTAAAAGATATTATATACATGTATAGTTCAGTCACTCCGTCATCTTCTTCCTCTCGTATAGCTTTTGCGAAACTACTCGCTATTATTCCGAGTTTCGATCGGTCAGGTAGTTCGATTGGTTGTCATGTATAATCATAACATTGACATCTTTTTGACATGAAAAATAGAAAGAAAAAAAAAAAAACATTTTTATGATTGATTGTAATTTCAAGTAGCACCAGAGGTGGTAACAAGAACGGAAACTTAATTTACCTCTATTACACATCCTACAATTGAAAGGAAAAAATAGTAGGGCCTACCTTGTCATGGTAGAAAAAAAAAGCAAAGAAACAAAAAACTAAAGAGCACGCTGTAGTTCTTTGAGATATAACTTAGTAACTCCATGGGTTTGTCATTGAGAACTGACAAAATCATTGACCTATAGATAAGAGTAGGTTAGTTTAATATCATAATACACGGTAACTGGCGTTATATGCAAATCACGGCACCTTTAGCGTCTTTATAGACACATATTAATTATCTTAATACAAAATCAGATTTGTTTCATAAGTTAAAGACCTGATTATATGGAACAAAAAGGGCAATATCATAATCATTTTACTTGAACTTAATACTCGTTAACAATGCCATCATTGAACCATTTGAATGTTACCACTCATCCAGGAAAAAACAAACAAACAATGTTTTGTAAAAATAATAATAGTTAAATTTTTATATAGCGCTTAATACATACCACCTTGGTGTAATTTTATACCCGCTTTAGCTAAGCTACACGAAAAGTGCCTCACAGTATTTTAGGAATTGCTTCCTACTGGTACCCATTTGCGCCTGGATAGCACATGGGTAACGTTTGTATTTATTAACTTCTCTCTTATTGTTATTGTCTTTGTGGTAATGATATAATATAACAGTTATTTATGTCGTATGTCTTTCAGCAACATCCTAACATGTATTGGATGTTAAAATGAGATCTTAATATACCACTAATCTATTACTGTATTGTGTTATTTTCCAGAAATCATGGCATCGGCTTAATCATATGGATACACACATAATAGGGTTATGAAGACACAGTCCTTTGATTTTATTCACTGATTCCACCAAAATACAGGAAAGAGTACAACGTAAACTAAATATATTGTTCTGAATAAAACAATACTCCAGACAAGCAGACTAAAGCACCAAATAATCATGGATGGAACATTGACAAACACAGAGGAAGATGACAGATATGTTAAGACCGGCCCTCTAGCGGTCTGGACTCAACTGATTTCAACACCTCAAGATCATCTGAGCTCGAAGTCGGATCGATAACCCGCTCACGGTCGAAACCGAAACATCATTACAAAATGGAAAACACCACGAACTCAATGGAGCCTCAACGGGAAGGCGACATCCATGTCAATGGCAATGGTCACGTTGTTGAGCCTGAAGACATCCCGTCGATCACTACCGATGAGGAGGATGATAAGCAGAATGTGGATGGTTACCGCTGGAGACCTAACTGTTTACAGGTATGGAACCAATTTGATTCATTTGAACAAAGAAAATCCTGTTTGGCTGCCCAGCAGACAGAATCCTAATTCTAGTCATAATCTAAATCCAAATTCAATACGTATCATTCATTTCTCCGTCGACCTCTATGTAATTCCATACACAAATGCGCTATATCGAATTACTAACCACAATTCTGGTGTTTAACACTATACCCTAGCTCCAAACTATATATAATATAAA
>CALNVZ010002974.1:6292865-6370762 GCA_940671915.1 Paracentrotus lividus
CAGATGCGGAGGAGTTACTCCTTTCAGATATGTAAAAAATTTGGGGCGTTATAATGGTTTCTTTTTATTGAATTTCTCTGCGTGTAAAGTTTTTTTTTATCACTCGGCGTATATATGCTATATTATTGATAATTCATAAGCATTTCACTATTGGCATAGTGAATTACAAACAAAAACAAATGTTTAAGCATTTTCGCCAATTCTAATCTAATAAAAATTGGTCGATAAATGGGGATATACAAATTGCTTTTTATTTATATAGTTTATATATAATAATATATATTACTATATTATATATAGTATTTATATATTATAGTATATCAGCAGCAATATATTTGCTGTTCCCATTACATAATGTATCCCGTTTTTGTCATTCTTCCTTACAAGGTGGAAAGGCAATATTCGCCACGTGAGGTGGAACCCAAAAAGGCGTGCGGAATCTTCGAAACAAGTCGGATGGAAGTCATCGCTCTAATTCCAAAAAGCTTATGGAACACGGTTAAACCTCTCATTTATGTCAACAACTTATCAACTGCCGTGAACATTCTATTTAGTGCTTGTGGTCTGTTGGTCAAAATTATTATGGGAATCGCTTCTAGTATGACCGCCGGTGAGGCGGGCCTCTATCGCAGGTAAGAAGATCGTTAAATTCAATTCTTGTGTTTTTCTATATTGTACTCCTCCACCTCCTTCCTCCTCTCCCCTCCTCCTCCTGCCTACTACTACTACTACTACTCACTAATACTACTACCGTATACTACCACCCACTACACTCTACTACTACTACTACTACTACTTTAATTATATCTATACTTATTACGACCACCACTATACTACTTATACTACTAACTACTATATTCCACCACACCACCTCACTTACTATACTGACAAACAACTCATCTTACTACTGCTTAATACTACTACTCCTACCTACTACTACTTTACTACTCACATACTTAATACTACTGATCTACTACTACTACTTACTACTCTATTCACTTCCTACGTACTACTACTACTACTTCTAGACTACACTACTACATGATCTTGCTTACTACTACTACAACTGACTACTTCTACTATACTACTACTACTACTACAATTCAAACTACTACTCTGTACGTATGCTACTACTACTACTTATGATACTTTATACACTATCACTATCCACTCTTTCTTATTGTACTAATTAGCTACTAGTACTATACGACTACAACTGACTATACTTATCTACCTACTACTTCTACTACTACTACTACTACTACTACACTACTGCTATCTACAACTCTACCACGACTACCACTACTGACTATTTCACTTCCCTACTTACTAGACTACTACTACTACTACTACTAACTACCTACGTTATACTACCACACCAATCGCATCTACTATACTTGTAACTACACTTGATACGACCTCACTACTCTACCTACTTGACTAATAATCATCTACACTAACTATCCTCTTAGTCTGTCTAAATATTATAGACTTGACTATACATCATGTATTATATAGCATCCACCCACCCGCACTCGACACTACTAACGGTATAGAGTGAACGAGCAGTTTACTCGTTCTGAACTGGATAACAACGTATTGCGGACGCGATTAAGACGGAATTGACGTAACGAGAACTATTTATGAACTGCCTAACGTCGTATTCAAGAAATTATTTTTCAAAGTTATAAGTTCCAACCCGACCAAAGCCCGTTCAGCATTTTTTTTTAAATCGGGCAAAAACGGGCAAGAACGTTATAGAACGACCTCAGTGTGACGGCCCCCTTACTAATAATACTACTACTACTACTACTACTACTACTGCTACTGCTACTACTACTATCACTACTACTACCACTACTACTATCACTACCACTACTACTACTACTACTACTACTACTACTACTGCTGCTGCTACTGCTACTACTACTACTACTACTACTACTACTACTACTACTACTACTACTACTACTACTACTACTACTACTATTACTACTAATGCCACTACTCATATTTCTCCTATTGCTACAGCTGCAGATGATATTACTTATTACGAAGTATATAGTTCAATATACTACTCAAACCGTCATTACAATCTGACATTTTTTCCATGTTAAATCTTTTCACTCAAGGCATTATCGTCACACCATCCAGTTTCATCGGCGCATTATTTGGTGGATGGGTAGTAAAACGTTATAACCTCAAGTACCGCGGTATGATGAGGTTTACATTAGGCGTGCTTTTCTGTAGCTTTGCAATCCAGTTCGTCTTCCTTATCAGTTGTGAAAATGTCGACTTCGCAGGCGTGACCGTCGACTACGGGCGCAAGTAAGTATAGAAACGAGTATATTCAGTGGTGGCCAAAATTATTAGAACACCAAGCACATTTAAATGATTTTAGTTGTTTTCATTCAGTTGACCATTTATATACGTATAAAATGGTTGGGATGTCTACGAAAGTCATCATTGTGCATTAGAAACTAAATAATATAGTCATGCTTTTGGAACTCGCCCCCATCATGCCCTATTTCGCGCCACGCCACCAATTGAAAAATTCACAAATTTTGCCCCTGTCAGGATCAAAGCGTTATAACGTTACAAACGTATACATTTTCTAAAGCAAATTTCCTGGGAATGTCAAAAATTGCATTTATAATAAGGTAGGGTCAAGTAGGAACATCTTATGTGGGGATTTTTTTAATTATTTTGAGGGGCCCCTAATTTTCAATTTGGAGCCCCTTTTCAAGTCCCTCTTTCTTCTGACCTTTAATCTTTCATCATATTTGATTGGCTTATGAATGACTTTGTGTAGCTTCGGGTGTTCTAATAATTTTGGCCACCACTGTATATATATACATGTATCTCTATATATATTTATGTACACTGTTCGTCATAAAGGTGGAATATTTTTTTCTGGCTCCAGTGACATTATGTTGCTCCGGCTTTACTTTCTTTAATTAAATTGTAACTGATTTCACTTTCAGAGCTCCTAGCTATATCTTAGGCGCTTCCTCAACTCTTCCCGGGGATTATTTTCCCAAAAACTTTGTCAACCCCCACGATGGCCATTTTTGTCATTTTTCTCATTTTTTGGGCCCCTTTTTGTTTATGCGACCCACCAAGGCTCCCTACCCAAGGAAACAAGTCTGAGGTGTAGAGTTTTTATTGTTCTTTAAATAAATCTAGTTTAATGGGTACAGGGTCGACTCTTTTTTTTAGGGGAGGGGTCAACATTCATTTTGATTGGGGTTAAACATTGATTTTATTCATTTTTACATAATGGAAATTTTTATCTTCCCAAATTGTAATGTAGAATCTCAGCCAAACATAAATCAAAATAAAATATCATCTATAGTTACAATCTACAACCTCGTCATCAAGGCTAAACAGAAATTAGGGGGAAATGATGAAAAAATAAGGGGTAAAGGTTGTTTTTTATTTCTTTTGTTTTCAGCATAAAGGTGGAATAAAATATTCCTGATTTTCACCAATCACACATTTTACTTCAACCCCTCCCCTATACAAGAGACCTAAACCTGACCCCATAAATCTAGATTTAACTTAAAGAACAATTCAAACAATACACCTCAGGCGCGTTTCCTGGGGGTAGAACTGAAGGGGGCTCGAATAGCCGGGTAAACAAAAAGGGGCCCCAAAATGATTTTAAAAAATGACAAAAATGGGCATCATAGGGGTAGACAAATATTTTTGGGGGAAAAAATCCCCGTGAAAGTTTGGAAGAATGTTCAAGATATAGCCAGGGTCCCGAAGAATGAAAGCAGGGACAAACATATTCAAGAAATAAAGCAGGAGCAAAATCATGTTGTTATAGCGAGAAAAAAAAAATTCCACCTTTATGACGGACAGTGTATTATACCGTATATCAAATTATCTACTGTATATCTAGTTTTTTGCCTAAAGACGAGTTTGATATTCAACCTACTAATTATCATATTCTCCCGATTTAAGTAAATGGATCTGTTATCGTTAATTCTGATTATCTTGTTGTTTCTCTAGCCCTGTTGACATCACCCCAGAAGAAGGTTCTAACATAACAGCAACCTGTAATGCAGACTGTATGTGTGCCAATGACTTCCAACCCCTATGCGGTGAAGATAATATCATGTACTACTCGCCATGTCATGCAGGTTGTGTTGATAAAGCCACAAATGATGAATCACAAACGGTATGGTGATTTCATATGAATTAATTTGATTATTTGCTTGTTCGTGTGCAAATCATATATTACATGATAGGGATATGAAAATAATTCAATACAGACAGCAGTCGATAAACCGTGACTTTTTAACATCAATATTGACTTGACATCAATGAGTTCTTGAGAAGATTTTATTCAGTGAAGAAACGAACAAAACAATCGAAGATTCTTGGACAAGATTCAATTTTTACTTAGGACCCTGAAATGCTTTATTCCATGGCCAGAGTGCTTATCAAGACAAAATAAAGAATAAATGCCTATAAATCAACCGGTACATTTACCCCCCTCCCCCCCCCAAAAAAAAGTATCTTATAGTGTACTTGATGACCCCTGCCCCTTTATATTCGGGCTCAGTCCTCAATGGGTTAATAAAAATAGGTGGGTACTTGTCGATTAAAGCTTTTCGGCTAAATTCTAAGGCTTTTATTTTTAAAAGCTTAAATACTGTTTTATGTTTATGATATGGTAACCCAATAAATGAAATACATTTACGTTTTACAATTCAAAATGATAGCCACGCTATCGTTTCATTTTATTCCATTTATATGTCCAAATACATGGGTAATTTGTGTGTTCATAATTGCTTTAACTCATCTTCATTTGTGTTTTCCATATTAATCACCTGATTTTAGATCTACTCTATGTGTGATTGTATACCACCTGTGAACGTCACTTCAGGGGTCAAAGGTTATGGCATTGGAGGACGATGTGATGAGGGATGTGCCGACCAATTAACTTTCATCATTACCGCCTTCTTTCTTATTACTGTCACGGCTATGATAGCTGTACCGCAACTCACTGCCACTCTACGGTAAGTATCAGTAGCGGACGCAGCCTGATTTCATACAATGAACTTATCGGGCCCATGCGTAAACATAATAGAGCCGCTTTTGTCTCCAGACAATTGGGCCCGAGAAATGTATTCAATTCGATTTTCTTGGATCCGCGCCTGAGTATACAAAGGGATGGCACAGTTTCGTTGTTTTTTTGTGTTTGTTTTTGTTTTTGTTTTTTGTTTTTGTTTTTGTTTTTTGTAGAGTATGGGAAGCAACTTTAAACACGTTTAGCTACATTTCTGGTCATTGGGTTTTTGATCGCTCAAATATGATTATTTACGTCTTGGAGAGACATTAAACGTCACCATCCAAAGGACATGACTGAGATTCGAATCTCGCATTCGAATAAGTGCTAGGTGTCCTTAGTCCCTGCCTTAGCGTAGCTTATATGCTACCTTATATATATATATATATACATATATAAAACTAAAAAGAAATACAATAAATGAAAAACCTTAGAGACAAAATATTTTGTCTCTACGGTTTTTCATTTATTGTATTTCTTTTTAGTTTAGTTACATAAAACCGACGCAGAATTCAATTCTTTATATATATATATATATATATATATATATATAGTCGAAATAAAAACAAGAGGAGATTGGCGTTGCTGAAAAAAACCACTCTATTTTGCCAAGCTTTCGGCTATATAAAGCCTTCTTCAAGGGCCGAGTTTCTGTATTTGTTGTACTTGTTGTAACGCAACAAGTACAGAAACTCGGCCCTTGAAGAAGGCTTTATATAGCCGAAAGCTTGGCAAAATAGAGTGGTTTTTCAGCAACGCCAATCTAAGTATACTACGGGCAGAGAGGTAGTTAGGGTATCGGTTTATAGTCGTATCATTTTGAAAAATAAAGGGCGTTTAAGACAAAGAAGAATAATATCTCTCTAAATATTAGCAGAAAGCATCAAACCTCACAAATTATCTCAAATTTTATTGCTAATTGCCTTTTACATGATAAAGAAATGTGTTTTCTTTCTTTCTTTTTTTTTTCAGTTGCGTCTCACAATCACAGAGAACGTTTGCTCTCGGAGTACAGTCCGTCATATATAGATGTTTAGGTGAGTGTAAACAATGTTATCTTAATACTGTCACGTTTCGCCCCTATTTTTTAACCGAATCACCTTCTCGAAAATGGCTGAGCCTTCAACGTTTGCCGGTCTTATCTTAAAATGCAACGACATATTTAGCTTCAAAAATCTTTGATTGTTCAAAGGCTGTTCTACGTTTGGTGGTGTTTAAAAAAATTTTAAGTGTGTTTCTTCGCCCAATAACTATTTTTTGCATTTGACAAGGCTTTTAGATATTAATCAGCTTGGGAGCATTTCATCAAAGGACTTGTCAGACGTTTTATCCGACAAGCTGTTATAAGCTACTGAAATGCTTGCATCTGATTGGCTGAGAGCAAATTTGTCGGATAAAATGTCCGACAAGTCCTTTGATGAAATGCCCCCCTGGTTATGATGTCGCACTTCAATCACATCTTGAGGTCATGATCGTGCTGGTTATACGGTCATCACCTCCATAACCGAGTGATCAAGTTGATACTGTCTTATCTATTTCCAGTCCTTTAAACAATAACGAAGAAGCAAATAACCTTTCTTTGTTTTTCTGTTTATGACCAGGATCTGTGCCTGCACCAATCATATTCGGATCGCTTATCGACCGAACGTGTTTGATTTGGGAGGATGAATGCGATGGGAGTAGGAATTGCTGGATGTACGACAATGTAGAGCTATCCCGATACACACTTATCATGCTACAATCCGTTAAAGGACTGTCCATACTCTCCATCATCATGGCACTGGTCACCTATCGTCCAGCTACAGAGAGCAGCCCCGAGTCCAACCAAGCAGACACGATCGACAAGGATGTCGTGCAAGAGATACCACGAGTCGAAGATGACATCGATGATAAGGTATAACGATAGCGATGTTGCTGCACCCCTAGGTTCCAGTTGAAATGCTCTCAATAGAACGCGTTATGTATCGGGTTCGTTTAGCGGTATTAACCCCTCACATAGCACTGCACACTGAAGTTTCTCTTATACGATTAATTGTTGGTTAGACTGGCTATTAATAATCACTAAGCACAATAATTTGTCAAGAAATCTGGAAATAGTGTGATGAGTAGTGAGCATTAATAACTAAATGTAAAGACATTGAATGTATCCACAATCAATTTGGTGCCACATTTTTAACATATCTAACTCATCATGTAACTCGACACCCATCTCGTTACCCAACTGGGCAACAAAACTTGGAACCCAACTCGGCACCCAACTCGTCACCCAACTCGTCACCCAACTCGTCACCCAACTCAGCACCCAACTCGTCAACCAAATCGGCACCCAACGCGCAAAGGCCGCTGCACACCTTCCGACTTTCGGTCGCACGACTTACCGACTTTGGATCTGAAATAACAAATAGTATACTTGCACGCGTTGTTTTTTTTCTGGATCCGAAATCTGTTAGTTGTGCTACTAAAAATCGTATAGTGTGCAGTGGCCTTTACCCACCTCGTCACCCAACTCGTCACCCAATATCGGCATTTCGGTTCGACACTCGGCTCCGGCACCCATCTCGGCACCCAACTCGTCACCCACTCTCACCCAACTCGTCACCCAACTCGTCACCCAACTCAGCACCCAACTCAGCACCCCAACTCAGCACCCAACTCAGCACCCAACTCGTCATCCAACTCGGCAACCAAAACTTGGCACCCAGCTCGGCACCCAACGCGCAAAGGCCGCTGCACACCTTAGATTTTCGTCACAACCACTTTAATGACCGGACTTTGGATCTGAAATAACTAATAGTATATTTTGCAACGTTGTTTATTCTGGATCCAAATCTGTTAGTCGTGCTACTAAAAATCTCATAGTGTGGCGGTGGCCTTTATCCATCTCGCACCTTACTCGTCACCCAATTTCGGCATTCGTTCGACAATCGGCTCGGCACCCGACTCGGCACCCATCTCGTTACCGAACTCGGCACCAACTCGTCACCCAACTCGTCACTCAACTAGGGACCCAACTCGGCACCTAACTCGTCACCCAACTCGTCACTTAACTAGGGACCCAACTCGGCACCTAACTCGTCACCCAACTCGTCACTCAACTCGTCACCTTACTCGTCACCCAACTTGTCAACCAACTCTTCAGTTAATACCAACTTGTCACCTAACCCGATCCAAATTTCAATATCCATATATCCAATCGGTAATCTTGATATCCGATTCATGCACATCATACGAAACCCGATTTCGGCACTGTATACCTTGACATCAATTCAGAACCTGATTCGGCATCAAACTGAGTTCCAATACGGCACTCACTTGGCAACCAACTTGGAAAATGTGAGAGAGGCTTTTCGTGTGCATAATGTATTCTGGGGCTTAATTCTTTACGTGCAACGGATTTATTGATACATCTTTTTTCAGACTGAGTAGGGAGTTGAGATTCTAGACAATTTCATTTGTCTAGAATCTGTACTGCCTGTACTGCCTGTACTCATCGATATAATGTTAGTGATTTGAATGTAAAACCATGAATACCTTATCGACGGTGCGCGGAAAATTTTCAAACAAATAAAGTATTTTATTGTTTTGTATACGCTGTGAGCGGAAATTTATAGATTAGAATTTTTAATAGTGTATCATCATTGAACTTTCATCAGTGAATTGTGTTTGATTTTCCTCCTGTATGAGCAAACTTCCAGTTATATCTTGTTATATATATGGCTATCCCACCGCTTTGATAATAATTGACATAATCCAATCTATCAAAGTTCCCACCATTGTCGCTTCTGCCATTACATAATCATCTTGAATAAAGTGTATGAATGACACGTGACATTATGCAGACAATGAGACTGAGATGACTGTATTCATGACGTCACGTAATTCACTAAAGTATTCTTACTCTCATGTCTGAGATGGAATTTTTTGAGTAGTGGTAATGTTCAAGCAGGGTTTAAATGTCGTCAATATAGATAGATAAAGTATTATTTGATTCGTAACGTATTTTTCCACTTCGGTTGTCCTTTTAACAACCAAATAAATTCGCCATTGCGTAGTTGGTTTTTTTAATTGGATCGAGAGATGCCCAGTCGTTGCTTATACAGTACTTTACAGATTACAGGTGGCCCTGCTTCAGGATGTAAAGATTTGGAATACATGTAGATATATCAACTATATTACGTGTTAATTCATGTAACATGATTATATTTATCATGTTTGATGTAGAAAATACGCAATCGAAAGTTTTATCATGGTATATTGGGCAATGTGTGCTTTAAAAAAAAAATCAGCTTGACGTCGATATATTTAATTTAATTAGTGCTAGACTTCAACATTCCCACTTAGACTTGAATACCTTACCTGTACTCCGAAATATATAATAGGTTTAAAAAAAACACCAAAAAAAATTGCTTGACCATGATAAATTAATACTAGCAGTATTTAAGTGTATATATTATATATATCAATGTCTACGTAAAGACAGGGTCCGTTATGGTGATAAAATTGTGGTTTATTAGCTGCGCATTAGCTGCGCGTACGTACCTATATTTTCACATTATTTCAGTAAATTTTAGAATGTAAAGGCACAGCATGACCATTCCCATACTCGATTACAGCTTTCATTTTCGTCTATACCTGTAAATTAATGTATATCACTTTGACGTCATGCGTTATTAAAAGTTGAAATATTGATATGTATTATTCTCTGTGAACTACAATTCGTAATGGGCACGCGTCATTGAAATAAATATTTGTTTTTACTCTTGTTCAATGCTACGTTTTCAATAGATTGATACTCCTTGCTATTCCTATCAAAATATCTGATTTGAATGCCCGTATTCCTTATCTATGTTGCTGGGTTCGCAACGTGCATTATATTAACTCTCACAACACTATCCGAACGATATGTGATAAAAATCAGGCAAATTTGCATTTTTTTATATTTTTTTTTATATGATACTTGAAGCAATGTAACTTGATAAGAGAAAGTGCTATGATCAGCACGCTATGTTTGTGTTTACGGTACTGCAGTGTGATCCCGGTACGAGCTACATCATATCAGCACCTGACACACTAGCTTATGCACTCAGCTGGAACGCGATACGGCGTCCGGGGTTCCCGACTTCATGCGAGTACGGAAGACATACCGTCTACATGACTTAACTCATGGACTGCCAACGGTACTTGTGTATGTGCAATGCTAACCATTTACCGATTATAACTCAGGGTCGTTTAAAGAAAAAGTTCGCCCTGGGTTTAAATTGGTTTTTAGAAATGCAGAAAAATAAAAGAAAAATACGAGTGAAGGCTTGGAGAAAGTCGACCTAAAAATAACGAAGTTATGAATATTTAAAATTCTAATTTTGTGACGTCACATGCGAGCAGTCCTCCTATGTGTTATGTAGTGTAAATTCCATAAAGTGTCATTTTTTTCAGAAGAAAATTAATTATTTCACCTGTGCGGTCGATACACCATCAAACATATGTTAATATACATGCCTCTATCAAATTGACACATTCCTTTATCAAGAACCATGAAAAAAAGCCAAATTTATGAAATTTACATACACAACACATGGGAGAGCTGCTCGCACGTGACGTCACAGAATCAAAATTTTAAATATTCATAACTTCGCTAATGTATGCAGATTACGTGGGTTATGGCCTTTCTGGCTCTTAAGCCCCTTCCACAATTGGTGGTGCGACTGCTTAAGGGGCTTTCACAAATGCTCTTGCATTCGTTTGCGATCATTTGGTAACAATATATGTTGCACACAATCGCAACTGTTGTAAGCAGTCGCACCACCAACTGTTAAAGGAGCTTTACAACCGTTGCGATTGCGTGCAACATGTATTGTGACCAAATGATCGTAAATAATCGCAAGAGCAATTGTGAAAGCCCCTTTAACAGACCCCGGTAAAAGACTTGCTTCGAAAACATTCATTCAAGAAAACCTGCCGTATGCACCATCAATATCCCACAATGAAAGCTTATCATTGCTTATGCCGCATCACCAGATAGTTAAACGGATGAGAAACAGCTAGCAAAATCCATTACTGTCTTGTCCGATGGTTTTGCGTACTTTTCTCCTGTATGAGTAGTGTACTGTATGGTGTCTCACACGTGAAGCAGTCTGGGTGCCTGCATGTGCGCATCACTCTAAACATTGCAAATCACTCAAACCTATTGACTCAGTATACCACATATACATCATGTATATCAGGCGGCGGATCCAGAGACGGTTTTAACGGGGTGCAAAAAGGTACTAAAAAATTGTCCACGTCCATGTTGGCAGGACTGCATCAAGCGGGGGGGGGGGGGGGGGGGGGGGGGGGGTGGGGGGGTAGGTGTTGAGAAAATTTTTCGGCCTTCGGCTGTTAAAATATTCCAAAATACTACATATAGGGTAGGGTCAGGTCAGCGTTCCACTCCCGAACCACTGACAAGCAAAAAAAAAAAAAAAAAAAAAAAAAAAAAAAAAAAAAAAAAAAAAAAAGTTATCAGCATTTTTAGGGGGTGCCTTAAGAAAGGTCTATGTACAATATGTATCCTGATTTCCCAATTGTACGGGGTGCGCTAGCACCTTTAGCCCCCCCCCCTGGATCCGCGCCTGTATATATCCCAATCGGCTTGCTAACATGTTCATCATTATTAGTAGGAATCAATTACTTCCATTTTAACGCTATTGAACAACACACTAAAAGTGTTTAAAACTAAGGGCCTTCTAATTTTGAAAAATGATTATCTTTAATCCGCTTTTTAGCTTACAAATGCGAATTATACATCAGCTTTGAAGTCAATCATTATCACTTGACGCATGTTTAGCAGAAATATGTCATAATGATGTAAACAATTTTATATCAATGGCTTAAGTTAATGCTATTTTCATAGACAAAGGTCACAATACGTAGCCTACATTCCAATATATTTTTAGTTCTTGATATTTTCTATCACTTCTTTCCCAATCAATGAAAATAATACATTTGAACCGATTATTCTAGAAATGGAAACTGCTATTTTTTGTTTTATCATGATATATTTCCACCATAGACGTTGTAGCTCTTTATAATTTCCTGCAATGTGTATGAAAATTGATCATGTTAAAAAAATTATTGCGTTGAATTTGTGTGTGTGCCAAATGAGTTTGTTAGATTATGTTCATATGCATAGATAATTATGATTGTTGAGCAATCCTTGCATTTTCTATTTATGTAAGTCTTTCAAATTTCAAAATTTTCATGAAATACTACATAATTTTTTTAATATATATGGAATTAGGTGCTTCTATGACTTATTTTTCAAATATATTGCTACAGTTGCTGTCACCAAAGAGATTATTATTATGTCATATGTAAGATAACTTTTATTCCATTATACCTTTACTGTATTTTTTAACACTGTACATAATATATTATGTAAGATTTATTCCATGCTTACTTCATAGGCATAGACCGTAAATTAATGTATATTCTTTTTAATATGCTAAATATTTATGCTGTTATCGAAAATACAAAACAATCTGAAACAAAATTAAATGAAGAAAGCAGACCATTTTACCATTTCCAGCTTATATGGTTGAATGACTTTCTAATTGTAGTATTTTGAGTCACGCAGTTATTATTTATACAGTGAATAGCTTTCCGAGTTGCATTCAATTATTATTCGACCAACTGCCAGCATGTTTAAAAAGGTGTAATACATGTTCGTTTTATAGCAATCTACTACTTTATTTGCTTTACATATTTTAGAGAACGGATTGATCACGGATTTGGAATGGTTTCTAGTATATAATATTATCATTTACAAATTAATAATTGTAAACTTTTCAATTGGGTAATTTAATCGAAGTAAGAGAATATCGCACACTCCTTTATGGTATTTTCTACGCCACGCATATCGGCAGAGTTTATTTCTATCACAACCAACTAGCAACCATGGCAACGTCTATGTTGCAGGTCTTTTGAGGGGCAAATGTGTGGCTACATGTACATGTACATGGATCTGGATTATGAATATTTAGCCTTATTTACCGACGGGACACGGGACAGCTCAGAGAAGTACATCGACAACACATGCCTTGTTCATTTTTTTAATTAATGTTTTAAAACGATACTCAGATGTGTGTGCAATGATATTGCTTAAAATGTCTTTCTCATTTACATTATGATTCAGGATGTTTCTAATCAACCTTGTGATAATCATCTGAAATAAAAACATTGAGAAGTGCACTTCAGCTGATCTACATGTATACAATTATGAAAAACTGTGTCCGCTGCAAATTAGTAGAGTTGCAAGAATATCATTTCATGTTACACAGAGTAAACTCTTCATAATGTGATCTTTGTGACCAAGATATCAGATATCTTGTTTTATCAGTTCACAATACAATTTTTTTTATGTTGACAAATTACCTTGTTCTGTGCTTTTATAATGACATATATAACTACCAAATAGAATAAATTGATTTCATTTTTACCGGAGAATCGCTTTTTATTTCAGGTTTCTCATTATATTATTACTCTTTATATAAAGTTTGTACTGTACACTCTTTAGCACAATATCTTTGTACATTTCATATGACATAGGCCTATAGTTATTTTGAATTTATGGAACGTGCATGTATCCGTTGTATGTTAATATAATTTTAATCAATTTTATTGACTCGGACATAAATCCATACTTTTGAATAGTGCAATGACATGTGAATAAATAGAGATGTCTCCGCTACAAGTTTCAGCACAGTTTCAAAACCGTTTTAAAACTGTCTCAACGTGGTCCCAAATCCGTATCCACGAAGTGAAATACCACCATGAACAATTCAGTGTTGTACCTTAGGCCTATTGTCATTACATTGGTGTAGTTACAGTTTTTTTTATAAATGAATTGTTTTATGAAACCTGATATGTAATTTTATGATGTAACTCTAAGTTGCCTTTGAAAATGAGATGTAATGAAATAAATTCTATGCATTCTAATCATAATCTGTATATAAATGATGATTACTCAGAGAGAGATTTATTGCAATAAAAAAAAAAATATGAAAAGACCTTGTGTTTGTTTTCTTCACTTCTGGATATCTGAACTTTCCAAACAATGACAATACTTAAAGAAATAATAACTCTCATATGGGATACTTGATCTGCATATCAATCAAAATGGGATCAGAAAAATTCCGGGACCAAGGAGTTTTTAAAAATTCCTAATTACAGTACTGTTTGTCAATAATGTTATAGAAAATGATTACGACTCAATGATTCGTCATGCATAATAAATCATTTTGTAATATCTAATTTTAAAATACAAATATGCTGTAAAACAAAGAAGATAAAGACACATTTTGCACACCAAAAGATTTATCATGGTACAAAAAGAGGATGCTTTTTTTTAAAAATGGTTTTAAAAAAATTAGTAAGTAACCTAAATTTATTGGATTCAATGATTCGAAAATTAACTATAGATACAAAATATTCCGAAGCAGAAAGCCTTCAAAAAAAGAATAAATACATGAATACCAATATAAAGAATCCTGACCAGATATATTTTGTTTTTATAATGAAGCGAGTACAACATAATTGGTGAAAATGTGATATTTGATTTACCCAAACTTGATAAAACCTGGAAATTATGTCACAAGAATAATTTCGTCATGAGAATATTGACAAAACCATCAACAAGCCTTGTTTGGAAATTGGGATTTCCTATCTATAGAACTCCATGACGAAAAGAATACGTATATTTTTAAAGAATTTTTTAAAACTAAAAACACAGCACAGCAAAATAACAAACAATTACATATAACCTCCTGGTTTCAGTATCACCTCAACACCATATACACCCTCTATCTTATACATTCAAAATGGAAGCTCATTCAACACCATAACAATTGTATGCCATGAGTGCCAGACGTGCAACTTAGCACAAACCAGGCGCATAATTACTAGAACATTATTATTATTTATTATTATATTATCATGATTATATACAGTGATAGTCCACTTCCTAGTAGTATGTACTTTTTGGGGTGCCATGCAAAATTCGATCTTTGCCACATTGGATTTTAACAAAGGTTTAGTCTTACCGATAATTATGAGATTATCTATAAAGATTTCCAGTCAAAAACTATGAAGTTTTTTACTGGACATATTAGATGATCTGAGAATTCTCGGTAAAACTAAAAATTTAATGTGGCACAGATTGAATTTTCATGGCCAAAAAAGGAGTTCAAACATGTTACAATTTTAAATAATACACCATTCCTTGTCATTTTCACATCAGCTTTTTCAGATTTGATGTTAGATGACGAAACAAAAACAAAAAAATTAAATCGAAGCTAATCTTATCTCACCTCAATTGTATCTCAATTATATCATTGGTAAAATATACTTGTTTAAATATCTTCCTCGTTTCCTTGCACGGGTGTCGCCTTTGGGTTCATTTTTGTTGGTTGATTCAATTTGGTTTTACAAATGTGTATCTATTATACATGATTATTTACGTTTGAGCCGACATTTAATGCGGCGGTCACAACTCGTCGTAGGCTACGGGGCACGTGCAATCAACGTAGCCTGCGTTGCATGCACAATGCACGCACAGGTCGTGGGTCAATTTCTGCGATTCCTGCGTTTCTGTAGTAAGGGTATTGGAAAAACTTCCTGCGCGTCGTACAGGCAACGTGCCTGCATGGTACATACGCTGCACGAATTTTCTACGAAATCCTTTTAAGGGAGTTGCACGTCGAAGGTACGGCGAGTTGTGACCGCCGCATTAAGGGCCTGTCCCACATAAGGCGATCGTTGTGGCGACAACCTACGAACTGCTTTTTAGTACCCATCGCCACCATGCGCAGGTCCAATCGCCTATAAGATCGTGAATTATACGTAGCAAATATTCTGTTCGCCGCGTGGTTCTCAACAAGTTTAAAACAATAGCCGGCGTCCAGTTGGGTTGACGTCAATGGACCGTAGCCTTCTCTTGTCGCGACAAGGTGCTATCGTAGATTGTCGGCAAATAGAACATGTTTAGCAGAGCGGAACGGCGGTCAGTTGTAGCTTGCCGCGCTCCAGCGTACGTTGCACGCATCGCTGAACCGAAAGGCCACTGAAATTTAAGCCGCTACGACCATTGTCGCCACCTACATTCACCAAAAAATTCAGGATCGGCCTCCCATTCACATACTGTACAGTTCGCCGCCTAATTTTTGAAATTTTCAAAAATCACTCACGACCCAAAATATAATGCGCGACTGAGAGGACTATCACGAACCTAAGGCGACAGGGTGCCATCAGGGTAGAAAACACTCGATCGCCTGTGTCAGTCGCAAGGATCGCCACAGTGTGCAAGTTCATATTTTTGTTGATTTTAAGCTGCGACAAAAGAAAGTCGAGCCACGAGATGCGCGAAGGTCGAAGCTATTGTATTATCGGATACCAGCTATTGTTAGCCTATTGTTGCGTGGAAGCAAGTCGTTGTCGTAGCCTATTTGTTAGCAACTAGAGTCGAGAAGTCCGCTATATGAATCTTTCGCGTCAACCTACGATTCTGACACGATTCTGGCAGGTTCTAGCATGCATAGGTTGTCGCCACAACGATCGCCTTCTGTGGGACAGGCCCTTTACATCACCATCCGAAGTACATGACCGAATTTCAAACTCGAATAAGTAGGTTATGTAGACCTATTTCTCAGGTTATTCAACCCGAGTTTTAAAACCCCCTAAAAATCGATTGCATAAATACTTTTGAAAACTGAAACTGGAATTTTAAGTGTTTATGCAATGGGGAAAAAATCCGGAAAATATTGTAACCGGAGTTTTTGGACTTTTACCGAAGTTTTCAGATTTTTACCGGAAAAAACTCCGGTTAAAAGTTTAATGCAACGGGCCCCAGGTATATCGGTGTAGGCAATGTATATAAAAAGATGATCGTGTAGGTCACCGCTAGACCAACTCCTGATACACAGAAGATGTGACAGCAAAGTCTTTTCACTCTTATTTGGTGATCTTCTATTTTGTAAGGTCATTTTGTTTTTTCACCACACAGTTTAGGAGTCTGCTGTTGTCGCATCAGCAGGAGTTGCCGTTAATTCCTCAGTGGTAACATCCATAGTCGTATAAGTATCAGCCGTGGATCCGGTCTGTATCGAATTATCCGTAGTGACATCAGATGAGTCAACTGTTGTCATGTCAACCGTTACCTCTTCCTCCTCCCCTGCTGTTACTTCTTCATTTGTCACAGCAGGATCGGGTGCTGTAGTTGTTGTGGCAATCGTTGTTAACATTTCTAGTGTAGTAGTGGCCTTTGTGGTAGGTGAAACTGTAGTAGCCTGTGTTGCAGATGCTGTAGTAGCCTGGCTAGGGGAAGGTGTTGCGGTATTGACAGACTGTGTGGTAGATACTGTATTTGTGGTAGGTGCAAGTGTGGCCACCTGTGTTGTAGAACTGATTTCAGAGCTTACGGATTCAGTGGTAGAGGCTAGGTTTGTGGTAGGTAAAGTCGTAGTGTCCTGTGTGGTAGATACTGCATTTGTCGCAGGTGCAACTGTGGCACCATGGGTTGTAGAACTCGTTCCGGAGTTGACGGGTTCGGTTGTAGAGACTAGGTTTGTGGTGGATGCAACTGTAGTAGCCTGTATTGCAGAGTTGACAGACTGTGTGGTAGATAATCTATCTGTTGTAGATACAACTGTAGCTGCCTGGGTTGTAGATATGGTAGCAGTGCTGATGGGTTCGGTTGTAGAGACTACGTTTGTGGTGGCTGCAACTGTAGTAGCCTGTGTTGCAGAGTTGACAGACTGTGTGGTAGATAATATATTTGTTGTAGATACAACTGTAGCTGCCTGGGTTGCAGATATGGTTGCAGTGCTGATGGGTTCTGTTGTAGAAACTAGGTTTGTGGTGTGCGCAACTGTAGTAGCCTGTGTGTCAGAAGAAGTAGTGCTCTTGTCGCTAGAAGCTGCTGCAGAGCTGGCAGACTGAGCTGTGGAAGTCACTGCCATTGTGGTAGATACTGTAGCGGTCTGGGTTGTAGAAGTTGATGTAGATTCGACAGAGCCTGTAGACGTTATTGCATTTGTGGTAGGTACAGTTGTAGAAGATTGAGTAGCAGATGTCGTTGCAGAGCCACCCGTGTTTGTGGTAACTGCTGCGAGTGTGGTAGGTGCAAAGGTCGTTTTCAAAGCCGTAGTTGTTGTGGTTGTGGTTTCCGTTGGGCCAGATGTTGCCATGGACGATGCGATGCCAAACTCAAAGCCTACACGAATAAAGAGAGGGAAATTGGCGAAGAATTTTATTAACTGTCAACATTATAGGATCATACAGATTGTGTTAACATTTCTTGTTGTTTAGTTGCTGTTATTGATGTTGAACTTCATGTACTTCTAGCAAATTTGTCAGAGTATATCCGCTTTTACATTAAATTTGCAGCACCATCTACCGAGACCGTGTGTTAGGTGCCACGTCAGAATTGGAAAGTAGGCCTATAACCTATAAAAAGGCACATTTGTTTTGGTTTGGTTAGGTTTTATTGATAATGATTATGCATTCATTCTGATTTACCAAACATGCATGTGGACGATTACTGCGGGAGACATTAATCAAATTTATATCCTAAAAAAACTAATAAACTTGCACTGCACATGCTCCGTTTAAAAAAAAAATTCCCCTTTTCCATTAGGCCTACATTGCTTTATTTTAAAAATGTTGAATTGTATGATTTATTAGTTATTCGACTTACCCGTCAGCCCATATACAACACCGACTGCGGCTCCAGCTGCAAGTGTGATAGTAAGAAGAGCCAGTCCTGTATACATGCATGTTGTACTCGATCCACCACCTACTCGACCACCAGTCCGTTGTAACCCTGATTCCAATATTCCTTGGTCGTTGATGGGAGAGACGCGTGTGGTGCGGGGGGATTTCCTGATGGAGCGACGGGGTGTGTATTCTTCATCGATGATGCTCTGGGGCTGGTCCTCTGGGGTTGGTGTCCAAGCCTCCCGGAGAGCCCTCCTCTGATTCGAAGACCTCCCATATCCTTGCGGGAACTCACTGTGAGACGAAAGAGAGAAAGGTGATAACCTGATAAAGAGACAAGCTTTCTTTCTCGAAATGTCTGTTTTGCTGTATGTGCGTGTTGGTTTAAATAAATTATGTAAGTGTGTTGTTTTTAATCAATTATTGATGAGTTTTGAGTGTCTCAATAGTTCGAATGTTTTTTAATTAGATTTTTGCTCATGTATATTTTTATTATTATTATATTATATATGTTATTGTTTTACAGTTGTGATTCTGAATTTTATCATTTTAAATCATAATGAATTCATAAAAATTCATTATAAAGATTCTAAATGAAATGGTAATTTGAATTGAATCGAACTGAATTTAAAAAAATAACATCCATTAACAAGTTTAATACATAAGAGAACAACCTGAGTTGTAAAATCAAATGTAACGTACTGTTTGATTATATTATATTGATTTTAATTAATCGACAGAATATTAATGATTTCAGCCATCGGCGGCGATCCGGAGGGGGGGACGGGGGGACGTGTCCCCCTCGATTTTTCTGGGGGATCGTCCCCCCCCCCCTCGATTTTTAAAGCGTAACATATTTTTATTAAAGTGATCAGCTTGTGAAACTAATAAAGAGGCAGAATATATGTCAAATACAATGCTAAATGTTATTATAAGGCAATATTTTCGGCTCGCGCTTCGCGCTCGCAAACATTGTCACTAGTTTATGCGTAATATTATGCGAAGTATTCGAATTTTTGATATACAAATATATGTTATTTGGGACGCTTTATTCCGGTTGAGTGTACCTGCCGGTGTTTCTGTCCCCCTCCATCCCCCCCCCCTCCCCAGTCGTGACATGAAATCGCCGCTTTTGGTTTCAGCATTCTGAGCAAATATTTCATGTAAAGTGTTCGTGTATCGTCTTTTAAAAATAATTTAGCATTTATAATGCGCCGACTATCTAGTAAACTATTCAGTGGCCATGATGGTGCAGCTTTATTACCCGCTATACACTGTAAAAAAATATTTGTATTTGTACAGCAAATCTGCTGTCAGCAGAGTCGCCATAAAAAAATGTAATTTAAAAAACAATTTTGTTGTAAATTTCTCCTGCAAATAATTACGTGAGGAATACAAAATATACAGCAGGAGTAACACATTTGTTCTGTTTTAACCAAATATATAAGCTATAGAACTCTAATGATTCTTTTTTTCTTCTTCTTCTCTTTCATTAATTATAAGAGGAGAAATTTACAATAAAACTGTTATTTTAAATTACATTTTTGTATGGCGACTCTGCTGACATCACTTTTCTGTATTTTTTTTTTTTTTTACAGTGTAGCCATAGCTACCCTAATACATGGCGCTTTAGGCATTCGAGGAATTTCTTCCTACCGGTACCCATTTACCTTAGGCCTACTTGAGTCAGGTCTGCCAAATTGTAGACTAATATCTTGCCAAAGGACATTAAGGTCTTTTCTTATTCTTATTATTTTAAATCCCGCGTGAAATGAGGAAAGTTGATTTGATTTGTCCATATTCAAATGAGTGTTTAAAGCATTCCAAAAAGGAGTTATTGAGTGTAAGATAACAAAGAAGTAATACCACAGGTATCCCACGCAAGAATTTATAGCATGTTTTAGAAAGAAAAATCAATAAGACATACAAACTGAATTTCCTTTCTATTGATAATTTAAAATAATCCAAGTTTACCTCTATTTGATTCAACAAGCTCGTTACATTTTGTTTAAAAAAAGTAATACATTTAACATGTTTAATGAAACGTACCTCTCAGACATCTTCAGTGCCTTTTACATGGATATATTGAAAGTTATTCCTGAATATTCCAATGTCAGAAAAGCTCGTCTTCAGAGGGAATAATCCCGTACATCTTCGGCGTTTGAGCGTACTAGTAATAAGCAATGAGTGACAGTCAACGTCTTTAATGGTTACAGAACTGAGTAGATGCCTTCAGCAAATATACCCGAGAACCTAGGACCGATATAAACCAATTGTACCTGAAGAACACAAGGTTGTTATTTGTAGTTGGATGAGGAGAGAGGAGGGGTAGAGAATAGGATAACTAGGGGACAGAATAGAGAGAGGGAGGGAAATAGAGAGAAAGGGAGGGAGAGAGAGAGAGAGAGAGAGAGAGAGAGAAGAGAGAGAGAGAAAAAGAGAGAGAGAGAAAGAGAGAGAAGAGAGAGAGAGAGAGATGAAGAGAAGAAAGAGAAAGAGAGAGAGAGAAAGAGAGAGAAAGAGAGAGAGAGAGAGAAAGAAAGAGAGAGAGAGAGAGAGAGAGAGACTAGGATAAGGGGGAGGGACGAGCAAACTTGTCGAGATGCTGTCTGTTTGCCCTGATCATTATTGTAATGGTCTAAGAATTTTTTTTAAGAGGGGTTCCTTCTGTCGGCCTATTTGGACAAATTATGTAATTGCCTTCATTCCTGCATATAGTTTTTTGGGGGAGGGATATGAAAGTGTAAGGATATGAGGTTTTTCGGAAATTTACAAATTCTGGAACGCACTATCTTTCGTAGTTATTCCTTGTTTTAATTGATGATCAGAATGTTGGTCAACGTTTCTGACCATGGAAAGGTTGCAGTCAATTATATTGGTTTACATTCATTTGGTCACCCATTCCGTGAATTATTAATGAGATCTTCATAATTTTGTTTAATGAAAATGTAGGTTAATGGTCGTTTGGTCTACTTTCTAAGTGGTCTGAAAAATGTCACATTCAGATATGATCATACATAATAGTCTCATGATTATTAGACAAATTGGGTAATTATTTGACCAAATGGCAGTTAAATCAAATGATAAATAGGTGAAAGTTTTCTTAGTCAAAAGCAAATGAGTGTAAACCAAATTATATTTGACGGGGTTATCGACAGTCAAAGATACAGATGATTGGAGCAAAACGATACGAATTACAATCTGCACACAACAAAGACAAATAACAACGAAGCGCTGATTAAAAAAATAAGTTGTTTTTCATCTCCTTAATTTGCATATTTGAGGCATAGGAATTCAGAAATAAATGTTAACAAAAAGACCATGTTTAAGTAATTTTGTAATCGAAATATAAACATATCGACAGTTTGATTAACAGACATGGAACACTGGTAGAAAGCTGTGTAAAATATCGCTGTTTAAAAAATATATTGTTTTAAAAAGTTAACATCGTTGTTTGATATTTAAAGAATGCTGTTCAAAACCGAAAATCGAGGTTTGATACCCTTAGACAAGAGCTGTTTAGAGAAAATAAAAATATATACGTGAATAAAATTAAACACGGGTTGTTTAAAAAAGCCGAGGTAAAAGTCACGTGATGGTCATGAGCCAATGAGCAAAGCACATATCCCTTGTAGCAAGGTAAATTTTCCTCACGAGATTACACTGCGCAACTTATCAATCATGGTGGAAGACTTGTAGTCACGCGTTGAGAAGTTCCAAATGTCAGAGCTGATTGATTCATAGGTAAGCATTTGGACTAAATGTATTGTAATATCATCGAGTATACACTCAAGACATTTTTTGCTACCATAACATCTAGGCCTACTAGATCTAGACCCCATACAGCATCTGATCTTGACTCGCGCACCGCATTGCAGCGGAGTCTAGGTCGTCATACACTGTTAGAAAAAAATAAACAAGTTGTTTAAAATCTTTAAACAAATTACTGCGTGTTAACCAGTGAATCGCACAGCGTTGTTTAAACATTAAACAACCTGTAGTTGTTTAAAACTTTAACACTCTTGTTGTTTAAAAGTTTAAGGAACCTGTTGTTTAATAGTTGTTTAAAATATCAACAGTATTGTTAAACGCTTCTCTCCAAAAATAGAAACGCTCCAACTTTTGGTTAACGCGGCCGGGTATCGAACTCACGACCTTTCAATTTTAAGGCAGACGCTCTATTCACTGAGCCAACACATTTGTACAGACACTTATTTAATGTGTGAGGCATAAGTCCTTCGCCATGATTGAAATATTGCGCCGATTTATCTTCCATGTAACGAGTGATGCCATTAGCTCATGACTATCACGTGACATTTGCCTCAGCCTGTTTAAACAAAACCTGTTTAATACAGTGTAATATGTCTCTAAACAGGTCTTGTTTAAGGCTATAAAACCTCGCTTTTCCTCTTTTAAACAACAATGTTTAAATATTAAACAATAATGTTTAACTTTCAAACCAACATTTTTTTTTTAAACAGCAAAATTTTTAAACCGCGATTTTTATTTTCACGGTAAGGTCCGGGTGGCGTGTATGTGTAAAGCCCAGCCTACTTGCAAAATTGCATATAGATCTGATCATAATTTATTCTGCGTGAAGTCTAGATGTAAGCATATGCCACTGCTGCAAACAAAATGTCTTGGATATCACCTAATCGATCAAATTACAATCTATTTAGTCTAAACGCTTATCTCTGAAGTATCATTCAACTCTGATGGCGTTTGGACCTTGGCCCAAATGAATGTACGCCTATTTTTAAACAATAAAATGTGAGAAAATTTTAAACAGTAATGTTTAGAATTAAAACAAATTGACTTAAACAACAACGTTGTTTAAAATAACCCAGAAACAGCTGTTGTTTAAAGCTTAAACATTACTGTATATTATTTTAAATACTTGCTTTAAACAACCATGTTTAATAATACCATTAAACAGCATGTTGATTAATCTTTTGAACAACCAAAGTATTAAAAATCTAAACAACTATATGCGTTGTTTCATTTTCAAACAACACTGTGCAGTTCACCGGTTAACACGCGGTTGTTTAAGATTTTAAACAACTTGTTTAATTCATTTTTAACAGTGAAATGCGTTAATTTCACTCAATTTATATTTTAAACGATTTCATACAGACGAGTATTAATGTCAAGTCGCCCCTTCTCTCTTTTATTCCCCCTTTCTCCCTTTCTACATGTATCTACCCCCCCCCTACTCTCTCTCTCTCTCTCATTCTCTCCCCACCTATATTATAACTTTAAGAATACTAAAAGGTAATACACTTTTCTTTTAGCAGTTACTGGAACTCTCACGGGGAGGTTGTTCAATTATTGTTCTATATGGGTACTATTTGCTCAAACGTACAGTCTTAGGGTTTCTTTCTTTTTGCCACCTTGTTTACGATTTTTTCTATCAGTATTTACTGAACGGATTGGGCTATTTGCCTCTGTGTTTATGGTTACTTCACAAATCACTGAGTTTTTATTTGGATACTTTTTCACAAGGGGTTCTTTACATAGTTTGTTCTCTTTTGTGATTTTTATATTTGGTGACGGTAGGAAAAACCGGGAATGAATGCAAACCTGCATTAAAAGAAACGGAGAGCTGAAAACATCCAAATTGCTGTATTTCGTTAAAACGGGGAAATATACATTTTTTCCTGTAAGAGTACATTTCTTTGTATTTACAGTGTGTAATCTAAACAATTTGTGATTCGTCTGTCATTATCTTTACAATGGACCCTAATGCCCTCGTTATAGTTTATAGTTTATATATATATATATGTATATATATATATATATATATATATATATATATATATATATATATATATATATCATTTCGGTCATAATTTGTCGGGTTTTATTCATATATCTATCTATTCAAAAGATTACACTGTTGTGTAAATAAGTGCTTCTTTTTATTGTAATTAAATGAACAGTTATTTGTAGACTATCAAATAACTACATAGTGTTCATTTTGTCCGACTGCTAAAATATCGCACTTTGTACGTTTTTGATTAACTAATTTCAAAGTAATTTGATAAAAATTCGGAGGGTCTTACCAAAACTGTGTGACATCATTTATAGCTAAGCCATGATAAAATGACGAAAGTACACTCTTATTCGATATTCATTGGCTTCTGTAGCATTCATTAAGACTCCATTTAAGCTTTTATGTCTATTTGTCAGCGTCTGAGCTACTTATGTATGTCTTTGGGCATGTTGAAGTATTGCTTGTAATGATAACAAGAGAAGTCACAAAAACATGTTAAATCCTTTTGACATCACCGTTATCCTTTTCTTCTATTTGCTTTATATGTGCTCTGCTGTGATTGAGGTCTTATTATACCTAGCATTCTACCTCGTATTGAAGTTGAAATGGAAATTTTATTAGACATCATAAGTAAACGTACATGATATTTTGTCAAAATTTGTTGTATGATTATCATGCAAATATTCGATTTATTCATGGTATCCACGAACCGATAGTAAGATATGATATCTACAAAATCACTACAAAGTCTCATTTTTATAGTTATTTTATTTTATTATGTATGTGTATGATAAGGGTGTGTATGGCGTGTGTGTGTGTGTATGTGAGTGTGGTGTGTGTGTGTTGTGTGTGTGTGTGTGTGTGTGTGTGTGTGTGTGTGTGTGAGTTGTGTGTGTTGTGTGTGTGTGTGTGTGTGTGTGTGTGTGTGTGTGTGTAAGGAGAGAGAGAGAGAGATGGGGTGTGGGTGAGTGTGGGTGTTGTGCGTGTGTGAGTGTTTTTCCCGGTATTGTGGATGTTTTAAACAAGGACACGAGATCAAGATTTGGTCGAGTGGTAACGCTCATTGTCAGTTCTCTACATCAGCCTACAAACTGAAACGGTTAGGACCTTGGTTCGAATCCCAGTCGTGTCTTTCGGATAGTGACTTTAAAAGGTCAGTCCGAGGCTAAAATAACCGTATAGATTCGTGTCAAAACCCGATCAACCAAACGGCAATCATTTTGGCACCTTTTTATGATTGGAGGTCTAACTTTATTTTTGTGCCTCGGAAGATGGCGCTCTCAATGATGAAGGGAAGGATACATACTCGCTCAAGGACATTGATACATAATTATGGAGGTAAAAAGTGAAATTGTCCCCTTTAAAAATTACGTATTGCAGTGATGCATCCTAATTGCACAAACGACAGAAATACATTAATGTCTCTCTCATTGTATGAGATCGGATACTCTATCTGCAAATGAATAATAAATAAAGTCAGAAAAGACATTGAATCCAAGGGGATTTTCACCCACAACATCTAGGTCTATGCGTTTTTAAACCCTCTTAAAACCCACTTGATCGTGTGATGTGAGTGTCGTCTCCACGGAACAGAGATGGCAAAGTGGTTTAGTCGCTTCCTTCATAGAAGTAGATGTTGCGCGTTCAAATCCCTGCTCGGTTCATTTTTTTTTTTACCGTAATTATGCTGATCGAGCATCCGATGGGATGAGAGTTACGTTAAAAAACAATATATTAATCTTTCATACGAGGTTTTGTCTTAAAATACCAATCTTCTTCTTCCCGAGTCCTTTATCTTAATTTTTGTTTATTTGTGAATTAGAATTTGATTCAGACTCTGCCCATTAGATACTGAACGAAGGCGATTCCATTAGGTGAAAGGGTAGTAAGATCAGCTGGAGAACAGTGGGAAGGCAGAAGAGGGCATTGTAGGAGGTGACTCATGGTCTCCTCCTCTCCGCATTCGCAAACTGGCTGTCCTTCAGTGTTGATGCCCCATTTGACCATAAGAGCCTTGCAACTGCCAACTCCAGCTCGCAAGCGGTTTAAACACAATACCAATCTCAATCACATATACCAAAGAGTTGTTATTTTACAGCCAGTCTGATTTATATCCAAATAAGAATACTATCAAAATCTATGTTTGTAATCTTAAGTGTTTCATCCAAAATGTTTGTTGGCGTCATAGATTTAAGAAGATGTAGCTGTCCTTATAATTCCTTTTCAATATTTTTTTCAGATGAAACAATGAAAATAATACAAATGTCATGGGGAAATTTTTTTTTTTTACATCTTGTTTAATCGAGAAAAATATTGTACAAACATGGAAATATTAATTCATGTTCTTTTGCATTATGAACATTTTGACTACGTATTAAGTATAAAAAAACATAGAAGCAAGACATGCATTAAGTCATAATTTAATTGCACAAAAATATTTAGATAATCCGATTGATCCAATTATTATCACATAATCATTTGAATCAAATCTAGTAAAATACATTGAGGAAACGATTTACGTCGTCCTGCTAAAATTGGAATTTATTTAAATTTCATCTTAAATTTGTTAACAAATCTTGTTCTCAACTGTACACATGAAATGTAGGCACTTAAATGATGATTTATATCAAATATGAGACCTTTGCATACTAGGGACTATGTACACCATTATCCTTGTGTCTATTTGGCAATAGAAGAATAACTTTCACCATTACCCGGCATATACACCGTCGATATCGAACTATGAAAATGATAATAGGGTTGGGCAAATCTCAACTTTTTTTTTTCAAACGAGTTGTGTCTATCATGGTCAAATTCGATGTAGAAACCAAAAATGACAATTGTTTTTGCGTATGATGACATCTGACGTGGCAAAGTTTAAAAAAAAAAAAAAAAAAAAAAAAAAAAAAATTATTATGTCTTTATGGGTCAGGAAACCCCAATCTGACCTCTTCAACATGATAAATCCTACCCAAGTTGACTGTTAGTGTAGTTTGGTAGTTAGGGTTTAAATCCATATGGAGCAAAAATCACCTCATATAACACTTATAACACATACTAAGTACATAAGATAAAGATAAAATTGTCAGATTTGAGTTTCTTAACCATCAAAACCAATATAGAAACAAAATAAAAACTTGTTTATACCTATAAAATGTGTGATAATTAGGCAAAATACGCCATTTTAGCGGCCATTTTGGTTTTTTGCACTTTAGCGACGTCAGACATCATCGTACACAAAAATAATTGTCATTAAATTGCGGCAAGCAAACACAACAGTATTACTATCTAATACACATAAATATAACCATGACGTCTTCAACGAAAACACGTTAATAGACCCAATGTAACATGTCTCTATAAAAGATATTTAAATTAATTAGCTCTCCTATATACGGTATCCAGTCAGGGACCGCGGAGCCACTGAGGCTGAGGGCTGTACCCTCACTTTTTTTTCAGCAAACGTCTACAAAAACGATGGATTTGGGATTTTCTTGTAGCCTGTTCAGCCCCCCCCCCCCACCTCACTTTCACCCCTCCACTTTCAAAAAACGTTCTGCAGGACCTGCCTGTTATAACTCCCCAACTTGATGAGCATCCATGCATGTCGGCAATGTTGCAAATAACTTGATGATTATAGACTTAAACATCAGTCGAAAGGTACTGTATATAATTCTGGAAATTTATTCCCAATACCTCACCCCCCCCCCCCTTGAAAGTGATCTAGCGGTTTTTTCCCTTCTATATCCTGCGAACTTATACTCTAAGAACAACAAACATGTTTTTTTTTTCATTGGAATACGCCGAATTTTAAGCATCAACTTTATTCCTCTTGGAAATAATTGAATGTTTTTCATTTGATATGCCAGAGCTCATGTCCAATTTTCAAACATAAATGTAGAAAGATACGATTGGCGGACGTTACAGACACCAGAACAACACGACCAATGGCAAACTTAAATCAACAAGATCAACAAGGCTATTGTCCTGGGGGGGGCATTTCATCAAAGGACTTGTCGGACGTTTTATCCGACAAACTGTTATAAGCTACTGAAATGTTTGCATCTGATTGGCTGAGAGCAAATTTGTCGGATAAAATATCCGACAAGTCCTTTCATAAAATGCCCCCAGGTCGCCGTTGCAACAAAAAATTGCTAATAATGCTATCAATGGTAACTTTTATGAAATATTGGATTTTTTGGGCTGTTGAGAAGTGTTACACAACAGCTGTAAGTTGATTTTCTTTTGTGATTCAGGTTTACCTATACATCTATTATGACGTAAAATCGTAGTAGTCGACAAAGCGGTGGTGGTCCCTCAACAGGAATATCACTGGTTTGATGTAAATCTGGTCCATGCGCTCGTGCCATTTAGTGAGACATTAATTCTCTTTCTCAGTACTTTATATATGACTTAAAACCATAGGTCCCCTCCGTCGGTAATTTATAAGCATCGAACTGCTTTCTTTGTTGTCAGGTAAAAAAAACGAATAATGATTCCTTGAGAGCAGTTAATAATGAGAATGGAATCATAGTTCTGTTGTTGGCACCCGTCGTCTTGCATGCCCATACACGTCTCTGGCATCCATTCTCTCTTCATTAGGCGTATAACAGTACTTGGAGAGGCAGAGGAAGAGCAGTGATGCTGTTTTGAAGCACAATACCAGGATAAGGAAATACTTGGCAAAGGCTTGGTTGTCATACACCAAGCATGCTCCCGATCCACTGCAACTTGACTCATCCCACTTGATACATGCCTGATCTATCACCAGACCAAACACGATGGGTGCTGGTACGGTGCCTGGATCCAAAGGAAAGAATCAAGACATAATCGTTAACTCAAACTAAGGAGGTAGTGTGGCGCAGTTGTGAGAGTGCTCGTTTCGGACAAGATCGTATGATCACGCATGGGTTCGAGTCCCAGGCATGCCGCCAAAGACCTCTTGCAAAAGAAACTGACGCTTACGTTGTGTGTATAGTGCCTCGCCGCTGTATTCAGTGCAGGTGTGAATGCAATTGGAAAACACATCGGATGAGGACGCTAATGTTGGTCCCGTGCCTATGTATAGGAGAGTCATAACCTATGCAGGTAAAAACCTATACACTATTCGAAAAAGAGAACCGAGTTTCACCCGGTGTATTGCACCTAACTACTCCCTGGTAGGTCTAATTATATACAGACCGTTGTGCGATAAGAAGAAGAAGAAGAACTACACTGTTGCACATCAATTTGGAATAATATTAGTCCCGTTGTAGAAAATCAATGATTCAATCATAATCAATAATGTTTTAGCATGCCATGTGAAGGTTTCTTGTCGTTTGAATTATAAGCGATTGATTCATAACGATTTGGATAAAATACAATTGATCTTTCCCGAATATACGAAAATAATCATCACAAAAGAGGTATCATTACATTCCAACTAAGTATGTATACACTATAAAAAAACTGAAGTGCTATTTGTAGCACTTCAAAGGCTGAAATCGGCGCTTTTTAAGAGCTTGCATACGAGGAGTGCTGTTGAAGTGCACTCAAAGTGACCGCCGTTTCAGCACTTTCACGCGAGCTAAACTTTCAGAAGAAGAAAAACACATTTAAGTGAGTGACTCTGGTGAGAATCGAATCGTATGCGAACAACCATTAATTAGCACTTCCGTTTTAGTTTAGCAGCAACAATCGTTGAATATTTTTTTAAATACCGAATTGTACACTTTGGTGAATGTATTCATAATATTGCGCTTATTTACCAGTTTACCAAGACAACTTACATAAATACATTATGAAATGTTTTCTCGTCTTCTGTTAAAAAACAATCAGGGAAATTGCCTGTTTTAGGAAAGTTTTCGTCTCCTCTATCGTATATCAGGGAGAGCTAAGCCATACAGTCAAATGCAAACTTATCTATGAAAAGTCATTTTATTTTGTTGTGAATAAAAAAAAACCCTTCCATGATCTTTTCTTTTCTCAATGCGATTAAACACATATAGTGATTTTGACATGATGTAAAACCTGTGGAAACTTGAAACCACTTACCAAGACCCCCATAGAAAATTGACTGCACGCCAAGGGCAAAGGCCCTCTGTGAGTAGGAAACAGACCTAGTACATGGACAAGGGAAGGAATTAATCATGAAAGTAAGTAATTTCCTCCGGGATTGCCTCCAGATTCAAAAATAAATCGGTAGCCCCCTCCCCTCCATTTTAACAAAAAATGCATTGATATGGTGAACGAATAGCGACGCGGTTCTTCGTCTCATTGTGTCGTCCATTCCCGTCTGACATCCCCTGACCCGCCATGATGCTAGGTAGGTCAAAAATGAAATATAGGTTTTGCCGGTCAATTTCATTGTTTTGTCAATCAATTGCATATTAGAGGCATTCATTTTCGGAAAAAACGCTGATGCATCAAAATGTAGCCAGTCAAAATCGTATTCAATCATTAAAATTAAAGATTATTGTGATCGATTTCGTATTTGCGCATTCTACTTCACATAATAAGCATATACATTCGGCAATAACTATTCAAATTCGTCTTCATCCTGTCGACATTTCATTCCGTATCTTCAAATTTGAACCAATTTGAATGCACAAATAATGAAATTAAATGCCTATATCCGAATTTGAATTTTGTAACCATTACTTTGAGTGCCTAAAAACGAATTTGAGAGTATGAACACGAAATTGTTTGACTAAAGTCAGTCTGTCGCTTCAAACACACGAACATGAATACACATTAAATGAAAACGGAGGATAAATGTATGAAATTGGCGGGGAAAACCTAATATTTCTCTAAAGTTTGATATATAATCATCGTAGCTTATTTAAAGATAGGAACATGATGAACCAAATATGTGATGTCATTTTGGCATCTCGATCCTCGCAATTCTTCTTATAACCGAGGGTATTACATTTATGCGTTATTGTCAGGGAAAGTGTTATTTTATGATTTTTATATCACTGGGCCCATCCAAAATTTACTTCACATGAATAAAAACCAAGATCTGTTTTATTCAAAGTAAATCATTTGTAACAATCACTTTCATCTTGCTCTAAGAACCGCCCAATATATTTGCAGAATTTTAAGGCTACATAATAACGTAATGAGGAAAAACATATAATAATAGTTAAACAAATATAAATCAAGACTCTGATGACGATTGTTTCGATGGTGCAGGCTCAACAGAACTGTCTGGGGAAAATAGCGGCTCTAGTATATTTGGCATGGGCCGATACTTTTAATTGGGTGATGTATGGCTGGGTCCGCTACCGGCCTAAAGGGCTATAACATCTTTATTTATTTATGTATTTTTTTTTTATTCCTCTTTCAATCTTTTCATGTTTACATTGATATTGCAATATATTTACAACATATAGCGATTTGATCATTTTTTACAATACTATACAACAGCTTGAAAAAAAAAAAGGAGACCGACTAAAAACAGAGCTTATAGAATGAAGGCATCCTTTAGAATTACATAATATTATTACGAATTATTACTTAACTATATAAAAACAGAAATAATTGAATAAGTAGGGCCTATACACAAATCATTTTTTAATTTAAAACGGTGGTAAATATATACAGGAAAAAATAATTAATACATAATATATAACACGCTATTGCAGTGTGAAATGCAATAACCTAGTATGTATTTAAAAGAAAAATTTTAAGTCTTCCTTTGACGATTTGTTTTTAATTTCATTGTAGGCCTATAATCTCATTTGAAAGAGAATTCCGTAGCTTGGGACAAGTAAAAACAAATATATTTTGGGCAAACGATGCTCTATTCAAAGGTAAATTAAAGGAGCTCGCCTGACGAGTGAAATGCTTATGAATCGATTTTTTTTTAAACGAGCATTTCATTAAAAGGTAATGGTATTTGTTTATTATTTGACAAACTTGTACATTTGCTGTCCGAGCTGAAAAATATACAAATCCTTAATTTTCAAAACTTTATTTGTCAGAAACAGGTTATTTGTATGTGCCCGGAATTCTACATTATTAATAACACGAATCGCTCTGTGTGTGTGTGTGTGTGTGTGTGTGTGTGTGTGTGTGTGTAATATATAAAGAGTCTATTAATTTGGGAAGCTGCTGCATTACCCCATGCAACGAGTCCGTAATTCAAGTAAGTAAGATTTAACGTGGAGTATTGGGTAGGAAGTGACTTAATTTGCTAATGACATCAATGTTCCGAGCAATGATTTTAGAAATATTGTCAACGTGAGATTTCAAATCAGAAATATTTCAGAATAATAATTATGCCTTATGACAGATAAAGCTTATAATGATGTTACCTTATTGTCGCTATCCAAGCCGATATTGACGTCATCGTCCCAAAGAATGCAAACAACCATAGGAAGACGAGATAAACCCATTGTAGATTGCACTGGGTTTGGCACCGTCCGGCCATCGCACCCCCATACATCGGATCTGATCCACTAACCACTGTGACGTCATCAGTAGTAGATGTGGATGTATTATTAAGTACAATGCATCTGCAGTCGGTGAAGACCTATGAAATTGATATAGAAGACAGTTCTTGTTGAAATATGGTTGATGCAGTAGTCTCCAAACTGAAATTACGATTTAAAAAAAAAAAAAAAAAAAAACTGCTCCGATTGGTTCTGAGTAAGACTTTCAAGCATGACGTACATGTAACAAAGATCCTGATTGGCTACTGTAAATTTACAATTAAAGGAAACCGAACCACAAGGAAATCATCACTTTTACTTGGAAAGAGCATAATGAGAGGAGCTATTTAAAAAAGTTTCATCAAAATCGGTTATAAAATAAGAGAGTTATGGAAGTTTGAAAAGTCTCGTTGTAACTTCTATAAGTATTTTCAAATTGGCATCATTGGCTTCAAAATGGCCGATTTTGTGAACAACTCTCCATTCGTTTTGTACACAAATTTTCAGATTTTCCCAATTTTCTTGCAAAATATATCTTACCTCCTTCTAATCTTCACATATGTTTTGTGAAATATATTTTCCGATGACATATTTTGAGCTTAGAAGTAAATAAGACATATTTTGAAAGAAAATGAAGAAAATCTGAAAGTTTGTGTACAAAACGAAAGAAGAGTTGTTCACAAAATCGGCCATTTTGAAGCCGATGTTGCCAATTTGAGGATCCCCATAGAACGTACCACGAGACTTTTCAAACTTCCATAACTTTCTTATTTTATAACCGATTTTGATGAAACTTTTTTAAATTGCTCCTCTCATTATGCTCTTTCCTATAAAAGTGATGATTTCCTTGGGGTTAGGTTTCCTTTAAACGTAACCGTTTACGTAGTGTTTCTATGGAAACTACAATAATAGCAGGGGCCGCGGGGGCTAGGGGGCTGCAGCCCCTCGACTTTATACAGCAAGCGTGTACAAAAATGCGAAAATGACCATAGATATGTGATTTTCAGCTTGTTCAGCCCCTCCACTTTAAAAAATGCTCCGCGGCCCCTGAATAGTAACCGGCTCTCACATAATCAGAGATGTTGAGGTCTTGAGGTAAAGACGCAAACTGTCAATCAATGCTTGACAGGTATAATGTGGTGAACAAAACTTTATTGCTTCGACTCGAATGAATTAAATCTCTAAAACAACTTACATCTGACAATTTTTTTATCTTTTTTTAATTTGGTTTGGTGTGGTTTGTTTTGTTTTGTTTTGGTAGGTTTTATTTTTATTTTTTGCTCTGTTTTGTTTCCGCATCTTGCTTTGTTTTGTTTTGTCTTTGTTTTTTGTTTTTTTATTTTTCGGGTAAGATAATTGCTTACCTGTGTTCCCTGCTCGTCAACGTAGTGGTCTTCCGTACATCCTGCATGACAAGGCGAGTAATACATGATATTATCCTCTCCGCACACGGGTTCAAAGTGCTCTCTACACGTACAGTGAGAATTACATGTTGATATCAGAACTGTCTCATCTCCTGATGTAGGCACAGACCTACATAGGAATATACAAGTCAAAGAAATATAAATAATAATAATACAAGAAATATCCATTTTCAAGTATAAATTTTTTAATCAATATTTCATGGAGGTGTCCAGATGGTTTTATCCCTTATTGAGATCTATCTCTGACTTTGAAATGCATTTTAACTGCATTGTGATTGCGTTCCAAACGTTGTTTATAAGGCATTCCAACACGGCATTCGAAAAATTCTGATCGCATTCCACGTAGAATCAATTACATAACAACTTAGGGTATCTCACTTCGCAGAAACGACTTTGAAACAACTTTGAGACGGTTTTCGGAGACGTCTCCTTGACGTTTCATGAGTCGCGGAAACAACTTTGAGACGGTTCTTTGAAACTGCTTTGAAAATTGTCGGGGAGACGTCTCTAATACTTTTTATCCGTCGCGGAACTTTTTGATTTTTATTGTTTTTTCGATGGAAATTGTCGGCGACATTATTTCGGTCATAGATAGCAGCAAATCAAATGATTGTTATAGATAAAAGCAAAATTAATAACTCATTATCAATTTTAGCTGAAAACACAATTTGCATCGACTTAGTACATGAAATCACGTTTTGGAGCAATTTTGGATCTGACGCACGGGTATAAAACTATGCGTAACCCGCAAACCGAGTACCCGGGCGTCGCAAATTTGGGCTTAATAGATGCGCGAGACTTCAAAAAAAGAAGTCATAAAAAATTGCGACCACAGCTTCTCGCGTTAAAAATTTATCGCAAAAATTGTCTAGGGGGCGTTTTGGCCCCCCCCCCCCAGTCCAATTAGGGTTAAAGGTGGTATGATTCCGTCGCGGAGACGTCTCCGCGAAGTGAGATACCACCCTTAAACGTGGTATGATTCCGTCGTAAAAAGTATTAGAGACGTCTCCGATACTTGAAGAAATAAATGTAATACTCACGTTTGAAGGTAGTCTACAGTAATCCCTGCTATTGGTGGATTGGGGCAATGCATGATGAAGGAGAACCCGACTAATAATGCAGCCGATACAGTAGCAATGCAAAGCTTTAAAAGACCTTCAAATTTCAGATCCATCTTCTTAATGATGCCTCCACTGATCAAAGACCCTAAAAAGTGCTGCGTCATCACAATAAAACCTGCAGAAAAGTAGAATAGAAATGGCTGAAGACAACTGGTCGAGAGAAAACAATCAGTAATAAGCTGGGCATTAGGATTGGATTCGTTCTTAAGGCACGTTCCCACACTGTAAAAAAATAATACAGCAAAGTGATGTCAGCAGAGTCGCCATACAAAAATGTAATTTCAAATAACAGTTTTGCTGTAAATTTCTCCTCTAATAATTAATGAAAGAGAAGGTAACAAATCATTAGAGTTCTATAGCTTACACATTTGGTTAAAACGGAACAAATGTGTTACTCCTGATGTATATTTTGTATTTCTCACGTAATTATTTGCAGGAGAAAATTTACAACAAAACTGTTTTTTAAATTACATTTTTTATGGCGACTCTGCTGACAGCAGATTTGCTGTAAAAATAAATAAATTTTTTACAGTGCAGCCACTGCTAGACCACAAATATAACAAGATTCTTGACGGGAAAAAAAAGAAAAAAGAAAAAAAAAAATATGTACACCCTTTTACCCTGGAAAATTTAATTTTCTTTGTTTTGTTTTATATATTCGTTACGTTTTTATAGGGTTAGTGGCAAACCTAAACTATGATCAAACATGCACTCTTTATCTGATATGAATTACTTAATTAAGTAAATCTCTTAGTTTTCAATTATCACAGGAATACTAAATCGAATCAAATGAAATAAATTTTTAATCTGAAACTAAAATGATTTGAAGTAGAAAAGTCCGATGACTTTAGGGAATTCTTTTTGAATTTCAAAGAGTAGAATCATGCAGTGAACCCCTTTCAAATGCGTCTTTATATTAATAATTTGTATACTAATAATGGGTCTCAGTATTATCTTTCTATGGTTTGATGATGATGATGATGATGATGATGATGATGATGATGATGATGATGATGAATGATGATGGGGAGATGGGGGGGGGGTCTCACTAACCTAAATATTTGCCCACGTCTCTAGAGTTCATATTAAATTGTGACTCGATGAATTTTGGTGTAAATGCAAATATGCCTGACGAGACGAAGTAATCAGTGGCGGCCTCCAAAGATAGGAAGAGGAAAGGGACGTTGCTGAGGACGTTGACCATAGCTTTTGGGGCATCACGCAGTGAGTTACCAAACCCTGCTCGACTCACGAACTCGCTTCCCTTCTGACCTTGTCGACGACGCTCACGCTGGTTCTTTTTCATTCCTTTATGGTGAAGAAGAGAGAGGAGAATGGGAGAGAGATAGAGAGAAAGAGAGATAGAATGAGTGAGAGATGGAGAGAGAATGAGAGAGAGATAGAGAGAGAATGAGAGAGAGATAGAGAGAGAATGAGAGAGAGATAGAGAGAGAATGAGAGAGAGATAGTGAGAGAGAATGAGAGAGTGAGAGAGGCAGTCCATTGAAAGTGACTTGTACGGGTGTATATTGTCACGGATCATCGAGAGAAGTGAAGGCGGATAAATGAGGGAGAGATAGACGGGGAAAGAAAAGATCAATGATTTATCGTTTCATGAACAGAGCCGAATGTTTTGTTTTTCATATCAAAGTATACATGTAATCATCGAATGTTTATGCTTATCTAGGACCTATATATTGGCTGATGAACCGTAACGGATATAACAAAAATAATGACAGAGCGTTTTCCCCCTTTCCAAACAATGCATTCAACCTTTTCCTAACCCTTTCTAATTTATTCGTGTTTTATGACTAAACATTTTTTGGGCAATATTGTATGGATCTGGGGGGCATTTCATGAAAGGACTTGTCGGTCGTTTTATCCGACAAATTTGCTCTCAGCGAATCAGATGCAAGCATTTCAGTAGCTTATAACAGTTGTCAGTGAGAATCAGTGAATATTTGTTTCATGAAATGCTCCCCTGTTGTCTATTCGTATAGAATTCAGATAAATTACCTGGTAGTGATTTTGGGAAAGCCATGATCATGAATCCAGAGAGAATGATGAGCACTGCACTAATGAGGAACCCCAACCACCATGCACCAACCCATATAGGATTGTCAGGTGTGATTGTTACACTGTATAAACATAATACGAACATGAAACGTTAGTAGATAATAAATAGTGTCAGCATAGTACACCCTGTGATTGGTTGGATTCTCATCACGTGAACTGTATGAGCTCCGTTATATTGGACGTTGCCAGGGGTGACTGTCCGATATACCGTTGCTCTAGGTAGGATGAGTACCGTGTCTTCTAAATTTATACCGAGTGAGTCAGAAAAAAAGTTAACCCCTATAGAAAAATGTCAATAAAAAGAAAACCAATTTATAAACCCAAATTATTATCCATATTCTGAAAGAGTAACTGTTTAACGAAAATATCTTGCGCAAAATAACTTGGCAGGGGCGTTGTTACACATATCGATTACATTTTGTGTGAAAATGAGATAGATCTGTAGAGTCAGGCATGATTGAGCACACGCCAAAGACAAAATAATCACTTTCCAAAGTATTAGAGGACTTTTTAGGTCTGTCAGTGACAATTTACTTTTTGATGTGTATTCATTCATGGGTTACTTGATGAATCAATCTAATTTTTACACAAAATCTAGTCGATGGAGTTAATCTTTCAGAATATGTATAATAATTTTGGGTTTATAAATTGGTTTGATTTTTATCTACATTTTTCTAGGTGTAAAGTTTTTTCTGACTCACTCGGTAAACCTAGTTCTTAAGTGTTAGGATGCGTTGGATGTCTGGAGAGGCGATTTTAATAAGCCATTTGAAAACGATACAAGCAATAATTGTGTAGTTTTAAGCACAAAATGTTAGCAAATATTATAGAGAACTAAAACACTGATAATGATAAGCAATAATCAACGTGTATTTTTAGCTTCATCGTGACAAGGGTTCATGTTTTTTAGGTGTCCAGATACCCAACCCCACATCCTACTAAATAAAATTTAGATAACATAGTGTGATCACCGTATCACTCTCTTAATGTGAAGAGGGTCATCAATCGATGTGAAATTCCACTCTAGCAAGAAAATGAATGAGGGAAAATCTCATTATCAAGTGTTCGATAATTAAACAATATCATGTGATAATGTCAAGGAAAAATAAGACAAATAACTATATTTGAAGAAAAAAAAATGCTTTCAGTTGGAAAAAAAGTATAATGGTAGTCAAGGTCTAGAATTGCTGATATATTCTGATGCGTCTATTAAATAAAATGTGATAATTCCAAGATATGATCTTGATAAAAACTACCAGGTTTGATTTGCACCAGTAGACGCGGTCCGCAACGAGCATTTGCCGGAAAGAGCGCTAATGTCTCAGAAGCGGTACACATGTTCGAATTTCTCTTATAGTTTGATCTTTACTGACATTATTGTTGAAGCTGTCAGCTTTTGGTCCCATTCTGTTCTCTTGATTGGTAAAAGGTGTTTGTCGAAACATGTTTTACTGGAAAGTCAGATATATAGTCTAGTATGAAGATGAACAATTGGTCCAGACCAATGAATACCCAGCGGCTTGGTCCGAAACTCATTATGCTGCATTGATTATACCTGATGGGGCGAACAAAAATATTACAATATCCATCGATATAGATGTCATGTCTGTAATATTATAGATGGAATTGTTGTTGTAACGAATAATTATATCCTACGCTGACTATGAATCCAATAACACACGGTTCACAATAATTATTTTTATCATTCAGACAACTACCCTGGAAAATTATCCCCAATATGTTGTTGAGGTAGTTTTCGAATGGGGTAAAGTTGTCCGGATTCGTTGTCTTGTGGTAGAAGTCCTAACCGGCCTTTTTTTAAATCATCTCCATCCTCCCATATCTCTCTTCTCTTGAGCTTATACTTGCTATGTATTCCATGAGACGGGTGGATATTAGTAGACTAGAGCAAAAAATTAATTATTGAAGTACCACACTTCAAAAATTTTTGTTTTGTTTTGTTTTATTATAATTTTGGTTAATATTTTATTTATATTTATATTTTATTGCTTATTACATATTTACACTTTACTAGTGCTTTATCATGGACTATTACATCGAATCTACATGTGAATTTGATATCTGTTGTATGTGACAAATGATGGTAAATCAATTTCGAATCTCGGGCATTACAATACACACTTAAACAACAAAGCAAACAATCCAATACAAAAAAAAAAAAAAAAAAAAAAAAAAAAAAAACCCTGGGTAAAATTAGCTCTTCCGGTTCCCGGCTCTACAGGGACTGTATACTCTCATCTGGTATGACTCATACTATTAAAGTCCCCGACCGGACCGAAAAATGAAATGGCAAATTAATATAAAACTAATGCTAATATGTGAGATATAGAACAATTCCAAATTCAAGCGTGTTTATTGTCCATCTAGAAAGTATTTCATTAAAAAGTTGATCGAATTTCAACCAGCCACCCCTCCCAAATACTCTAAAAATTACCCCTTATTTTAATGGCGTGATTGATGACGTCCGAGGATGTTAAAGGAATGCTACAACCACCTGGCAGCCAGGTATGATTGAATTTGCCCTTTCATTTCATAGCAATAGAATTCTAGCACACACGGGGTCTATTAATTGTTCTGACATAACAGTACAAATTTTTCTAAAGGCGAAACCCAATCATACCTTGCCGTCGGATGGCTTTAGCATTCCACTAACATCCTTTGACGTCACCACCCGCGCCATTAAATAAGGGGTATTTTTTCGAGTATTTTGGAGGGGTGGCCCTGGTTGAGGTTCGATCATCTTTTTATGAATGCTGTTATGAAATTGAACTTTATTTTAGTGTATTTATGTTATACTCCTAATAGCTTTCATCGATGTAAGGTTGTATTTACTCTCCGTCCAGGATCTTTAAGCAAATAAGTTTCCTATATCTCACCCATATATAAACCAAATGCTTTGGTTGAAGAGGTTGTCATCCATGTATGTTAAACCGAGAGTGAAGACCGGAGCAGCAGCCAGACTGTAAAGATTTGTGCTAGGATAAAAAGCCATAAATAGTCGGCAGGATCACCACGCCCTCTCCGCTTTCTGAAATCAACAAAAACACATTTTTGAAATAGAATTAGTTTGTGATAATAACAACTAATTGATTGTAATAACAATCACCATAAGGCACATTTTCATACTAAGAGCCATTGGTGGCGATCCGAGGGGGGGGATGGGGGACGTGTCCCCCCCCCTCGATTTTTTTTCTGGGGGATCGTCCCCCCCCCCTGATTTTTTAAAGCTAACATATTTTTTATGTATTGATTAGCTTGTGAAGCCTAATAAAGAGGTAAAATGTATGTCAAATACAATGCTAAATGTTATTATAAGGCCAAATTTTCGGCGCTTCGCGCTCGCAAACATTTTCATTAGTTTCTGCATAATGTGCGAAGTATGCGAATTTTGTTGTATTTTTTTACTTCCGGGTTTTCCGTCCCCCCCCCCGGTGGTGACATGAAATCGCCGCGCTTGCTGAGAGCTCTTCAAATCAATGATTAATTAGGACTCGTCTTCGCTCATTATACAGCCGATAAATGCAAGACGGTCCTGGATTTTAACACCCGTCAAGAAATATATTGTTAACAAAAACAGAGGGGAGGGGTATAGTAATGTAAAGAAAATAATTTCTACTCTAAAATCCCATTTATACAGCCCACAACTTTCCCTTATTCCTTCTAAATGAATATTCACAATCCCTACGTCCACCAACAAATATTTAGCTCATACAGATATGAATCAGCATAAGCTAAATATTTTTTTAATCACATCGTGGACACTCAAAATTAAACATTAAAAAAAAATAAATCGCCATACTCGTCTTGGGTATGAGCTCTTAACATGTCACAAAATAGCTTCTAACAAAACTGTTAGTGACATTATGCAGACTCGATTCATGCATTCAAACGAATGTATTCTATGTTGTTTGTTTACTTTCAAATTTGGTGTCTTTGTAAACTACTGCAGCATGTACCCATGCTGGGAGAACTGTTTGTGGTATACAAATAAAGCGACCTTGATTCCCTTTTTTCTGAATGAATGTATGAATGGAAGATAAATGTGAATAACCTACAAATTCATTGCTGTGATATGCATGATATACGAACAGCATGACACAGGTATTGTCACGCTGCCAAATATTAGAAAAGAATGATAAGATACGAAATTTGGGGCACTAAGGGCCGCTTTAAGATCTGGACCTTTTTTCATTTCATTTTACCTGCACTGTTTATGTGTAAAACAGAATACATTTCAATTTGGATCATGCAAGCGATGTACCCGAGGAAACCGGTGGTAAATGATTATCTGTTTGTGGTCTTTTACATACACAGTAAACTGACTTGGCAGCAACCTATACCCGAATACAACTTTACATTTGATTTGAGGGAGAGATTCGATTACACATTTTAAAATATATGTATATAATGCAGTAGCGGACGCAGACCGATGTAATACAATGAATTTATCGGGCCCATGCGTAAACATAATAGAGCCGCTTTTGTCCCCAGACAATAATTGGGCCCAAGAAATGCATTCAATTCGGTTTTCTTGGATCCACAGACCAACGAATATAAAGCCTCACCAGTGTGTTTAAGAAACGCAATCATTATTTCAATCACTGGTTTCGGAGACCCATTTTAAAATTGCAATAATAATTTTAACTCTTTTTCGAAAGCGCATTTTTTTTTTATTGATCAAGTTGATGTAAGCAAAGTTAAGGTCTTGATGCCGTTTCCGAATTTTTAAAAAATCCTCTTTGTTGTTGTTTTTGTTGGTTTATTTGCATCCTCGCTGCGCATGTCCTAATGGTGGTCGGAATGTACATGAAAAGAATTTCTTAACCTGGGTCGAATGTGGCAAATGAAAATTAATGGTTAGTTCAAAGATGTTGATTTATAGAGAGGGACGTTAACCCCGTATCGACTTTTGCCCAGGACAAGGTTTAAAATGGTGTGGGGGCGAGCGGGGTCCATTGACATCCCTGATGGATCCACCTCTGAGCATATCAATACAATATCGACACACCTGTTTCAATATTTAAACTTGATATTGAAATGAAAAGGGTAGAAACATTCCAAGTGGAACCGAGGTGAAAATAACACCCTGAACTCGGTTCACTGACTGAGTTGAATGTGGGCCAATGAACGATATTGAATAGAAAATTACGCAAAGCACTCACACGTTAAACAGCATTAACTAAGGGTGCTATCTCACTTCGCGGAGACGTCTCCGCGACAGAATAAAAATCCGTCTCTGCGGATAAAAAGTATTAGAGACGTCTCCGAGACGTCTCCGAGACGTCTCCGCGACAATTTATGTAAAAAGTCTGAAGTAGTCCCAAATCCGTCTCCAAAAATCAGGAGACGTCTCTGCGACGTCTCCGAGACGTCTCCGGAACAATTTATAATAAAAAAATCTGAAGTAGTCCCAAATCCGTCTCCGATATTCAGGAGACGTCCCCAAGGCGTCTCCGAGACGTCTCCTCGACAATTGATGAAAAAAAAAAAATCTGAAGTAGTCCCAAATCCGTCTCCGAGACGTCTCGGAGACGTCTCCCGATTTTCGGAGACGGATTTGGGACTACTTCAGACTTTTTTTTAAAAATTGTCGCGGAGACGTCTCTTATATTTCTTATCCGTCGCGGAGACGGATATTTATTCTGTCGCGGAGACGTCTCCGCGAAGTGAGATAGCACCCTAAGCATGTCTTATCAAATTACCTCTATGGGTTGAATTTGAAACGAAAGTCCATTTTGAAAACGACTTGAATCATTATCAAATCTACAAAATTATTCCGAGCATGTCAGAAAGGTTTAATTAAATTCTTTGTACAACCGACGGGTAGGTATTTAAATTCAATTCAACTCAATTCAACTCAATTCAATTTTCTATTCAAACTTTATTCTACAAAATAATGCAGAATATGACAAATTAAAAATACATTTCATCAGATTCAGCATATCTTCACAAGTAATTTGATGCACCGAAAATAAAATGTGAATATATCGACGATATAATATCTAAACATTGGGGTAAATTCAATGACAGCACCTTAAATTTGTGAAAAAGGGTTAAAAAATGATCATCCTAAAATCCCCGTTTTAACAATCTTCCGATTATTTCCGGCGGTCGAAAATTGAATATGTGCTAGTTGGCATATTGGAAATTATGATGCTATATGTCAGATTAGTGCCTATAAGTGCCCAGTTGAGTAATTTTGATTTATATGTTGGAAAATATTATGACATTTCTTTTCGCTTTCCTCGCAAAGTATACGCATCGTGTATTGCTCACAACTTTCAGACAAGTGGTAGCGAAAAGTAATTTCTATTACAAAAGAATATCTCCTTTTGAAAGTGGCCCTACGAGTGCAGCCAAGTATAGGGATCTTTTGTCTACCAATCTGCAAGGGAGATCTAGTTAAGCACATGCCCGACATATTTTCTCCTCGCGGCTTTTAAGCTAGATCAAACGATTCCCGCTTGCAAGATCTCCAGGGCTTGAACCTCCTTGGTTGGACTTCGTCGTAGATAATGAGCAAGACATGGAAAAGTGTAAATTAATTCGAAATGAGGTGAAATAAAAGAGTGTATGAATTTACCGGATTCGCCCCCACCATCACATGTGTCTACTGGGACCACACTCAGGTTGGCCACAGGGCATATCCCCTGGTCGTCAGAACCCCCACTAGAATGGTCCTCGGGGTTGTAGTAACCGCTCAGGAAGTGTGGCAAAGTGAAGAGAATTGAACCCACTGCCAGGGACATTGACCCTACGCCGACCCATCGAGGCTTGTGACGCTGCTCACCTATATACCTGAAGATGAAATACAAATAAACATTATTAATACATTCAAACATGCTCTAGACATTTACCTGTATATACACAGCCAGTTACCCCTAGATATCTGCAACGGACAACATTACCTACACCCGGAAAATACCTCTTTATGCCAATTAAAGCCCCTTTCACAATTAGTGGTGCGACAGCTTACAACCGTTGCGACTGTGTGCAACATATATTGTGACAAAATGATCGCAAACTATCGCAACAGCAATTGTGAAAGCCCCTTAACTTAATTCTTTAGAAAAAATAAAAATCTCTAGTTAACAACATCGAGTTTCTGGTGGTAGGATTTGCACCAAAATAACAGTTCGTGATTATCCAGCAAAATATATAGAAGTGAAATTTAAAAAAAAAATGATTTACTAAAACAGTATAAAATTTTTTTTTTAAATCACTCTTATTGGCAAAACGCAGATAAATTCATCTTATCGCGGGCATTGTCGTCTCCTTTTGTCTTTGTCTTGACATCTTATGGCAAGTCACCTCTGGGCCAGTATTTCTTTTGGAATATTGACTTCCAGGAACATGTATGTGACATATAAATAGAAGAAAATTGGGTGAAAATCACTCTTATTGGCAAAACGCAAATAACGTCATCATCTCGCGGGCACTGACGTCTCCTTTTGCCTTTGTCTTGGCATCTTATGGCAAGTCACCGCTAAACCAGTATTGCTTCTGGACAATTATAAAGTCTTGGGGAAAAAATGAAACAGCTTCATGATATCTTTGACCTATAATCATTGATAATCCCCACTTTCCAACGTTTCATTTGGGAGCCTTTGTTCTTTTTTTCTCCCATTGATAAAGAAATGACCGGGTGTGGCTAACTTCTGTTCTCAGGTATAAAGGGACAATTTTTTCAATACACAGAAAGGTTTGTAAAAAAAAACACAAGCTTCTTATTAGCTTTGTTGCAATACTTAATACGAAACGGAGGATGCAATAATATAAATTTATACAGCGCGTATCGAAGAAAAGGTAAGCAATTTTTGGAGGGTCCAAGTTCATGTATTTTTTTATAATTATTTTTATCATATAATTAAAAACATACTCCTCACCTTTACAATGATACCTTTCTTGATTCATAAAGATATTATGACAAAAGAGTGTGACGGGTACAAAATCCAAACCGTACAGCGTCCTATGCCTGTCCTGAAACGGTTCATGTATGACCACAAGGGCCACGGCTCATTATAACCTGATGGGAGGGATTAATCTTCAGGGCTCGTGGCATATGTGGCATTTCTGGGAGATAGTTGGTCCACAGGGTCAGCCTTCGATTGTGGATAAAGCTATCGAGGGATACAGTGGAATGGAGGAAACTATGTCTTCATTGCATGCTCTCGTTGGCAGGATTGTGATTATAGATGGGATGGAGGTGTTATCCTCAATACTACAGATTATGCACAAGATATGATTATCATGATAAACTTCTGCTAAAAGCAGAAGAACTTTTTTTAAAGTGACCTACGTAATAAAAACTGTGAACGCCATGCTGGCGAACTGATATGCACTCAATATTACACCGCTCTGGAAACTGGTGAATTGAAAGCGTCTCTCAATGGTAGTGATTGCTATGGTAACCATTCCATATGACGTCATCACCTGGATTAGACCAATCAGGGAATAGATCACCAAGTAAGCTTTCACGTTTAGACACACCTGGCAGAACGAGAGATGGACATTGAATGAGAAAAAGAGATAGAATGAAAAAGGAAGAGCTATACTGAACCTACAAAAAGCGATGGTTACATTGTACATAATTTATGAATAATATAACAAATCGAATGTAGGTCACGTGGTACTGATCAAGCCAATAACGACTGGTATTTTTCTACCACAATTTACTATGTACATATCTCTACATCTATATACATGAAAATAGTATAATTAAGGGTTCATTTCTATTGTCATTATCACTAATAGCAAAACAAAATAAATCCAAGTACAATTTTTTGTTTTGTTCTACTCCTTAAATCCTAAAACATCAGGATTGGATTTTATTGATATAGAGAACAAAAATCGCACTATTACTCCTCCTAATTTTATATCACAATCCATTTTTGCCTGCAGGGGTTTTCGATATTATTTGCGTATAAATCCTAATTTAGGGCGATTGATATCATCAGGAAAACATGAGCTTAATATTATTAATCAAGGAACGATGACATAATTCACATAAGGACTATAACCCCTACTTCAGTTGTATAATGGTTCAGTAATAATCTAAAGGGAAATAAGTGTGTTTTACATAATTTCATATAAATTAATATTCATTAAAAAAAATATTTAAAAAATAAAATAAAAGCCTACGGGTATTTCAACACCGATCCGGGACCTTGACTAGTATACTGTCTTTTTATTAATTATAAAGCTTACAATAATTTTCTCCATAAATTTAAAGGAATTTCTTATTTTACCCTCATGCAACTAGGCGTACATCTCCACCACCCGCATTTCGGAGGATTCTTAGGGTCGTCATCATCATCATCGCCGTCAAACAGGTCGTCGTCTTCGATACCGTACGCATCCCTCGACATGGATGCCATGGGGAACCCTTCATAGGAGGTCGCCGCAGGGAGAAGATTGTCTTGTTGGACTGGTTCGTACGGCGGCGGATTCTCAACTATCCTCGTCGGCATGTCACCGGGTGAGTAGCCGTTCAACGGCATGCCAGTACTTTCGACGTCCCCATCCATGTCGTAGTCATCGTCCAAATCATCACCATACCCTGGATCATCGTCCGCGTCGACAACGGGCGGGTGCAGGGTATGGTATATTGGTTCACCGCTCGACATGTTGCTTAACTTACTTCTTTCGGGTGTTTAAATTTCTACAGAAAGACAGCACTGTGATGCAATTCCAGAATCTTGTATCGAAAAGTCACACTCGCCTGACTATGCACCGCCAGTGATAGTCCCCGAATCCTAAGAATCCTCACGGAGTTTTCCACCATGAAAGAATTTCTCATTGAGGAAATCGATGATGTAATGTCGGCATCGTCATTCAAGTATCACATGCGATTATTCCATATGTGGCACTGACAGGGTTAACGATAGAGATAAATGAAATAATTGATTTGAGATACCTCTGAATCTGCTTGAAACGTGATTATTACGAACTTGGATGAATTAAGGTTAGTGTTCAAATATTTAGTGACCCATATGCAAGGTCAACTTCCTCAAGAATATCTTTGCAGAATATCACGTTCGCTGGAAAATCTCAATTGGATTCAACAAGAGATGGCAAAACAGTCTGCATGAAATCTTCTTTTCAAGTTTGGCATCGATTAATTATATAAATCGTCAAAGAACCATCGTTGATGTTCCAAAATCGAAACGGCAAGTTTTGATTGGAATGGTTAGACCTTGCTATATTACCCCTTTTCTTATATTGGCAGTTACTCGCTTTTATGTTTACCGTTAATTTACACTTGAATTGTTCTTTAAGTATGTCTATATCAATGTACCGATCGATAGTCCGAAGTACAAAGGTTTGTGTGTCATAGAGAGATAGGCCTTTATGGTGAAGTTTACACAAAAATCATGAAGTCTATTTTAACGACGGCAAGTTCAGTCACAACTATGCAAATTTATGCAGTTCACAACAAATATAGAGTAACTCTTCGGTCGCGTACTTCTTGAAGACCTGAATGGTTCTATAATATCCGGGAATCGTATCTCACTATCTGATTCAGAAACTTCTGTCCCAAACCTGAATTTCAAGTTGAAATATATCTCACAGGTATCACCTATAGCTTCTGTATTTCATCCAAACTGGGCGAAATGTTATAAAGCTGGACAGCGTGTTAGTCGCGCCTTCTATAAAGAGCAATTCTTATCCCTGAAAGACTATCTCTATTTAGCTCTTGTCTGTTTCATTTTCACTCCAGTCTGATCTTTATAGTTTGCACAGTCCATGGACCGAATAGAGCAATACAATGTTTATGTTTACTTTCTTTTGTTCGGTGCTCCAGAATATAACTTCTTTTTCGCGCTCTCAGTCGGCACCCGCAAAGTCCACAAAACCTGAATATATCGGGCCATAGGTGTATGACATTTAAGCTTGGGAAAAGAGAAAGAGAGAGAGAGAGAGAGAGAGAGAGTTAATAACGCGTTCAACTGTGAGGACAAAAGTAATAGTTTGATCAAAGGAAAAGAAATTGGGCGAAACCCCACAAAGCGTAAAACTTGATTATTCGAATCACTGATCTACTTTGCCCATTATGTATCTTTATTTTTAAGAAAAGGGATCATTATGAATACATATAAGATGTTTATAACCAAGAAGTAAGACTCTCACGTTAAAGTAAAAAAAGCAAAACAAAACAAAAATAACCCTCTTCATGATATATATTTATATCCAGTACCTCGTTTGGAGTCGGCTTGACTGAAAAACTTCGACTCTTGAAGTGCATTTTTACACTGTTCCACGGCAGATGGCACGATATTCCCAATAGAGTCTCCGTGCATTGATGGGCGTGGCAGAAGTTATATTATTTATAGGGTGAACCGACTATCCATGAGTCCATTGTTTACATCTTTCTGAAGAAGCCATCGTCTTCGAGTAGATGACTTGTGATGTTGTTAAATTATCTGATCGTAACTCTTCATCATGATTTAGATACAATAACAATGTCCTCCAAACTATAAAGAACAAAAGAACGAAGTAAACAATGCATGGTTTTATATTATGGCGGGAGAGGCTGGAGAACACCCCCCCCCCCCCCCCCCCCCCCCTCCCCCTTCAGAAGAATTAATAACAAAATGGTTCCAGGCTTCATCGACGTAATTTGGACAATTCAAAGGATGATGATATTGAAGCCGATGTACCCCCAGTCACTACCCCATGTCTTATTTTATTGTTGTTGCTGAGGGGGGGGGGCCTGATAAAAAGTTCACCTCTCCTGAAATATGGATAAGAAAAACCCGAACCAGTCATGGTTAAGGTTAGTACACCCTCCTGGTTTGTTTTTCCTCAAACACCCGCAAACAAACAATACAAATGAAATATATTCTTTGAGAATGACCTCATCAAGTATACCCAGGGTCAATGATTAGGGTATTCCATTCTTCTGCTTCCAATATTGTGCATACCTTATATTGGAGTATTATCGCACGACGGTCTAGATTAGACAATAATTATTTGACAATTATTTGGGTATATGATGATCAGTAATTTAATGTTTACTCCGTACTCCATGTATGAGAGCGTAGATAACTGTGGTACTGTATACCAGCCGTATAAAGGAAATCAATCGTAAAATCTCTGTAATAAAATATCCTAGTTATATTACGAGAATAACACTTGTTATATTTTTTTGTAAGTCTTCATTCTGAGTATCACATATTAAGTTGGGTAACCATGACCTTAACCCGTAGATATGAGGGAACAAGGTCAGTAGCCTTGCAGATTATATTAAGTTCTCAAGTACATACAATACGCAGCCTTCAGTCGACATCATCTGTTTTCTTTTCTTTTTTTTCTTTTTTTTTTTCCTTTTCCGACAAAGAGACTTGGTATTATTTGTTACTTCTATGATAATAAAGACTTATACAAAGCAGGTGCGGATCCAGCAATTGCAATTTCTATAGATAGCGGCTTTACGTATGGCTGGATCCCCTACTGAAGGGGGCACTATAGCACACTGAACTTATTTCGAAGAATGATTGTAAAACATCTCTCTGATTTTACTAAAAATTTTGCTCAGTCATTTCCTTATTTTTTTTAATGACATTTTGCGTTATTGTTATACAATTGTTATTTTATCATTTGGAAACAGAATAAATAAATATCATATTAATTCGATTCAATTACAAAGAAATATTTCTGACTAAAATCCTCGTAAAAACAACAACATGCTTTTATGCATAAGGCCCAATATTGCACTTAATACTGAACTATTGTGCTCCATTCAAGAGCGCCAATATAAAAATTATGTTTTCCTAATACATAATTATATTGCAATCTTATAAGAATAATTTGTCAGTTACTGGACTTTGCTTTTCTAACAACGATTCATGTTGTGTTTGCCAACAAGATGCAATGTTTACGTTTGTAAAATCATGTTTACAGAACAATTGATCATGTTTACAGAACAATTGATCATGTTATAGACAGCCATCACTCAACTAAATGATATCTTTATGAATGATGAGGGTTTTTAAAACGAGGCAAGAATTAATACGGTTTGTCACACTGTTCGGTTGCATTTCGCGCAGCCCCATAAGAAAAACTGCGCTACATACAGAACAGTGGTGAGAGAGGGGGATCACCTACTGATCATAAAATTGTAATATTACAGCCCAAAAACAATGATAATTTCCGTTCGCACCACCCCCCCCCCCCCCCCCCCCCCCCCCAAACCCGGTCACTGCCAAATCGTGAATCCCATCAGTAATGCACACAAGCATGGTATAGTGCCTCAGTGCTCCATCATACAGTCTGTGTCAAATAAAATGGTACAAGTGGAAAACATTTTTATAGTACGAAGATTAATCACAACCTGGTATTGTTTGGTATTTTCATAAAGCAGGAAAATCAGACTTTCTTCTGCAATTTTTTTCAACACATTTGGTGCTGTAATTTTTGAGATATGACTAGTTTTCTACAATCAAGGAAAATCCATTTTTCGCACGCCGTCTCATGCCTTTGTGTAGGGCCATGAATTCAGCGCTCCAAAACAATAGAAGTGCGCAATTTCGGTTTGTTCCTCGTCGCACAAAATTTAGCATAACTTTTGTTTTACGAAAGCAAATTATACAGAACCAAGCGCATCAGCAAGAAAAATCTTTTAGCTTTAATTTGGTACCACATACACATATTTTTCCAAAATATTTCACGCCTAAATTATTATTTCCCCGACAGTACCATTTTTTTTTTTTTTTGACACAGACTGTATATTGATGAGGCTTTTTAAAACGAGGCAAGAATTAATACGGTTTGTCACACTGTTCGGTTGCATTTCACGCAGCCCCACAAGAAAAACTGCGCTACATATAGGACAGTAGGGAGAGAGGGGAATCACCTACTGATCTTAAAATTGTAATATTACAGCAAAAAACAATGATAATTTCCGTCCGCACCCCCCCCCCCCCCCCCCCCCCGTTATTACCAAATTGTGAATCCATCAGTAATGCACACAAGCATGGTAGTGCCTCAGTGCTCAGTGGCGGATCCAGGATTTAGAAATACGGGGGGCGCATCCTGAAAATTTTGAAAAATAGGGGACGCAGCCGAAATTTTTTTCCAATTTTAACATGTATAGTCAATGGGTGGTTTTCAAATTATAGAGGGGGTGCGCGTCCCCTGCGCCCTCGCCTGGATCCGCCACTGGTGCTCCATCATATTTCATACTCTTCTCTTTCCATCCCACACTCAATTTATATTGGATGTTCACTAGAGAAGAAAATAATGGAATTGTTACAATACAATATTTTAACAAACACAAAATGTGTGTTTTTATTCCAAGTTTGAGAGGTGACCACACAATGATTGGAAGGCACATTTCAGAAGATAAATTTATTTTTGATGGGGGAAGCTTGGTCTGTGAATATTAAAACTAAATTAACAAAATATAAAATCCTGTGAGTGTGTGATACATGATGGAAATTACGTACTTCCATATTTCACCAATCCATATATTCTTAACAACAAAAGCAACAACAATAGTGCAAACCCATGCAGTTCAAACTAATCAAATATAATTATAAACATAATATTCTATTAGGGAAAAATGTTATCTCACCATTTTTTTTCTTCACACTACAAGATTCATATTAAATGTAAAGCACCAAACTAACATGCAAGTACTGCCATATATATTTCAGTAATATATTCAATTTTCTGCAATGTCATGTACTCAAAATAACTTTTGAGTTTTAAACACTATCTACTCAAGATAACTTTGAGTGACAAACACTATCTACTATCTACTCAAAATAACTTTGAGCGCCAAACACTATCTACTCCAGATAGCTTTGAATGGCAAACACTATCTTCGTTCTACTCAAGATTACTTTGAGTGCCAAACACTATCTAATATCTACTCAGGATACCTTTGACTGCCAAACACTATCTTTTCCAGAAAGCTTTGAATGTCAAACACTATCTACGATCTACTCAAGATAAATTTGAGTGTCAAACACTATCTACTATCTACTCAAGATTACCTTCAGTGCCAAACACTATCTAATATCTACTCAAGATATCTTTGAGTGTCAAACACTATCTACTCAAGATAAATTTGAGTGCCAAACACTATCTACTATCTACTCAAGATAACTTTGAGTGCCAAACACTATCTACTATATACTCAAGATATCTTTGAGCGCCAAACACTATCTACTCAAGATAACTCTGAGTGCCAAACATTATCTACTCAACATAACTTTGAGTGCCAAACACTATCTACTATCTACTCAAGATAACTTTGAGTGCCAAACACTATCTACTATCTACTCAAGATAACTTTGAGTGCCAAACACTATCTACTCGAGATAACTTTGTGTCAAACACTATCTACTAAAAATAGCTTTAGAGTGTCAAACACTACAAAACGAATAATTTTATATTTTTAAAAAAAATACACAACTACTAAACTATGACTGCAAAGCAAATCTTAATTCATCCTTTAAAGATGATCAGCCAGGTAAATAATTTTTGCTTATTTAGAGAAGGGAAATGAGTGGTCTTAAGGTGGTTATCTCACCTAAGGAGAAGTGTCCGAGACTCATGTGATGGATCAGTCTCGTCAGTTCCAGAGAAGTGGTGACTAGATAAATTTCATGGGTATGAACGAGTTTAAATTTGATGCGACCGATGAGACGTGGCGGAGTCTCGGAAGACATCTCTGTGAGTCTCAGAGTCGCAAACTAGTCACAAACCTGTCTCTTGACAGGTGAGATACCACCTCCACAAACAACATAGATGTGAAATATAATATTTGCGTTACTTAAAATTCAAAACTTTATATAACAAATCATCTATTGTCACAATTTTGTAAATTAATATTTAAGACTCGAAGATTTTTTGTTAACTTAGTTACCATGGATATTAGGCCAATTCACATTTCTGATTTACTAGTTCGAATTATTTTTGATCATCGAGTTTTGTTACCCAATAATTTATACTATTAGAACTGTTTGCCGTAAAAACCATTAAAAATGAACTCCTTAGACAATTATACCATAACATATTCTGCGTATTTATACTGTTTCTTTATACTTGAATTTAAACTTTGATTTCAAAAATCGCCTTACATCATCAATTCGTTTATTTGACTCTTTTTAATTCATTGAAACAAAGATCTTAAATTTTTTTTTTCTTTTTTTTTGTTATTATGATTATTTTTATGTCTCTTTTAATCATATTATTTTGTTTCCATGATATATGTTTTATTGTAACAATGATATAATATTTGTATAATTACCACTTTTGATGTTGGTAAACTTGTCACAATTCGGCCTAACGGCTGCGATAATGAAGATTAATAAAACCAAATCAATTCAGTTCAATTAAAAAGAAACATGCATTATAGTCTGGTACTACATAATAATAATAATAATGATAGTTGCATTTATATAGCGCTTAATACGATATCCACCTTAGTGTTTCTAAGCGCTTATAGTGTTAATTATTAATTATTACCCGGCTGGGCTACCCCGAAAGGCGCTCACAGCATTGAAGGAATTGCTTCCTACCGGTACCCATTCACCTCACTTGGGTCAAGTACGGCAAATTTGCAGGTTGACACCTTGCCGAAGGATGCTAGTGGTATGGACGGGATTCGAACCGCGTTTTTTTTGTTTACTTTTGTTGACTGTTGTCATTTGTTTACGAATAGTAAATGTTAACCTTGATTTTTAGTATTACAAGAAAAGTATCAAGATTGATAAGAAGCCAAGCAAATGGTGAGATTGAAAATGAAGAAGTGACGAATAAAAAGGAGAGACCAACATAAAAAGGGGATAAATTATTAATACACTTGTGAGATGAATAAAAAAACAATATAAATACTGTAATTCATAATAACAAATATAATTCCCATTTCTGTGTCACTGTATACACACGCCATTGAAATGGAAATTGCAAGACAAAGACAATTGACATATTTTAAAGTTTAATATGAATGCCCGAAAGGAATTCTTCAGCCTCTCAAAAAAACTTTAAATGGTTTAACTCTAAAAAGGCCCGGGGGGGGGGGTTGAATCAACCAACCCCCCCCCCCCTCGACATTTTCCGCTACCATACCGCCGCGCGAAATTTTTTGACCGTGCCGCTACTTGACTTTTTACTTTGAAGTCGTGCGCATCTTTTGAAACCACTTTCGCGAAAATCTGGGATAAGGTTACGACGACGCTGCACAATTTTCAAAAATATCCGTCAGACCAAAAACTGCTCAAAAACATGATTTTGTGTACAAAAACGATGCAAATAGTTTTCTCATCTAATTCATAAATATATGATTATTATCACTTTCATTGGCTAAAATTAATTTGTTTTAGCCTAATTATGCTTCAAAAAGATTCTGCAATCAATTTTGCCCAAAAAACAAAGAAAAACAAAAGGTAGAAAAACAAAGAAATACTTAAGAAATTCTCAAAACAATAAAATACATAAGAAAATGATTTTGATACCAAATTTTTTTTAAAGTAAAATTGTTAGGAATGCTACAAAAAATATTTAGACCCAAATTTGGCATTCTAGGAGCTTTATTTAGTAAATAAGAGCAAAATGTATGAGTTATGCATAAATTAGCATAACTAAGTAATATAAAATAAGTCTCATTATTTCAGAAAAATAAACAATACTAACTTGTAGATTACATCGCCCACCACCATGGTGCAAAATTTCGCAGCGCTCGTGCGATTGGCGGCCGAGATCTCGGGGGGGGGGGTGGATTCAACCCCCCCCCCCTCCCCAGCTTATAGAAGAGCCAAAATAGCCCGGCCTGATTAGGGTTAATAACAATAGCAATACTGATCTAGTAATTGAGGTGTCCTTTGAAAACGATACAGAAGGCAAGCTTGCTCGAGACTGCTCACATTCTACGGAAGGTCTTGAACTAGAAACAGAGGACTTAATAGACTGTAACCCTGGATTTCTGGAAGAATACGCGTTGCTATACCAAGTACCAACAGACTACTAACTTGTGAAAAATTGAAATAATAACAATTACAATAATAACAATTTTGGATGAAACTTAATCTTAAGTCACACACAAACTGGTACGGAGAAAGACACACATATTAAACAATAGCAATGCAGACTGCATAATATAAGGTGGATATTACAAAGTGAAAGAAAGAGAGAAGATAGAGAGTTGTAATAAAAATAAGCCACACAACTGGGTTACGACAGTGTATCAAAGTGAGACATCTCTGATTGATGATGGTTCCTTAATGGATTTGAGACACACTACTACAGGGTTCCCAGCATTTCAAGAAAACAAAATTCCCTGATTTTCCCTGATTTTTCCCTAATGAAATCTAAAAATTCCCTGGTAATTATTTAAACCCATTTCAAGTTTCAAGTATTTTCTGGGTTGTCGCCATGAACCATTTGCAGTATAAAACACTTTAGTCTAACTACCTACCGAACTTTTGATTTTTGTGCCAATCAAAATTCCTAGACTTTTCCCTGATTTTGAAGCATTATTATCAAATTCCCTGACTTTTCCCTGAGTGGAAAAAAGTAAAATAATTTTCCCTGATTTCCCTGATGGGCTGGGAACCCTGTACAAGTTGCCTATTCTGGTATGATAATGCTTGCCTTTTCTTATCTGGGGTGAATGAAATAAATGTGAATTGAACTGTGACGTGAACAGTGTGATTAACACAGATACAGTTGTATCAACTTCGTGGCCTTGAACTGATAACAATCTGGGATATCTGTCTGGTTGTTGCTCAATAAACAGTCAAATATAGATGCAATCAATGTTATTCTCATGTATAATGTGGTAACTATAGATGCTATGTGGAATGTAATTGCCAGTATACAGTATACATGTACTAATCCAAATAAATATATGGGTTAAGTGAGCTGATTTGATTAACATTAAGTTACCATCATGAAATATTAAACAAAATACCTTTGTTCTGAAAAGAATTGATTTTATTTTCATGAATTAATACATTCATGCTACATTATCCAAAAGATTTTGGTGTATTGCATACCGAAGACAAATATAGGCACTCAATATAGAAACTGTGGTAAAATAAATGACTGTTGCAGACAAGCTGGGGGAAATGTTGACAAAGGAATGACATATTTCCACCAGTAGTTCTCTATTTTTACATAAATGAACACCAAGCTGAGCTTTATGTTCACTCTATAGGCACATGGTGGCTTACAAAAGCTTTAACCCGTTGCATACTGAGAACTTTTTACAAAGCCGATTGAATCGTGATTGTTCAGCATGCTAGCAAGAAATTATCTTCATTTAAAGGTGAAACAAAGACATCTTTGAATAGAACAATGTCATATAATTTGAATTATATAAGGTCTTTATATATTTATGCAATCATGAGTGAAATAGACGGTTGACAAGAGGGATGTTCTTTGTTTCTTCAGCCTGCATATATGCGGGCTTAGTATACAACGGGTTAACAAATACATAAATGTTGGTTTAATGGCAAGAAACAAAAAGTTTAGAATCTCAACATTGGAAGAAAATCCTTGAGAGGATGGCCATCACAATATCTCTTGATAATTTAACACAAAAACATCTTGAGGTATCAATGAAAGACTTAAATTTACCATTAAATGTACATTAAAAATAAACTTTTGAACAATGGCACCGTTTTTTGTTTCATATATTTTTTTTTCTCATGCTGAGAAAACAAGCATAATCAGCAAATGGTGTAAACTAAGAATATAGAGAAAAACCCCCTGTGCACAGGCATATTACAGTCCACTCCCATTCTAATGAATGCTTGGAATCAAGCCAATTAACCTGTTAAAGTGTACATACAAATTGCAAAATTCATGCTTGAAATTGGGATAGGGAATCGCCTTTTATAATAAACTCTTGATGAGTCCATGTGCACTATAATGGGGTTGGACTGTTTTTCCAGTGAAAGACAGATGAACCTCTACATGAAATGGCTTGGTACAGACAGTCCACTTTAGGGAGGCAATCCAGAGAGATCAAATTAGAAATGACAAAATATTGTACTGTGTTAATCCACAATCATTAACACATAATAAAATTTCCAAATGATGAAAGCCCAGCACAATCAAATCTAATCTAAACCCCTCACAAAAAGTTTCGCAAATAGACTTTGGGCCATGATAACTTTTCAGGTACGCTTTAGTTATTCCTGATATTCATACCATTGGAAAGATAATCTATTCCCCTTTTTATTGATATCCTACTTGTAATGATTATGTCATGCTTTAATGCACAGAATATCAGAATATGGAGAAAACTAAAAAGTCAAATGTTGCAAAATGCATTTATCAAAGCAAAGTTCCGCAACTCGACTTTAGGCTCTGATAACTTTTTCTAATTTCTAATTTTTATTGAACTTTAGACCATTGTTAAGATAATTTATTCCTCTTTTCAATGACACCCTAATTGTAACCATTGTGTTGTTCCTGCATGGACAGAACACCTGAGTGTTAGGACAAGTAAGAAGTTAAATGTTGCAAATTGAATGCCTATTATGAGTATTTTTGTCTGTTGCGGGTAATAACAATGCATTTCGCAACTTTTCACTTTTTACTTTGCATTATATTTGTGAGTTATGTGCATTCAAACATGATGTTACTATTGCAAATAGGGTATCAATAAAAAGAAGAATAAATTAACTTTTTAATGCTATAAAAATTGACAATGATTAAATCCCCACATTAAAATGTATCAAGGTTCAGAGTTGTGTTACAGAAATTTAAACTGAAAATCATCTTTCGCTTTGTCATGTATTCAGGTGGTATTCAGGGGTTCTATGGACCCAGGCATGACATCACCATGACAAATAAGGTATCAATGAAGAGAGGAATAAATTAACTTGACAATGGTATAAAATTCAATAAAAATTAGAAAATATCCCTAAAGTTATCAGGACCTAAAGTCAAGTTGCAGAACTTCAATGTGATCAATAAAAATGCATTTTACAACAATTGACTTTTTACTTTTCTCCATATTCTGATATTCTGAGCATTGAAGCATGATACAATCATTACAAATAGGATATCATTAAAAAGGGGAATAAATTATCTTTCCAATGGTATGAATATCAGGAATAACTAAAGCGTACCTGAAAAGTTATCATGGCCCAAAGTCTATTTGCGAAACTTTTTGTGAGGGGTTTATAACTCTTTGAAAGAATTTGGTATATATAGTCTACCTTCATGATTATTCCCAAGACATTTAGTTTATTCAAAATTTTCTAAAAAGTCATGTAGCAGTACTAGTCTAGGTCTAGTGATAACACATCATTAGATAATATATAATAACACGTAGTACTAATCATTTGGATAAAGTCCACATCAATTTCTGGAAAAAATATTAATCTTATTCTCTCTCTTGTTTCATCCTTCTCTCCCCTCTTCATCCTAAGGGCAATTCCATAGGTTGGTGGACATGAGCTTAAAAATTCAAATTCAATATTTTTTTGAATTTTTAAATACTTTTAGTCCTTCATACATGATAGTTTCAGAACAAAAAATTAAAAGTTTATTTTCTATACTTTGGAAAAAAATGGTCGAAAGTTGTGTCTTCCATTCTGTACCAAAATAGAAGAAAAATAGTAAAAAATGAAATATGCCTTATTACCATTTTGTTATTGCAACATCATACCACTTTATATATTTCTGAAGTTTAGAAGAGTCAAATTACTTAAAATACACAACAGCTTTTCAAGAAAATTTGTAGTACTCATTCAAAAGAAATATTGTAAACCGCTCAGGTGATGTAACGTGAGTAACCAAAAAAACTGACTTTGTTTTCTGAGAGAAAAATTCTTCACAGTTAATTGGTGGGACTTTAAATTCTCTTCCTTCAAACAATATTTGACACGGTATGACTATCAAAATCATAAAAAATACCCATTTTAATAAAAATGATAAAGAAAACTGTAACGTGAGTAACCGTGTAACGTGAGTAACCATCATGTAACGTGAGTAACCAGTAAAAATTATGAAGTTAGGTAACATTTTCTGTGGGATGTCAAGTTTAAGTCTCATGGTGAGTTGTGAAGTTATTTTTGTTTAATTAAAAGCAAAATGAGGGTACACCTCTTTGATGTGACTCTTTTTTCATCAAATATCAGTGGTCATACAATCACACAACAAATTGAATAGAAGTATTCACAATGCGAGAGTGCATTAGTAAGACTCAAAGTTTAGATAAACCAAACTTAAAAGAGTGTTCGAACAATACATTAATGCCCTTAACCCGTGAACTGCTGAGGGTTTTTTTTATAGTTTTTTGGGGAATTCTAGAGCCCATAATTTTGAAATATTCAGCAAAAATATGATTTTCATATTCATATATTGAATTTATAATATCATATTATTTCATATGTATTGAATTTTGAATTTCAAATAGTTTTGACGAGTTTTTTTTTTCGAAATTTTGAGGACATTTTGGACGTTTCAAGATGAAAATTTATCATCGAAAAAGTCATATTTTCAAAAATTATATGAATTATTAATATTTTCAATATTCAAAACTATTAGTTATCTCAATTTATGATCTAATCTTGTAGAATGATATAATAGGAACCTAAAAATGAAACTTTTGTTTTATCTCATTTAGTTTTTAAAATATTTGCGTCATAAGCCATGAATTTCAAATGTCCGCGTAGTCCGAAATGTGCATAATTTTAGCGGTATTTTGCACAATTTTGCCATTTTTAGCCGTATTTTTTGTTATAAAATCTCACATAATTCATCCAATTTCAAATTTATATTGTTTATATCTTCAAATTAATATGTTTCAATCATTTCATCATAGTTTAGGTGCCCTAATTAGTCCTCAATTAAGAAAAACATGGAAATGGGCCACTTTTCTGCCCCTTAGCAGTGTACGGGTTAAAGTTGATTACATGTATACCACTGTGCCATCAAAAAGCAGGAAGGTAAAGAAGAAAGGCCATCCTACACACATTATTGAATTTTAGTGACTTTTATGTTGTTGACCAATACATGGACAAAATGTAACGTGAGTAACCGTAACGTGAGTAACCACCTCATCTGCACCCTAGTAAAAACCATGTGTTCTTTATTTTTTTAATTATATACAAATTTTGTCTCCTTAATATACTTCTTTGAAATGGATATAATCAACTTCCATAAAAGCCTTGTATGAGGACACTTTTCACTGATGTTACTTTTCATTTTATGCATGTCCAAATCATGTTACGTGAGTAACCGACACATTTTAAAGATTTGCCAGGAGCATAATAAAATTTCTCAAGTTTTGTTTTTATACAAGGATAGTCAGACTGTTGTACTTTGTTGTGATAAAAAGATGTTTACTTCCTATCAATAATAATGGAGTTACAGCTCCAAGTATGAGTCAAGGTGTCTCCAAATGTAACGTGAGTAACCGTGGAATAGCCCCTAACATGATTTTCTCATTTCCCCTGTGACTATTTACCAATTCTCCTCAAACTTCTTCCCTTAATATACTCCATTTACTGTGAGTACCTGATTTCAGCAAATCTACATTCCACTACGGCATCTACCCTTTCTGTATCCAAATTATACTACTCCTGGGTGGTGTTGCATAAAACTTTTTTTCTAACCCGAGTTTTCTCGGGTTAAAAAACTCAGCTTATGTAGACCTATTTCTTAGGATATTCAACCTGAGTTTTAAAACGCCCTAAAAATGTATTGCATTAATACTTTTGAAAACTCTGGTATGTTTTTATGCAATGGAAAAAACAGTAAAAAATCCAGAAAAATATTGTAACCGGAGTTTTTGGACTTTAACCGGAGTTTTCAGATTTTAACCGGAAAAAACTCCGGTTAGAAGTTTTATGCAACAGGGTGCAGGAGTCCTTTTTATGTAACTACTATTCTCCCTGTTGAATTGCTTTTCTTCTCCTTCTACCTTTCAACAAAAAAAAACAAAAAAAATGAATACATGTAGGGCCATAGAGGAGATGGATACAACGGAAAAGACCAGTGAGAGGAACTTGCATGAGAGGCTTTGGTCCATCCCTATTCCCCTTTCTCTCCTCTTTGCTTTCCTTAATCCTCCTTTCTTAATTCCAAATAAATCCTCCTTTCAAATTCTTCATCATTCCTCTATCTGTTCCTCCACTCTTTCATCTCCCTCCTCGCAATCCAACACTGGCTTATAGAAGAGATGGGCGCAACTGAAAAAGACCAGCGACAGGAACTTGCAGCAGAGGCACAACCCTAACATGGTGTAGGCTAAGGTACGGTTGTCATAGAGCCAGCATATCTCAGATCCACCACACAGGATCTCCCGCACTAAACATGATTTGTCTATGAGCAGTCCAAAAACGATAGGAGATGGAGCACTCCCTGGAGAGTCAACACACATAAGTCATAAATTAAACAATTGGAAGATATCATTTTTATTTACAGATTTACAACTTTTCACAGCTTTACCATGCATTACTTCTTGATGTCCTGATCAGTCTGCACGGGGTCTTCCCACAAGGCCGAGGGTCCACGATTATTTTCCCACGAGGCTGAGTATTTTTCCCACGGGTCCGATTCCCACGAGGCCGAGCAGTATATTGCAAAATACAATATCAGAAAAATCAGCCTCATGGACCCTCGGCCTCGTGGGAAATAACTCGGACTCATGGACCCTCGGCCTCGTGGGAAAATACTCGGACTTGTGGGCCTTCGACCTCGTGGACCCTCCCCGTCTGCACATGGGCAGTTTTGTTATGATTCACTACTTTTGATAAAGTAAGGGTATTAAAATAATATAAAATAATACTGTGGCAATAGAATTTTTTTTAAATCCCAGTTGAGATGAGATTATGAATTTTTTTTTTTCCTTCCTTCCTATGTGCCCTGTGTGTTCCAGACATTGATGATAGAGGCTTTCCATTTAGTAAAATCTCTAAAGACTTGTAATGTGTTGGTATGGTGTTTACTGTTCCCTGTCAATACCATGACTGAATCAATTAAAGGTAGTGTCATCCTTTTTCACAAATTGCGAAAACTAATGCAACTTGGCATAACTTTAGAATATGATCAACCTATACTGTCTATTCATTCTTACTGTCATAGGTTGCCTAGATCAGTAATATGAAACGAAAATCTGACAACCAATTTAGACCGGCTCTCCATCAACATCGTTGATATTACAGCGCGTGCAGCACGGACCACACACGGCGCATCCGCGTGCATTATTCTCTGCGCTAACGGTCAACGGTTCGCATCGTGCGGTATATTTTTCAAGTTTCGAAAAAATAGGAATTAATTTTGATAATCGCAATATAATGACAAACATACACATTTGAGCTTAATCATGTTGTGGGAAGATATAGTCATTGATATACTACTATATCCTCTCAAAAACTAGAAATGTAATATTTTTGCCTGCAAAAGGCTGACACTACCTTTAACTCAATGCGCTTTCTACCTCTGCTTCTCTTTCCCTCTATTTTTCCAGTCATTATCCTGTTTTCTGTGCCTTCTCTCCTCATTATAATATGACTGACAAATTCCAGTTGTCTTTTCCTAATGTTTTTGAGCAGAGATCTTTTTACACATGCTTTATCAAGCACCTCAACATTTGATATTCTGTTTGTTCAAGATATTTTTAGCATTATTTTCAAAACCATATTTCAGCGGCTTTGAGTCTACTGTCCAAAGTTTTACTTATTTATATCAACTAAAAAACCATGAAACCAACAAAAAATTGTAATGAAATGCTTTAAATAGGCTACAATCACATTTTGAGTATTTATTCTTGCCATGAAAAAAGTGACCATTAACAAAAGGATTTTTCAAACATTGGCTCAGATTTGTCACTATTAAAAATAATAATATTAAAATATTGCAATATGAGATTTCCATATTGGAATTTTGAAACTTATTATACATGTATCTCACACGTTTATAATTTCAAGTAACAAAATGAGCTTTTCGACAACTTTAAAGTTTAAACAGAGGGAAAATTCAGCGAAATACAAGCAGATCAAAATCTTTGCAACCTATATTCCCCACAATATGAAGCAAGACCAGCTTAGGATACACACATATGCTTACCTGACTGTACTACAAATATACATTTGAACATGATTGTCAAAACTGCATATATTTCAGTAAAATTGTTGCCTATAATGAATTTTAAATAAGAATACATCATATTTTGGGTGTGAATGTAATTGATATAGATATTCTCGTCTTCACTTTTCCTCAAAGTTCATTCACCATTCATTAGAATTGTAAACATTCAAGGCAAACCTCTTCTATATTTCTCTACAACTATTTTTTACTATGTGGTCTGAGGTGTCATACCTCTTTTGTAGTGCATAGAGAGTTAGGTACTAATTATTATGCATTATATAAATCAAATATTATTTTCATTGTGCTGAAAAGAATTAGAGAAATATATTTGTATAACATTTCAAAGTGTGTTCTTGTTGCTGTGTCTGCTCACACTATCAAATAATTATAAAGGAAAGGTGGAGATGTGTATACTGTATTCGCTGTTATTTTTCACGCAATTAATTTTTCGTGCTGAGCGGCCTCAAAAACATGTTCACAGGTTCTTAGATTCGCGCTGCATGTTCGTAAGGTCGCAATTGAACCCATTGAAAATCATGCCGATATATTCGCAGGTTTTTTAATTCGCATCTGCCGCTCTTTGCACGAAATCCGCGAAAATTAATGTACCGCGAATATTTCCACGAATACAGTATTTCGGAAGTGGGGCACGATGAACTTACCTAGTCCATATATGACTGTCTGTACTCCTAAGGCGAAGGCACGCTGAGAGTGAGATACACATCTACAGGTACAAAGAAATTAACAAAGTAGGTAAACAAAGAAACTTGAATCTTTGGTAAGTACATCTTGAAGAGCAGTATTTTTATTTTCAAAGTTCAGCAGTGGATCCAGCCTTGTCTGATTCAAAAGATTGCATCAGCCCATGCCCAAACATAATAGAGCCGCTATTGTTCCTAGACAATCTGGCCTGCACAATCTTTTGTCAGATCGAATGCTGAATCCACGCCTGTTGTTATAATGCAATCAGGTTAACAGTTGTAACAAGGTGCAAGGCCCAGGGGCCGTATTCCATAAAAACTGGACTTAAGCATGAAATCTAAGCATTTTTTAGAAAGTCTTTCTCTAAAATTAATTTTTGTTTTAATTTAACAATTTTTCTTTATCTATTTTTTGACAGTTAAGCATAAATTCTTAGATTTGGGCGAAGTCCAAAGTCTTAAATGAAGTTGCGCCTACAAATATGCACCAAAGAAAAGAGAATTTTATAATAACTTTAAGCCTACTACCTAGTGGCTTAACTTGGATGTTGATTATATGGCAAGCTCGTTTAAGACCACAAATTAAAAATAACAAATATTAACAAAATTAAGACTTTTGCTTGATGCTTTCTGAGCTCAGACAAAGTGCTTAATCTGTTTGGAATAAAGGCTAAGAATTTTTCCCCCGGGCAAAATATTAGAAAAATTATTCAGACTTAAGACAAATTGCTTAAAGCCAAGCTTTAGTACTTACAGCCAAACTAATTTGAGATAAATCTGTAAGATATGTCCTCACATTGTTCCATTAACATATACATATGCCTACACAAGATTATATTCACGTTTCGATAATGATTTCAGAAGATGTTGAAAAAATATCGAAACAGTCTGTCAAAATGAGACTTGGAGTAGACCGCTATATCGCCACAAGTCACGGCACAACATACACACACAGATCCGGTGCGAATCGCGTGCACATGATATACCCGTAGACTTTCCACGTGGCCGTGTTAATCACGCATGTGCTTGGACGGGCCGTCCAAATACAGAAATTATGCTTATTTTGCTCTTTTCTCAGCAAATATGCAATTTTATGTAAATTCCTTTGGTGTGTAGTATTTATTTACTATGCTTTAGATTCTGGTGTAAACAAGAATGTTTTGATTTATTTCGTCATGACTACTACTCTAGATTATCTTTAAGTATAGTTTATGGAATACGGGCCCAGGCCTATTACTTTGTTACATTAGCGGATCCAGCCTCATCTAGTTCAAAAGATTGTATTGGCCTATGGCAAAATGTAATAGAGCAGATATTGTCCCCAGACATTTGGACCTGCATAATCTTTTGCCAGAGCAATTGCTGGATCTGCATCACAAGGTGTTGGTATTACAGGCATTTTGGAGATGTTACAGACAACATTGATACAAAATTCCTTTGATAAACTCCTCAACATATGTGATGCATCACATCAATCAGACACAAATCGCCAAGCAAATTCAGCACAGTGTCGAGGAAATTGGCAAAATAATAAAAATTGTCTTATTTGGGGGAAAATATTTTTTGATTTTCTGAATTTTCAATGTTTCTTATATGCTCTGTAAAAAAAAATGAGTCGAAATGATTAGGAGAAAGCCTTTAAAATTGAATGTTTTTTTTAAATCTTTAACTCTTTTCTGGCGACTTGTGTCTGATTTTGATATGATGAGTCACATACAGTGATAAATGGAGGGACGATTCTCATGTGATATGTACTAGAATTATAATTTCAATCATTTCTATCAAAAATAAATATTAGATTTTCCAATGCTAAAGTTTGCTGGTTTTCAGTCATCAGAATTTTTTTAATAACTTTTAAATAACTTTTTAAAAGGAATGATAGCCTTGTGATTGATATACTAACAATGAGAGTAAATGTATGAAATAGATCGACAGTATTCAACAGGAAGTCGGGATCCAAAGAAAGCAAGAGGATGAAAGACCATCAACTTTACATCCTAACCAAGAGACGAATCAAAGATAAAAGAGAGGAAATAACCCACCTTATACTACCAGCCCAGGCTGGAACTCCAGCAAAGGTGTTTATGAAGAAGAACACCCATAACAGAATGAAATAAGGCCACTTGTAAGAACAGGTTGTACTACAACGTCCTGGTACCGCATACCCTTCATCTAGTGGGTCAAAAGTCTGTACTGGAAGAGGTGATAAACTAGAGTTTGCCGCTCCTTGTGTGCCATTGTAGCGGAGTGCTTGGGGCGATGCTGAAAAATATGTGTCTCCCATGACGCAATGGCAATTTCTGAAGATCTGTGTAGCAGAATGTGATTTTGTTTTATTACACCATGTACATGTATAACCCATTATTAATATATCATAATACATAATGGTAAAAAAATACCGAGATACGAAATAAAGATTGTGACCTACATTCAAATTGTTATATTGTACATACGTACAATAGTGAGTTAATAGACTTTATTTGGCATTACAGACATAACTAGCCAAACAACAAACCAACCAGACCACCTAACAGCTTGATGACATTTGGACCTCTTAAACCTCCATCACTCTAATCCAGAATTAGCCTGATTCATGCTGAACCAGTGGGAATAAAGATTTTTAACAACTTGTTTAAATTCAGGAAGGAATGTGGTTCGAATATACCAACGTGTAATAGACGAATTCGGGCAGCATTTCATAGAAGTGAGCCCTCTATGTGCTCGCCATATAGCTGGGGGTTACCCAGTGTACTACGCATGCATCATGTGGGCGTGTGTCTGCGCAATTGTACAGATTCCTATGTTACGCATACATGCGCACACAAGGAGCATGCGTAGTACATTGGAAGCCCCCAGCAATGGCTGCCACCATGACAAAACATCACCCAAACCGAATCTGTCTATAGTTTTCACTTCCACTTTCAGAAGACTCAACATGTATGGACAACGTAAACACTTACCACTTCATCTTCAAAGGTGTCTTTACGGTTGCAGCCAGCGTGGCATGGTGAATAGTACATGACCTTATCATTTCCACATACAGGCTCAAAAGGCTTGGCATCACAGTCACAGTGGATATTACAAGGCTGTGAAAATGAATCCTCTGCGTCTGTATCTGATCCAGATCTGTTTTTAATATAGGTATAGATAATTAGGGGCAGGGTAAAAAATGATTATTCAACTAGCAACTAACTAACAAGTAAACTAAATAACATTTTCATTCAGGAACAAAGGATGAATGGAAAAATAAACCCTACTTTACAGATTTATAGATTGAATGCAAACTTAGCCGATGAAAATTTTAGTTGGATTTTACCACACAAAAAATTAGTGATATTGTAAAAAGGATATATCTCATACTACAATAAAATAACCGATGTGTTGGCACAGTGGATAAATCGTCTGTATCATAATCTGGAGGTCGTGGGTTTGAACCCTAGCAGCGTCATACAAAAACGTTAAAAAGTGGGAGTTGCTGCTACCCTGTTAGGCGTTCAACAAGAAAGGGATAGAGCAACATCGATCTGGGGCTGCTCAGTGGCTGCCGGCCCATGGACAATTGGGCACAACAAATTTCCGTTTTGGACAATATCATTTGGAGCTAGGAGCTAAGTACCTATGCTCATAATATATTTCATAAGATGCCTGATCCATTGTAATAGAGCTTTTGGCAGCAAAGCCAAACAAGCTAGATGAATGGATAAAGCTTCTTCCTCTTTTTCTTTCTCATAACATATATTTCCATCTGAAATTTCATTTACCTGTCACGCGAGGTAGAAACACCGGCAAATTGCACTACTGGACAGTGCATTGTGAAAGCAAGTGATGCCAGCATTGATATGACTACACAGACTAGACATAGCTTGATGAGGCCTTTAAACTTCAGATCCAGTCTGTTGATTACAATTCCACTGCCTAAGGCTCCAGTCAGCTGAGCAGTGATTGATAAAACTCCTGGTAAAGAGACAGTGGGATAGAGTACAAAGTACAAATGGTCATATTCAATTAAAAGTGGACATGGAGCTGAAATTTTAAGGTGGCGCTGTGCCTGCGTAAATGCAAATTAGGATCTGAAATCAACATAAAACTTCTTTTCAATACAAACAATTATTTAAGTTGAAATATTTTGTGATCTAGTTTTCTTATGCTGAATAATTCATCAAACGGGAATTTGCACATACAGGACTATGGTGCTTTAAATGCTTCTTATTTTTATAGCTAGTCACTTTTATCGGATTTTTTTTCTTGCTTAAAGTAATTATCGTGATCTACTCTAACATGACATAAACACATAGGTAATTTGGATCTAATCCTACTTGAATTGTTGCATTTTTTGCAGTGGTCGTGTCACTCACGTTTTGGATGTTGTGTCACTCACGACACATAGAGGTGGACCATTTTCCACAGAGAGGACTATAAATGTCAGAGAGGTACATATACCAGCACTTATGGTACCTTTGGAGATCTACTTGGGCAGGAATCCAACCATAACCAATCATGGTCAGAAATCCATGTCCAAAATTTGTTGTGTCACTCACGCACTGTTTTTTAATCATAATTTCCACGACCAATTGTAAAATTCAAATCCAACTGGTAATGACACATGCCAACCCTACTTTATACATAATATGGAAGTCATGATCGATTGATAACCTACAAGTGCAAAGACATGCGCCCTTCTGTCTCTCCAAGTGTTGTGACACTCACGTTTGAATCTGATCTTTAGACCATAACTCACCTAACACACTTGCTACATCACTAGAACTCATATTCAGCTGGGCCTCAAAGAACTTAGGAGCAAAGACAGCTACACCAGTAATGACAAACCACTCGGTTGCCATGGCAAAGCAGATGCTCATCAGTGGAGGATTTGTCACAATCTTAAAGAGCGCCCTTGGGAAATCAAATACTTTCCTGAGGAATCCTGTCCGTGTTTCAAATTCACTTCCCTTCTGAGCTTCTGACGAGCGCTTCTCTGCAAGTGTTTTACTACCTGGAATAGAGATAGAACTTCACAACATTATCTATAAATTTCTATACAATTAGAACACTATGAGATTTTATTTGAAATATTTGCTTCCATGTTCACTTGTGCTACCATCGATGTCTTCAGCAAGCACTACACATGTGCTTGAAGACACAAAGACATCCCTGGAAAATGATTTCCAGGTCAGTCTGGAGGAAAACGATGAGGTATAGAACCATTCAATCATGATGTTACATGGTGTGTCAATATCAAGCAAGCAATACACATTCGCTTGAAGAGTATGAGTCGTACATTTGGAAAGAAATGATTGCTCATGGAAAACAATGAGCCAGAAAACCGATTAAAAAACTATCAAAGATGACTGGATGCTGACTTTAAGTGGAAGGTGTTTCATCAAACTGTGTGTTAATTTACACATGTCTTACTGGACACCATAATAGAGCCAAGTGGGGTAATTAAATGCACAGCTGGGTTAATCACTCTTCTGGTTGTCTCTTAATTTGGAAACAGTTTCTGGTAGGTTTACTAACCAAAGGATTACTATTATCACAGATGTGTAACACATGGTGTGTCCTCATATGGACTACATATTTACATGCAGACATTGCCAAAGACATCTTTGCCCAGTAAATTGCAAATTTAGAACTACCATTCTTATTGGTTGACAGGGAGACTTATATTCAAGAAGTCTCTCAGTATGCAAAAATGACCCTGATTTGTTGCTACTGAGTCTGAGCTTTTGATCCTAGCAGAATCTTTATCAGAGACAAAATGACAAAGATTCTGCAAGGATCGAAAGCTCAGGCTCTTTTTGACTCAATTTTACTCCATACCTCTCTCTTATTGGATAAGCAGTTCCCTTTTTTTTTTCTTTTTTTTTTCTCTTTTTTTTTCGGGGGGGGGGGTTTGCTATTGATTTGCAATTGATCTTTATGTTACAGGATTCTGGATGGTGACATACCTGGTTGTCTCTTTGGAAAGCCCATAATGATGATGGCTAAGACAATCACAATGGCAGCAGCTACAAGAAACCCTAACCACCATGCACCTACCCATAAAGGGTTATCAGATGTGATGAACAGACTGAAACAAAAGAAAACACAAAGAAATTTTGTTTAACTTAAAAGAACGATACTTTAGAGGGGGTTGTTACACAAGAAACTGGTTAGTACCAACTATGTCTCTTTTTCTTTTTTCTTTTTTTTTTCTCGGACAACCACGAAAGCAAATGGACATCAACTCATGGTATTAAGCAATTAATTTTCTCTTTATGGTAAGTGCATACAATAGACCATAGTTCCCCTAAAGATTCAGCATTGCATACACATATTTATGTTGAGCATACACAATCCCCCCCCCCCCCTGAGTAAAATCATGGGAAAGATAACCTTGAGAGACTGAGTGTTGGATGCCATCAAAAATATTGTCTCAATAAATATATTGAACATTTACTCAATGATTGAAGATAATTTCAGTAATAATTAGCCTATAATGAGTCTTACATGTATATAGGGAAAAAACACATGCATCTCAATTTTCTCTTATCTACCTTTTCATAGGAGCTATGCTCAAATAAGAATTATATTTCATTTGCTTTCAAATTAGTATGCAGGTGAAATGGGATACACATCGTTGATTGGGAATTAATCACAATGCATAAAATATTCCTAGCAGTGATCTCAAAAATAATTGTCCTATTGTTCAACCTTCAAACCATCTGTTACGTACCCTCATGATTCGCATTTATCCACAGTAACTTTATATAGTTTCTTTCTTCTTTTTTTTTTATAAATTATAAATTTCCTTTCACAGAAGCCCATCAAATACTGCATTTATAAGTGTTCATTTTTGTGGAGGTTTTATTTCCACTTATTTTACAAGTCGATTATCACAAAAACTTAAACTTCAATATGAGCATATTTTCCCACAAATTCCAAGCGAATCCAAAATCACAAAAAATATCTGTAGGCCTATATTGGCTATACAGTCTGTGTAAAAAAAAAAAAAATGGTACAGTTGGGAAAAAATTATTTAGGTATGAAATCTTCTCAAATTATGTGTGAATGTGGTACCAACTTAAAGTCAAAAGGTTCTTCTCGCAGATGCACTTTGTTTTGTATAATTTTCTTTTGTAAAACAAAAGTTATGCTAAATTTTATGCGGTGATGAGCTTATCGAAATTGCACACATCTATTGTCTCGGTGCGCTGAATTCATGGCTATTATGTGCGAAACCCATAGAGAAGCATGCGCACAGTACATTTTTTCTTGATTATAGAAAACTGGTCATATCTCAAGATCTACAGCACCAAATGGGATGAAAAAAAATTGCAGGAGAAAGCCTGATTTTCCATTTTTATGGAAATATCAAACACTTTTAGAATGTGATTAGTTTTCATACTTTAAAAAAAATGTTTTCCAACTGTATCATTTTATTTGACACAGACTGTAGTAGCAAATATAAGATCATACAGTGCATATCAATAAAAAGGCAATCCCAAGGTTGATAGACTGTTTCCAAGCTTATTATCTGGCATTATAAAATGGATACATGAAAACAAATCAAATTATTGGTTGAGAGCATGTCACATGACATGCATCATTTCTACTGTTATGTCAACCGTTCATTTTTTTGCTAACAATCGTTTGATAAAGTCTAATTGCACACGTGTGCTTCAATGTGACGCTAATTAAATACTAAATTGAGCAGCACGTAGCAACTGAAGCAGCTTGCATACGTGTTCGTATCTCTAACCCCCGGATGTGCAGGGACATGGGCGTACACTACACGCTGCGAGCAGTCTATGCGCAAGCTAATTTAACTCATCTCCATTTTGCGCTTAATCATTGTGCATGTGCCGGTAGATAGAGATTTACAAAGACTAAAAAAGAAAAATAATGTCGAGTTGTTTTACGAGTGACTTACAATTTTATTCAGATTATTCGGACATTCATTTATATATCAAACGACAAGGATTCATTTATCTCATTTTATAAAACAGATAACGTGCGGCTTTCGTTTAGTCAAAATAACAAGCGCATTTGATAACTTCAAAATTGTCCAAAGCCACTCCACTGCGCGGTCGTGACTTCAAACAATTACTTAAGTTATCTCATGCGCTTATTATTTTAACTAATGAACTCAGGCCAGCTTGCTATTTGTTAAATATCAATGCAATATCAATGTATAGTAAATAGTGGTAGTATTTTAAGAGTTGTGATTGGTTGAAATGATGTCACGTGTCATTCACGTTTTTGTTATATTGAACGGTTTTTGTTATATTGAACGGTTTTTTTCTTATATTGAACGGTTTCAATCCCGTGTTAAAATGAATGGTGAAATGAGGGGTGGACGATTCAGACCTGCTTTTATTTTCCGCATGGATGGGGTCATGTCTGGGGGGCTGTTCTTTTTTTAATGGGGGCTATTTTTTTAGTGGGGCTTTATGCGAGGGGCATTTTATTTTTTTGGTGGGGCGGGACATTTTGTTAATTATAAATTTTGTTTGTTTTTTTTAGAAATGCTCAATACAAATAAAAACGGCTCCTAAATGCTCGTAGACGTCCAGTACAGCTAGAGCTTCAAGAGAATGTCGGCGGGATCCGAGAGAATGTGTGGGTGGGGGCCAAAAAAAATTTGGGGGGCGAATTTTTTTTTTTTGTTTTGTTGTTGAAATATCACATTAGAAAAAAAATAAATAAAAAATGGGGGGGCGCCCAAAAAATTTGGGGGCCATTTTTTTTTTTTTTTTTTTTTTTTTTTTTTGTATAGAAACTTCATTTAACAAAAAAAAAAACAAAAAAACAAAAAAAACAAAAAAAATGGGGAGGGGGGGGGGGCGCTCAAAAAATTTTGGGCCGGTTTATTTTGTTTTGATTGCCCCAAATTTTTTTGGGGGGAAGAAGCATGTATTTTATTTATTATTTTTTCTAGGCCTATTATTATTATTTCAATTTAGAAGAAAATAACATGGGTGGGCCCATAGGGGGGGGTGGCTGATTTTAGGGGCTATTTACTATAATAAATAGTGCATGCTCTATCAATGCAACATTACTGACTATGTGAACTCCAAATACTAAATTATCCCTCGTGCACCTCTATTTCACCTCGGCCTACGGCCTCGGTCAAATAAAGGTGCCCTCGGGATAATTTAGTATTGTTTCGTGCACATAATCTAGTATGTTGCATGGTAGAGCATGCACTATTTATATAAAATGCAGCTGCATCTTGCTCTAACAATAGTGACAAACCTTTTGTAATACTAATAGCTGTGACTTCTGCAGTGCTAGCACAATCAGACAGGAGTCACTAAAAAAAGCATTAGAAAAAAAGTTGGCAATAAAGTTCTTAGCCATCATCATAACGATGGACTGCGAATGCATGAATCATAGTAAATGAACAATATTAAAATGAAACTCCTTGCCTTTTCAATGATATCACTCGTGATCTAATGCACAAATAAAAACACACAAATAAACTAACATCATGATAACCAATGCACTTGAGCATGATATCCGCAATTTCTTTTTTTAACAGCACATCCATTTTCACTCTTAAGTACAGTGTATTACAATTCGTTGGCAACGGAGGCCTCAAGGTGCCTTATTTGAGTAGTATTATCATTTGATTGGGGATATGCAGAGGATATCATGGATTTTCTAACCTGTCTTCATCTAGGAGTATGTCTGTGTAGAGTGATAGTGTTAAAGCTCCTACAAAGAACCCTAAGGCTGGACCTACATTCAGGAAAGCATTGTAGATACCTGAAAGAGAAGAAAAGCAAAATAAAAGTAACTAAAACTTATATCAGCCATTTCATTGTGACTCGCGTGACGTTTACACAAAATGTCAACTTGTTCAGGCTAATTACTTGAAAATTACATATTGCAGACCTGTTTTTCTTACTTACATGTATTTCAATCAAGGTAATGAGAATACACATTAGCACAAAGAAATTTAGGTTGTAAAGTCATTTTTGTTGGAGATGTTTCAATTTTTTTCCTGTGAATAGCGTGACGCGACACTATTGAAGGTTTCTGACCTTATTGTACTTGACTGAAATTTCCTCCGAAGATACTTATTCGATTTACATGAAATTTTCTGGAGATAATTTTGAAACATTAAGCAATGACCAGGTAAAATTTCATTATCCTTCAGCCAGTTGTTTAAAGTCAATAGCCATTTCAAAATGTGACTCACGTGACACAGGAGTGTGATTCGCGTGACAGGTGTCATTTTGGACTAATAGTTTAACCAATTATCATGATTACACATACAATGTAGTAGAATGGGCCACAATTCAACCAAACAATACATTTATAGTCAGTTGTATCGCAAACAACTTAAAACAAAGGAATTATTTCATTTAAGCTACATTTGGAGGTTTTGGAACATGCAATGCAAAATGGTGATTTTTTCCCATTGACTTGTGTATTATAGCAACAGAATTTATAGAAAAGCAAATATGCAAACCTACGATTATAAATTTTGATAACTCAGAAAATATTTAAGATAAAGGTATGAAACTGTGGAGGATTAATATTGTAATATGTCCTAACAGGATGCCAAGTTTCAGAAGTTTTAATAACTCCATGGCAGAGATCATAAGGGGTTGAAATCCATCCAATTTTTCTCATTTTCACCACAATTCCAGTGTAAAATTTACTAATTATTTCTCATTATTCGCCAAAACAAAAAATGATAACCAGAACATTTTACAAGACTTATTTGAAGGCAGAATTTATTTCTTTTCAATAAAATCCTAATCATTATCTTTATTTCCCCAAACTTTGCTTGTTTTGTAAAATGTGACTCGTGTGACAGTACACTAAGAAACCCTAATGTGAGTTGCGTGACGGTACTTTAGGGTGTTTTTTCATAATGAAGGGGTTTACACTTGGAAATCTTCTTTACTTGTATGATTGAGGACCCTAAGATCCTTACTGCTTATCAACTACAAATCGTACACTCTACTACTTTTTAAGTGAACTAAGATATGGTGTTTTCAATTTAAATATTGTCAAGCTCAGTTCACATAAATGCAGGAACCAGTGCGATATGATAAGATGTGTATAAAATAAAACAGAATAACTAATATTTATGAATCTACTCACAATGGAATATGCTTTAAATAGTATCATTAAAATCATTTTTTTTTTAAACATACTTTTTATAGCAAATTTGGTGTCTCTTTGAGGTGGTGTAACTCAGTCGTTTAAAGATAAAAGGTGGTGAAAAATCAGATTTATACCTTTTAAATATGTACCTAGCCAAAAAGTACTATATTATTTTCATTGGTTATATTTGAAATTTTAAGCACTTGGTGTCGAGTTACACGGAATGGCTGATATATACATTACGCTGGGACAATCAGAAATTGCATACATGTATTAATTTTCACTCCACCTTGTTGAACAGTATACTGGTAGCATGGCACGGACCAAAAGCTTGAACGAAGCCTAAGTGTTACAAATCATTTTTATTTCAAGGTAAAACGAAGATCCAAGATCAATATGTAATCAACCGAATCAGGCATATGTGTTATATGAATTAATTATGCTAATTTATGCATGAAATCATACTCTCTGCTCTAATTTACAATAAAGATCCTAGAATGTTAATTTTTGGTTTAGATATTCTTAATAGCATTCCTAACATTTGTACTTGAAAAAAAAATTGCAATTGAAATTGATTTCTTAGGTATTTTATTTTATTGTTTTGATTTTATTGTAATTCAGTTCCTTTGTTAAAAAAGAAACTGAAAACCTATTTATTTTGTCTCTCATCCCCTTTGTCCTTGTAAGCACTTGGAGAGCAGAAATGTTTTTATTGTTAATTCAATCGTAAAGCGCTTTGAGCTTTGAAAATGTAAAAGTGCTATATAAATAACAAATGTATGTATGTATGTATTTTAATTTTGTTATGTATTTCTATGTTTTTCAACCTTTTTATTTTTATTGTTATCAACAATATTTGAAAGCGACATTATTTTGGTCATAAATAGCATCAAATTACTGTAATCAATAAAAGCAAAAATAGTCACTCATTTATGAATTTAGCTGAAAACACATTTTGTATAAACTTTGTACATGTAATTGAGTTTTTTGAGCAATTTTGGGTCTGTCACACCAGTCCAAAGTTTGGTCTCAAAACTTGCTGAGACTTAAAATAAAATAGTCATGAAATGACGCAGCGTAATCCTATCACGCTGTTTACTCAAAATTTCACCTTAAATCATGAATGGAAGATCAACATATCTTGTGTAAATCAATCAATTTCATATGAGATACTATTCTTTCCAATGTACATTTGGTCAAGTTACAACAACTCGAATTGAGCTTTAAAGGTGCCCTTCTAACATGTTGGGTATCACTTTATGGCTGGTCTTTCTACCCTGTATGTGATCATGTACTAGACAAATGTACCTTTTAAAACATCTGATAATACATTATACACAGCACATGTATGAATTAGCCAGTAACGTTATTAAGAATAGAATATAAGTTTGTTATTATTAAGTGGGCATATATTATACGACAAAGAAATCATGTTTGATTCTGGGTTAGGAAAATGGACAATTTGATTATAGTAATTTCTGTCTGGAGGTGATGCTATGATACATGGATGCTGGTGTTATAGCTCTTAATGCTCCTATAACTCTGTCTTACCAAGGAAGAGTCCAAAATCTTTGGGTTGAAGATTCTCATCCAGGTATGTCACACCAAGAGTGAAGACAGGAGCTCCAGCAAAGCCCAGTATGACCAGGGCAAAGACGAACAATCCAATGAAATCACTTGATTTCTCTCCTACACCATTAGGCAAATCTGCAAAAGAGAGGCGTTAGGGTTACTGTTCATTCATTACAGGTTCATTTTAAGTTTAGAGATGTTAACCACTTGGCTGCGGACCACGTAACATTACATGGTTGACATATGTACACTGTGCGCGGACCACGTAATATTACGTGATCATGCTATTGTCTGAGCTTTGTCTGCTCTGTCTGCGCCAGCGCCACCTTGTCATACCCGTACTGTGCAATTACATGTAGCAGCATGCAGCAGTCAAGTTTAAAGGACTCATCCGGGCTGGAGTTTGCATTATTAGAAAAAAAGAGTAAAATCGAAAAAGCACAACACCAAAAAATTTCATGAAAATCGGATAAGAAATAGCAAAGTTATGAATTTTCTTAGGTTTTGAAATTTTTAGGAAACAGTTCTTCAAATTGGCAAACTGATGATGTAGGGTGTAAGCACAAGATGCAGAGGAGGAAGGAGAAGGGGGAGGCAAGAAGAGGAGGGAGGTAGAGGAGAAAGTAGAGATAAGAAGAGGGTGTGAGCACAAAGATGAGAAGGAGGAGGAGAAGGGGAGAAGAAGAGGAGGGGAGAGAAGAGGAGAAGGTAGAGATGAGGAAGAGGGTGTGAGCACAAAGATGCAGAGGAGGAAGAGAAGGGGAGGAAAGAAAGAGAGGAGGGAAGAGGAAGAAGGTAGAGAATGAGG
>CALNVZ010002974.1:6382724-6394981 GCA_940671915.1 Paracentrotus lividus
AGTGCCACGTGCTCACTGAAGCATGAAAGTTTTAATAAATGCAATAGGATCATGTACACACGAGCACCGGTCATAAAAATAATACAAAAACAGATATTCACATGATTTTAAGTGTGCAAAATGGAAAGAATACTTCTTTAGTGTTTTTCACAAGGTATTTTCTGGTGTTCATTCAACCGTGAATTGATTTAAATTTTTCGCAAAAGTTAAAAACACTCTTCTTAGACATGAATCTCATCATATTTGATCAATTTCACCATGGATAAAATGTAAAAATCGCAGTTTTGGCATTTTTTGCTGCATGCTTACTCAACCGTGAAATTTTACGCAAATGTCCTTTGCGTATGTTTGTAAGCACGTTTTGCGTACATTCTGATGCGTGTAATGTTTAAAATCTAAAAATTTGGTCCGATATCATTGAATCAAAGTTGTGATTTTAGGCTTGCGAACTTCAAAAAATGACATTTTTTCATTCAACCATTGCTCACTGAAGCATGACTTCATGATATTCCCCAAAATTCGCTCCCATGGTAGCTAATTAAATTCCCTACATGGACATATAATTAGATTTTTTGAAATCCTCCTATTTAAAAAAATATTGATATTTGAAATAGGGGGAACTTTCTTTTTGTGTTGTGTTTATATATATATATATATACTAGTATATGTTTGGCATTTTTGGCATACATACATGTAGATACTAAAGTAACTGTGCAAAATTTGATGAAAATAACATAGACTTCATTGAAACTGTGCAACGTCCTTTTATTAATTCCATTTATTTACTATGGTATTAAGAAAAACATTGTACATAGCAGTCTAACGGCTGACTTTAATACAATTTGCTATAGTAGTATCAAATTAACAGTTTTAAAAAATGTAAGACATAGAAAATAAACTACATACATTCATGATAAAATGTGATAAGATGTGATTAGGATAATGGCAAAAATATATTATGCCCTCTCGATCCGCGCCTTGGCTATAGGACAAAATATGACCCTACTCTTTAGAAATTCATTATTAACTCTACCTATCACAATGTATGCTCAAAATAATACACATGAAACCGATCTTATTTCTTTCAGGTCAATAATATTTAATTTCCAAGCTCTAGATTTCTACTTTTCAGAGAGCCATCTGGCAAACAACAATACAAACCAACAAAAGTATTATAGATATATTACTGTACTCTGGGAATGAATAACTCAGTTAGGAAAGGATTGTTACATTATGATAGAGTAGTACAGTGGATAAACGGTTGGTTGATGATTTTATTATGGCGTAATAATGATATGTTACACAGGCTGGTTAAGATTTGAATTCTTATTTATTAATTTCCAATAAAAATAATTGCGAACTGGTATATATCATAGGGTAAGACTATAATGAATATTGTTTTTCTTCTATTGTACAAGTTCATACACAAAGTCATCCACCACGGCGAAAGGTCAGGCTTAATTAACATAAACAAAATTTTGTTGAAATTGTGTCAAATTTGGTATCAAATTGTAGGTAATTTTATAACCAGCAAATAAGTCTACAGTGCGTCCCAAAAAGAACTATACACTTTTGACAAGGCTACCAAATTAAAAATATGATTCTTATTTAGATAATAATAAAAGCTCATATCCTCAACTATCATTATGACACAAAAAATTCTGAAAATAACGCATTCTTCAGTGAGCAATGCCCACTTTTATGAAGGACACAAAAAACAGCCTGCACAGGAATTCGCTATCCATTTATCCCCTGGGTTATGGCAAGCCAAGAAGGATTCAAGTAATGATGGAATAAATCGGCTATCAAAGACAAAAATAAACTGTAGTCAGAGCAAAAATCAATGATATGTTCAAACAAAACGGTGAAAAACTACATCTTGCATAATGTTGATTGTTTATTTCTGTCTTTTGATATAAATTATCTTTTACTCTGTTAGCTGATTCCATTTTTTCTTTGAATCCTTCTTGGCATTCTGTTACAATTGCCCCTATTAGAAACCTAATTTTTTGTGGTTATATCTATGTTTACACGGTAGAGGAATACGGTAATGGACAGTACTGAGATCATTAGATAACATAAATGGGGTATCATAAACATTGAAGCAGTAGAACAATTACTAATTTGCATAAAATGGCCGCCTTTCAGCATTATTATCCTGATCTAGGATTATTAGAAACACAATTTTTGTGTCTATACCTATATTTTCAGGGTAGATGAATACGTTAATTGACAGAAATGAGATCGTGAGATAACATACATGGGGTTTCAGATACATTGAAACAGTAGAACAATGAATGATTTGCATAAAATGGCCGCTATTCAGCATTATTTTGCCTGTATATTCAGATCTAGGACTATTTTAGTAACACAATTTTTGTGGCTATATCTATGTTTACACGGTAGAGAAATACGTTAATGGACAGTACTGAGATCATTAGATAACATAAATGGGGTATCAGAAACATTGAAGCAGTAGAACAATGACTAATTTGCATAAAATGGCCGCCGTTCAGCATTATTATCCTGATCTAGGATTATTAGATAAACAATTTTTGTTTCTATAGCTATGTTTTCAGGGTAGAGGAATACGTTAATTGACAGAATTGAGGTCATTAAATAAAAAATTCGCTTCGTTCGCTTGGGTTCGCAACTCAGTGAGATACCCCCTTAAAGAGAATCATCTGCAGAAATTGGGGTCCATCATAAACATGTTCCCCGACGACCCCGAGTGTTTATGTAATTAAATTATATATTATTCTGTGCGGATCTTTGCTTAATTATGCCTATGCGTACATAATATGTGGTATCTCATCAGAGGAGACGTCACAGTGTTTCCCACGACGAACCAGTCGCATCAGTCTCGTAGAGGTCGCATAGAAGTCTCCGCGACTGGAGAAATCTCATTAATATGAACATGTTCGATTTTCCTGCGACTCATGGTACGCCGATGAGACTCGGGAGACGTCTCCAATACGTTTCCGATACTTCACCGTCTCGGAGTCGCAAACTAGTCGCAAACCCGTCTCTTGCATGGCAGGCGAGATACCACCTTTAGTGAACATTTTAAATCGATTAGCCAACTATTCTGTTCCGAAGGTCACCAATGTCTATTTAGGGGCAGCACTGAATAAAAATGCCAGCAAACATACCCCGATTTCGGCTCTATATATCTGGTGAAAATTTCCAACAAAAAAGATGACGGAGTTCAGTTCGATTATAATAAAATACAATTTCCTCCTTTAACCTTTATTACTGTATTAAAATTGCTTGCGGTGGGTTTTGTAATTAAGTAATGTAGCTAATATCACGTTCGTTACTTTTCTTATTTATAGGCCTACAACATTTTCGTACCCCATGCAGGGATGAACTGATTTAAGATATTGTCTTCAGAGGCGGTTCCAGGATATGACAAATGGGGGGGGGGGGTATTTTTCGATTTTAACATGTAGGCTACAGTCAATGGGGGGAGTTCAACTTATGCCCCCCCCCCTCTCCCTCCAGCATGGATCCCCCACTGATCTATATATTTTGCGGGTAAAAGGGGGGATGGGGGAAAATACTTTTTGATTTCTGAAACGTTTTCCTTTTTTCTTTCTTTTTGTTCATCTCTCTTGCATGTGTATATGTAACATAATGTAGTACCTGTAATGTAGCTGATATTATGTGGATAATATTAGTTTATCATTTCAAGAGGTGAAAGAACTAGCAGGGTGAGACCACACTTATCATGGTTTTTGTATTTAACTGTAGGACTAAACTTTAATGCGTAGTTTGGACAATCTCTCGTACGCCGGTAAGGCATGCTCTGCGCACTCTCTTACGTCTGCCGAAAACTCTTTTTCCACATTTTCTTGCTTCTTCGGACCATCTCTAAAGGCAAAGCCAGTTGTCTCGAAAGCCTTTGACAAGGCCAGGTTCTCTACATCTTGTGAGATCACCCCTACATCTATGCACTCCCACCCTAAGACATCTGCGCTGCTTACGCTCTCCCATTTTAACATCCGAGGTGTGTATGGGATGCCAACCAACTCGCAATACTTTGAGAGCACAGCTTCTGGTTGCGTGAGGAGATCGTCCGCGTCGATGATTGGTGGAGCTGATTGGCCAAGCACGTTGGTCACGTGATGGTAAAACTTCTCCAAGTCTTGATAGCTGTTTTGGTATGTCCGAAAGTCGATCGGAAGTACGCCATTGCTGAGTTTCTCGTACGACTTGAACATCTTCAAAGGATGTCTTATAAGAAAGGAATGTGTGTAACCTGGTGCTACGTCACAAAAGTTGCCAGTTGAGATAGCCTCGATCATACACTTGGCAAAGAGCACTTTAAAATCAGGATATGGTTCCCCCATGAGGCCGTTAACGTAGTTGATGGTGTATTTCTCATTGTGGAGACCTGGAACAGAAATAAAATGATGCATAACATAATCAAATCGAACACAGTCATCGACATGTACACTGTGGCGGATCCAGGGGGGCCGAAGGGGCCGCACCCCCCCCCCCCCCCATATTGGCGCGGCGCCAAAAAAAAAAAAAACAGGGAAAGGGGGAAAAGAAGAAAAGGAAGGGGAAAGTGAAGAGGAGAGGGGGAAAAAAGAAGATGAAAAGTAATAGCAGGAGGAGAAAATGAAGAAAATAAAGACGGGTCGTAATTTGTCGCATTACTTGACCAAATCATATGAGGATTACAAAAAGTGCTTACAATTTCAGTCTTCGCTCTGCGCTCGGATTACTTTGTTTAGTGATACATAGGCCATCCTGTTCATGATTACAAAAATACCCCCACCATATTTAAAAATATAATGAATAATAATAATAATATAATAATAATAATAATAATAATAATAAATATAATATATATTATATATATATTGAAAAATAAATCAATGATAATAATAATGATAAAGTAAATAAAAAATGCTCAGAATGTCAATATATTCAAATTATCTCTTTGTGAGATATTTCAGCCTGTTTTTGAGCACTTTGCGCTCACATTATTTTGCGTTATCAAATCAGTGTGTTTTTTTTGTTTGTTGTTTTTTTGTTAGTAATTTTTTTAGGGCATAGCATAAAAACGCTTTAGATAATCATACTGTTTTCAATCCGATATATCGACAATTTTCGGCTCGAGCCTCGCGTTCGCTTTATTTGTTAATAAGATATGCGTAGGCCGCGGAGCTGGGGGTTGGGGAGGGGCTTCAGCCCCCCCCCCCCCCTTCTATTACTAGCAAATGTACAAAAAACGCAAAAATGATCATAGATTTGTGATTTTTAGCCTGTTCAGCCCCCATATTCGCCTCAGCCCCCCCCCCCACTTTCAAAAACGCTCCTCGACCCCTGATATGGATGATTTTCTTGAAGATGACAAAATAAACTTAATGCCTGTTTCAGGTAAATATGCACTGTCGTCATAAAGGTGGAATATTTTTTTTGCCGCTGTTGCGACATGATTTTGCTCCAGCTTTAATTTCTTGAATACGTTTGTCCCTGCTTTTACTTTTTTAGACCCTGGCTATATTTTGAACATTCCCCCAACAATTCATGGAGATTTTTTTCCAAAAAAGTTTTGTCAACCCCCATGATGCCAGGATCCCGAAAAGTGAAAGGGGTGACCAACACATTCAAGAAATTAAAGCTGGAGCAACATAACGTCGTTGGAGCCAGAAAAACAATATTCCACCTTTATGGCGAACAGTGTATATGAAATAAGAATTTGCTCGCGCTATACGCATTTTTTTCATCTTGTTTAACGAGACATTTTTCATTTTTATGAGCATTATGTTTTTAATTTGATATGCTGACAAAATATTCGACTCGTGCTTCGCGCTCTCTTTATTTCTTAGGAGATACGCATCCTTTTCATGTAGATGACAAACAAATACTCAAAATATCTCGTTTTCAGTCAAATAAAAAAAAAAAACCTTCGGGTCACGCTTTGCGCTCGTATTAGAGATTATTACGTATCTTTTATGAGCAAGGTCAAGGTTGATGTATCCAAAAATTTCGGCAAGCGCTTCGAGCTCGCATTGTTAATGTGATAATCATCCTCTTGAAGTTTCTTGAGCATAGCACAAAAAGCGTGTAAAATGCAATGTTTTCAGATGATATATTTATATAAAAATATATATACAAGTATAATTATATTAAAAATTTCGGCTCATGTTTTCAGGTTGTTATAATCATGTTTCAGGTTGTTATAAATTTCTGCTCGCGCTTCGCGCTCGCAATGTTTAATGAGATAGGCCTAGGTATCTTCTTTATGAGCACAGCACACAAACTCTCAAAGTGTTCTATTTTCAAGTAGTTTACATATCAAAATAATTTGGCTCGGGATTCGCACTCGCATTTTTATTTTAATACATTACCTTGTTCGTGAAAAATGCAAATAAAAAGTTTTTAGAATTTACTGTCTTTAGGCCTATAATATCCGTACTTATTGTGATATTTGACTACTTAAAATAACTGATATTCATTAAGACTTAGAACTGTGTTAAGGTGATAGTAAATATTTACAAGATCGTTGTGAGAAGTGATGTGGAATGCTAAGTCGAATCATTTTTTCCCCGTCAATCAAAACAAAAATAATTTGACGTAAAGACATTTAAACAAATTGCACTGAACGGTAAGTTGAAAAGGGAAATTGTGGATAACGAAAGTAACAGCTAGAGAGAGAGAAAGAAAGAGTGAGAGAGAGAGGGGAGAGACGGATAGAGAGAGAGAGAGGCTCGAGGGTTGGTAACAAATGTTTAAGGTGGAGACTGTAATATTTGAACCTGAATAAATTTTCCTCACCGGGAATGTCGTCTGCCCAGTAAACTTTTCTATCAGGTCCGTGACTGTAACAGTTTAGATACGGCTCCCAGAAGACTTTGGTGTCACCTCGAGCCGTCATCGAGCGGGCGAACGCCGTTGAGATCGATCTCGGAGGACTCCATATCATTATTCGAGCTTGATCGGAAGACATGGTTGCTGAGACGAAATAAAAGCTGATGTTTGCCAACTGCCCAGTAAATCATCAGTCGGAATTTTACTATGTATGTCAAAAAAGTTACGATGCCGTATGTGCCTCAGATAATATAAAAGACAGTCAACATGGTCAACACAAGGGACTATATCAAATAACATAATACAAAGTGCAGATCGAGCGTCAATCAATTAACTTGATATGCTGCCCATGATAAATCCTTCAAACATTTTGATAACGAGTATACGTAGCCCTTAACTATTATCGCTTGCGCTTTTTTTTTTTTTTTTTTTTTTTTTTGCATTGCAAACAATAAACTATATAGGCCTATGTTTTTTTTTACATGATTATATTCAATAACAAGTACTAAACATAACAAATTCATCTTCCAAAAAAGGAACCCAAATCATACCATTTCAAAATATTGAATACCAGAAATATGTTTACATTATGGTAGCAGGTGGTTTTAAACCTTTTTGTGCCACATTAAATACCACACACATAACAAATAGATTTTTCCATCTTAGTTCTCAAGACGAAATGGACTAATTATGTGTGATGTGAATAGTTAAAATTATTCCACCGAAATTGTTTTGAAATACTCTAGAATCATCATTAAATGTAAAGGGGGGGGGGAGAAGAATTATTGTGACTGTATAGTGTCCGGGCGCGGATCCAGGGGAGATACTAGAATTTCTGATTGACCTATGTACCTTACCCCTATGGCCCGATACATGATGACCTTGTTGATGACCAAAGGCCAACAAAATTTAACACCTCCCTTCGCACGCATCCTACACAATATTATTGGTTTTTAATTAGGTGTCGTATCGCCAAGTGTATAGCTCGTTATACTTTGTACTTGTAAATATGACATCATTAAAAACTATTTCAGAGTGTATATTTACGCGGACCAACCTAAATAATTCTCAGGGTCAAATGCATGTAGTCCCAAGCCAAAAACTTCTTTATACATGCAAAGTCTTTTGTTACGTGGTTCAATGCATTTAATAATATATATAATAATAATAATAATGCACATAATACACTACCCCCACATGTTAACAGGTCCATGTTTTTGTTTTTGTTTTTTTGTTGTTGTTGTTGTTGTTGTTGTTTTTTTTTTTTCTAATACCCCTATACACGCAATCGACCTCTACACCTTAAATAGAAACAACCCCTCGAATTATCCTTTCCACACATCAGGATTTTTTGTGAAAATAACAACTCCCCAAAAACAATCGTGCTGTTTAATCAAAGTTTTACCCCAAAAAAATGAATTTTATTCCATACATGATAAAGCATTTTCAGTCTCACATACTCACTGAACCATAAGTTTTTTTAATAAGCGCCATAGGATCATTGGCACATGTTAAAAGGTTGAAAACATAACCAAAAGATGTTATTAAGATGATTTTTTTTTTAATGCATTTTTTTACTGCAATACCTGATCAAAGTTTGAAAAGTGCCTATTTTTGGTTGTTTGATGTGTTCATTTAACTGTGAATCTTTTTTGACAAGTGTGATGTTGAAAAAAATTGAATATTGTTCCGAAATCATTTATTCAAAATTGTGATAATCGACCGGTGAACTTCAAAAAATGACATTTTTGCATTCAACCATTACTCTCTGAAGCATGACATGATGATTCTTCCTGAAAATCGGTCACATGGTAGCTAATAAAATTACATACACGGACATACAGTCTGTGTCAAATAAAATGATACAAGTGGAAAACATTTTTTATAGTATGAAGATTAATCACAGCCTGCTATTGTTTGGTATTTTCAAAAAGCAGGAAGATCAGGCTTTCACCTGCAATTTTTTTCATCACATTTGGTGTTATAATTTTTGAAATATGACTAGTTTTCTACAATCAAGAAAAATCCATTTTTCTCACGCCGTCCCATGCCTTTGTGTATAGGTTTCGCATAATGGCCATGAAGTGCTCAATTTCGATTTGTTCCTCGTCGCACAAAATTTAGCATAACTTTTGTTTTACGAAAGCAAATTATACAAAACAAAGCGCATCGGCAAGGAAAATTAGTTGGCTTAATTTTGGTACCACATACACACATTATTTGAAAATATTTCACACCTAAATATTTTTTTTCCGATTGTACCATTTTTTTTGACACAGACTGTAGATTTTTTTCAATTCCTTCTGGTTAAAAAATTATTGATATCTGAAATAGAGGAAACTTACTGTTGGTGTTGTGTTTATATCATTGTGTAAATTCGGTGAAAAAGGTCCTTGGAGGTCCAGGCATCTTGCATTTACTGCCCCCTGTAAACTCACCGCGACCTTTTTCACCGAATTTACACAATGATATAAACACAACACAAAAAGTGAGACAGTGACTGTCGATTACCAGTATAGGCCTACATATAATGCCTACTACCACATTTTCCACACTCGGTCGTATGCATTAACTAGTGCCCTTATAAACAACAGTGGGGATCCAGGCGGGGCGCTGTCCGCGTCTATTTATTTCTTTTTATTTTTATTATTTTTTTTTTTTTGAGAATCACAAATTGGGCATGTTCATAAAATCTCCTTTTTTTCAAAAGCCTTCTGCACTCCCTTTGTTTTTCAAATTTGGCGTATGTGTCCCCTCTATTTCCAAGGCTTGGATCCGCCGCTGCTCTTGATGTACTGATGTTCTATTCAAGTATTCTCCTAAATCGAGATGGCTTCGTCCTTACACATACACTGTAAAAAATATTTGTATTTTTACAGCAAATCTGCTGTCAGCAGAGTCGCCATAAAAAATGTAATTTAAAAAACAGTTTTGTTGTAAATTTATCCTGCAAATAATTACGTGAGAAATACAAAATATACATCAGGCGTAACACTTTTGTTCCGTTTTAACCAAATATGTCAGCTGTGGAACTCTAATGATTTCTTTTTTTCTCTTTCATTAATTATTAGAGGAGAAATTTACAGCAAAACTGTTATTTCAAATTACATTTTTGTATGGCGACTCTGCTGACATCACTTTGCTGTATTATTTTTTTTTACAGTGTATCATAATGGAATGACTTTAATGGCGTTTCATCATTCTCGTTTACGAGAAGCAGGGCCCCGTTGCATAAAGATTGACTAACTTAGCCATGAATGGTAACATTCTTGAAAAACTACATTTTGATTGGCTGCTGAGCAATGTTACCATGCTAGTTACCATTGATAGGGAAAGTCAAATAGTAGGCTACACTGCAAAAAAATAATACAGCAAAGTGATGTCAGCAGAGTCGCCATACAAAAATGTAATTTGAAATAACAGTTTTGCTGTAAATTTCTCCTCTAATAATTAATGAAAGAGAAGAAAAGAAATCGTTAGAGTTCTATAGCTGACACATTTGGTTAAAACGGAACAAATGTGTTACTCCTGGGGGGCGTTTCATGAAAGGACTTGTCGGACGTTTTATCCGACAAACTGTTATAAGCTACTGAAATGCTTGCATCTGATTGGCTGAGAGCAAATTTGTCGGATAAAATGTCCGACAAGTCCTTTGATGAAATGCCCCCCTGATGTATATTTTGTATTTCTCACGTATTTATTTGCAGGAGAAATTTACAGCAAAACTGTATTTTGAATTACATTTTTTTTATGGCGACTCTGCTGACAGCAGATTTGCTGTAAAAATACAAATAGTTTTTACAGTGTAACTCTTTATGAAATTGGGCTGAGGACGAGATTTGGCTATAGACCCTGTATCACTATTATAACGAAATATTGTCTGGGATTGTCCCGTCGTTCGATTGTAGATATTCTGATATGGAGATAATACATTTATGATAAAATCGAATATGCTTTATATTCCTCTTCCTTTTTCATTCATTTTCCACAAGTCGGTCCCTCATTCTAGCCTCCCTCCCTGTAGCCGAAACATGGTACAATTCAAAGAGTTTCAAGAGAGATGACACCGCACCAAACTACTGTCTGAAGAATAACATCATCGAGACGATCAAACCCAGTACGCTCATCTACTGCGCGCGGAACGCTGTCTCAAATCGGTGAGCTGTGCTTCGTTTAATTACACAGAGAGGAGACGAAAATGTGAGCTCAATAGCATCACCAGGGAGACAGCTAACGATTGGTTTTAGGTTGTGTTTACTACGTTATCATTTCGTAAGAAAAATAACCTCAAAGTGACGATTCTAAATTAGAGAGAAATCTGGAGTAACAATTAATATGTTCATTTACAAAATTGAATTTTTCATGACAATCGTAAAATAGCAAAATGTCATTCGCATAATCATTGGGTGTTAAAAATTGAATAAAATTGAATACAATTCGTCTTTGACAAAATATATTGTAGTTTTGCTTCATGCAGTCTATAGACCCTCCCGTTGACTTGGCCTGCATGTTAGAACAACTAATTAGAGGTGAATTAGATAATTCTGTGTTTAAATAATACATGCGTATACGAATATATCTATTTATATTTAAATCTTTTATTGTTAACTCAAAAACTGAGAGAGAGACAGAGAGAGAGAGAGAGAGAGAGAGAGAAAGAGAGAGAGAAAGGTAGAGAGGGGGGAGGAGAGAGAGCGGGCCAGTTATAATGAATGAGGTAAAAAAAAAAAAAACCAAAAAAATTAAGTGTTTTCATATCTAACGTAGATTATTTGGTGCTGCTCATCGTTCCAATGGTTTGCTTGTCCAAAGGTTCAGTGTTTGTTTCGGAGGTCCGTTCGTATGATGGTCCGAAAATAAAATAGGGTTTATAAGTACGAATGAAATTGGGTTCGTTATTACGAAGGATTTTTTTTTTATTTTGTGGACGAATCGAATTAATCTAAAATGACGTCAAAATGAAGGGGACTACGTTCTTCATGGGAAGGAGTTGTAATTCCTACACGTATTCTGATGCAAAACTTGAATAATGAATAAATTGAAAATAAAGTCTTTAGAAATTGTATAGTTCTCGATGATAAAAGGGTAGAAACTAAATTTGTATACAAATAAATACATGTATATACAAGAAAATTACTTTTCACTGGTGTTCACACGGAATATGGAATACTGACGAGACAATGATCAAAACAAATGTGAGATAATTCAAAAATTGTTCGGACATAAATCTAGGTAGCTGGCTTGTTATCAATGTCCCTTATTTGAGGGGATGGTATTCTGGGTCTGTAACTCCACCAGGCGATTGCGTACAGGAAACCACATGTGATTTTCAGGGTGCAGGCCAGAAGGCTTATGCTAAAGTGTAGCGTTGTGGCGCGGCGCGGCGCGTTGAAAAGTTGAAATAATCGACGAAAAAAAAATAAGGTGTCTTG
>CALNVZ010002974.1:6405219-6428928 GCA_940671915.1 Paracentrotus lividus
CCCTGCTCATAATTAAAACTTGGAAGGAAATGTTGCTGTGGAAAAGGTGCCGGAATGTCAAATTAAAACTCGAACCAACAATCACAATCGAAAAAATGAAAGGGTAATTTTGACCCCTTTCTGGCCTTGTTCAGGATATCTGTAGAAAAATTATAACGTATATGAACAGAGGACGTGCAATCGAGTGTGATTTTCTAAGTTGTCCATTCTACCATGACGAAGAAAAAGTTCGAGAGCCTGCGCGAACAGAGAGAAAGAGAGGGGGTACTTTTGTGTGTAATTGTTTTAATACTTTTAAAAATAAAAACAGCAGTGCAGAAATGCTTACCTAAACATCTTCCTATCATGGATTGGAAACCAAGAGCCATTGCCCTTTGTGAGTCTGGAACACATCTGTAAGAGTAATCATGATGACCATAAAGATAAACAGAAGGTACATAGAAGAGCGATAGAAAGATGGATATGGATATAGCAAAGAAATACCGGGGAGAGAGGGGGAGAAGAAGACATTTAGGATCGACAGAATAAAGAATACATAGTACACCAAACCAGGTTTCAAATTCTTCTTCTTCTAGACATAATAAAAGATTCGATAATGTCGCATGACGTACATGCACGAACATCCAAAACATTTCACCCGGCTAATCTGTTATGATTTAGACTGTACAAAACAAACTCAAGTCTTCCATTTGTAAAATATTTATAGTTTTATATTTTTTATTTTTTATTGCAACTGGTCACAAAAAAATATATGATAATGCACCAGTACATTATTTTCAGCCTAGCCAAGCTATAGAAAATGACTGATAAATATATATTGTGTTATTTTTATTCATTTGTTTGGAGATGGCATTTCTCGATCTCCCCTGTCCGAAATGGCTATCGGCTGTATATGCTAATTTTGATTTTCATACACACAGGCCCGTATTCTGATAGCCTTGTTTAACTTAACCCAAGATTAGTGTGGTTTAACTCTAGTCTAATCTTTAAATTTAACCCCAGGTTAAAATTTTTGTATTTTGATAGTGAATTTTAGATGTCAAACTTCGCTATCGGAATACAAAATTTTTAACCCAGGTTAAATTTAAAAGTTAGACTAGAGTTATCCCTTTACCTAGGGTTAAGTTAAACCAGGCTATCAGAATACGGGCCATAAAGTTTATTCAACTTACCTCAGGGTAACGTGAGCGGATGGAACCATAGGCATAAACATTAACATCAGAATTATAATTAGAAGTGAAACGAAGATAGGTAGCATGAAACAATCACTGTTGCATTTGCCCGCTGTCACCGTAGATGTAGCACCCCCGGTTACATATTCGACGCATGCACAATTGGAGTATGTCTGACCAAGATATAAACGGTGTAAGTGATGGAACAAACTCTCTTTGAATATTATACAAAGAGATAAGATTTACTCATTGAAATATGCCTGGTCTGCAAAAAAAAAAAAAAAAAACTGTTTATAAAACGTATTTCTATAAAGGCTTATAAAAACAAATTATCAGCATATCGGAGTTGTAGTAAAGGGGGGGGGGCGAGAGAATTCCCGCGTGTATAAAAGCACAGGGAAGTGTCCAACTCACACTTCCCTATAAATGGCATAACTCCTAACATCCACTAACTTTAACATTACATAGGCTCCATCATGATGTAAAATGTTTGTTGTTTGGTTTTTTTACGCAAATATTTCGATATCAATGTTTTTTATATAAAATAACGAAATGGTATCAACGTTCTAGTGCATAATCGATCCTAACAAGAAATAAGAAAGCCCAAACTCGGTGGAAAAAAATTCCCTGTATGTTATTATCGCTTCCAAATCTGAAATACAAAATGAAAAGATGTCACCTGCACTGTATTCTTTGAAGTGTATATTTCGCTTAACAACACAGAAATAGCATTTAGACCTTTTAAAAAAAGAAAAATACATTTTGAGCATTAAACTCACTCCATTCTCGTGTTCCTCATTACACCCTGCATAACATGGACTAAAGAACTCGAGACCACGCCCCTCCAGACACACAGGAATGTACTGATTCGTCGAGCACAGACAGCCTGCATTACACGCATGCGTGAGATTCGGCTCTGTATTGATGTAGCTGGTAGTCTGGGAATTATTGCTGGGGAAAAAACAAGAAACAGAGAAATCAGGGGGGTGTTTCACGAAGAGTTAAGTAGACTTAAAAATCGCTCTTAACTCGTTATTTTTGTGCGTTATATTACGCATCACCTCATTGGTGAGACCATGCTCAGGTGATGCGCGCCATTGTGAAATCTATCAATTAAAATGCGCGTTATAAGACAAGATGCGCGTAGAAGTTAAGTGCGACTTTAAAGGCCCTGTCACATCGCATCAGCCTTGCGTTTGAGTTAAGGCGGGCTCACACTATGCGACTTGTTGCGGTGCGATTTTTCAGGAAAACTTTGATATTATCTAATACAAACATTCAAACAAGGAAATTCATAATGTAAAAAGTTGTGGGTATTCCTATGAATATCAAAATTAAATTTCAAGGCGATTGCGAACCCCCTTCTCTGTATAAAATCTAATTGTTTCCAAATCGCAGTGACGTCACTGCGATCTTGCGGTTTTAAGGTAATTTGACCTTTACTCCTAATTACAGACCCGCATTGGAATAAAATTTTGATAAAATTGTTCCTTTACAATTTTTACATCTCATAAGCGAACTTTGCATGTTTCAAATGTCGCATTAATAATGCAAACTACCGTTCGTTTAAAAAATCGCACCGCAGCAAGTCGCATAGTGTGAGCCCGCCTTTACGGGTGAGTTGCGGGTGACAATTTTTGCTACTCGCAGGTCGCCCGCATTGACAGTATCTTGCACGCATCTCGCACGCAGTTGCCCGCAGGTGCGCACGCAAGTCTGATTTGCCCGCAGAAAAGTTTTGAACATGCTCAAAACTTGTTCCGGGTGATTTACGGGTGATTGCCCGCAAAGGTACACGCAGAACACCAGTGGTAGACCCGTAGCGGCCGCAAGTCGCACTCAATTAACCCGCTTGAAGCACGCACATTGCCCGCGGTCTTTGCAGCCAAAATATTTGACGTAAAACAAGCCTTTTGGCGGGATATTTTTACCTTCAACGAGTTTTTAGCCTGGTTTCGAGAGAGAAAACTTCTACAGAATGGTTAACGGAGCTCACATCAAGAAATAGAAATTCATAAATGACCCATCAATTTAAAGCTTAGAGTCTCTTCTTTAATTTGATTAAATCTATATGTCATACATGACTGAGTAATAACGATTTGAAGAGAGGAAATCAAAAAGTCGTTTGGTGGGCTGTATTTGACATTCTCTTTAAAATTTAATTATTTAAAAAGTTCATTTCCTGCCCTTTAGTATGATACAGGCGCGGATCCAGGGGCGGGCCGGGGGCCCGCCCCCTCCAAATAAAAGGAGGAGAAAAGGGGAGAAAGAAGAAAGAATTAATTTAGTTCAAAACACATTCTTATAAGCATCAATTAAAATGCACATTTTTGGGCGCACCCCCTATCATCCGAATGCATTTCTCTTTATGCCTCTTGTCTCAATGGCCCCCGTTTCAGGAAAAATGCCCCTTTTCCATTGTGAACCCCACTTTCAAATTCGTTCCACCGCCTCTGGCATATTAAATTGGGCATAAAATGCCGTTCTTCCAGGAAATTAATAGGCCAACTTTGCACTCGCAACGTCTGATGAAATTATAATGGGGCAAAAATCGCATTCATAGTGGCAATACATATGCAAACCACTAAACTTTTGTTTAACTATTCTATTTTTTTTTTTTTTTAACTTTTTTTTTCTAGTATATATTATTTTGTTTTCATAGGAGTAAAATAAATTGTTTAAATACCTCGATTTAGGTAGGTAGAGGCCTATATATCGGGGAACTCGCGCTTCGCGCTCGTTAGCTCGCTCCGCTGGCAAATTTTTTTTTCCCTTCGAAGTTGGGCACCCCCCCCCCTCTGGAAAATCCTGGATCCGCGCCTGTGATACCACAACCATAAAATTTCTTTAAAAATATGAAAAGTTACATGATCACCTGAAAATTTTGCAATTGAATAATTTACATCTAACAAATTTATTTGATTCATGTGCCCGCCCTAAGCACTATATAATATATAATCTTCTATATATATAGTCTATTAGTATATTATTAGAGAATATTTTTGTACTTACATTTTCTTCTCTATAAGCTCAACCAAGATAAAAACCAGTGACTATATATCTTGTGTCGATAAATAGTATTACTAAAAATACATCTATCTCTTATCTTATTTGAAGTATAGTCCACAGTGCATCATACAAGAAAAAACTACAAACTTAGGGATATGGTCGCTTTACGAGGCCCATGTCTATTAATATTCTTTTCGGACCCTATCGGTTTTGCCGCTCTTATATGAGGTTATATATATATATATTATGAAAGAAAAAAATGAATTATATATAATATATAAATATTATAAAATATATATATATATATTATATAAGAGAGAAGGAGAAATATAATATTATATAAATGTATATATATATATTATATATATATATTTACTTCTAAAAGATTTAGGGCGCCTATCTATATAACTAAGGAGGCCAATCTATATTATGCGGCCAAATCCGATGCCTTAAGATTTGAAGTGAGGGGGGGCAAATAGACTGATTATACTATGGGGGCCAGAAGACCAAATTGAGCTTAACCGTAGGGGGGCCAAATTGACCCGAAAACTTAGGCGGGGGGGGGGGGCAAATTGACCTGAAAACTGAGGGCGCCATAATTGATATTTAAACTTCAGGGGCGCCAGAATCGACCTTAAACTAACCAAGGCGCCCAAATTGACTTTAAATTAGGGCGCTGACTCGACCTTAAACTAAGGTGCCAAAATTGAACCTAAGCATATAGGGGCGCCAAAGTGACCCTGCAACATTTTGGGGCGCCGAATCGACTTAGTTTTAGGAGGGGCGCCAAATCGACCTTAAACTTAGCGGCGCTAATGACCTTAAATTTAGGGGGCGCCAAATCGAACTTAAATTTAGAGGGGCGCAAAATGAGTTTTAACGTGGGAGCGCCAAATTGACCGAAACTTAGGTGGGTGCACCAAATTGACCTGAAGCTGAGGGGTTGCCAAATTTACCTGAAACATAGGTGGTGGAGCCCAAATCGATCTTAGATTTAGGAGAGGCGCAAATCAACCTTAAACTTTGGGGGCGCTAATCGATCCCAAATTTATATTTGCGCCAAATCGAGCTTAAAACTTAAACGGGAGCAAAAATGATTTTAAACATAAGGTGCCAAATTTAGCTTTAAAATGTAGGGTGCCCAAAATTATCTGGAAACTTAGTGGGCCGGATTAAATTACCTGAGACTTAGGGGCGCCGATTTGACCTGAAGTTAAGGGGGCGCCAAGTCGATCTTAAATTAAAGGATCCAGGTTGAGCTCAAATGTAGGAGGCGACTTGTGCGGGTGGCAATTTTTTAAACAAATGGTACTTTGCATTTATAATACGACATTTTGAAACATGCCAAAGTTATCTTATGAGAGGTAAAAATTGAAAAGGAACAATGTAATCGAAAATTTTGTTCCAATGCGAGCCTTTAATTAGAGTAAAAGGTCAACATTACCTTCAAATGTCGCAAGACCGCAAGTGACGTCACTGCGATTTGGAAACAATTTGATTTTATACGAGAAGGGGGTTCGGCAATCGCTTGAAATTCAATTTTGAATATTCATAAGAATACCTACAACTTTGGACAGTATGAATTTCCTTGTTTGAAGTTTGCATCAAATATTAATAAAGTTTCCTGAAAAATCGCACCGCAGCAAGTTGCATCGTGTGAGCCCGCCTTTAGGGGTTCCAAATTTATCTTACACTAAAGGGGCTCCAACTATATCCTAACTTTAGGGAGGGTGCCGAATTTACCAGAAACTTAAGGGCCACCCAAAAACATAAAAACCAGAAGGGGTCTTTAAAATGGTCTCTATCTAGAAATAGCAAAATTTAAATTCCTAGCTCCTGGTTTGTATACACATAGAACATTTTTCGCATCATCTTTTCCAATTTGAGTTCTAACCGATCAAAACTTTAAATTATATTTTATTTCATTTTTTTTTTTTTTTTTTTTTGTCTTTGCATTTCAAATTGATCTTCAACTTATTAGCTGCACCGAATTGAGCTTACACATACGGGCGCCAAAATGACCTGAAACTTATGGGGCGCTTGAATGAAGCTAAGGGGGCGTCATCATCGATTTTAAAATTAGGGGCGCCAAATTGAGCTTACACGTATAGGGCGCCAAATGATCTGAAACTAAGGGGCGCCGAATTTACCTGAAACTAAGGGGCAACAAATTGGTCTTTAAAATATGGTCTCTATCTAGATAGAGCAAAATTTCAAAATTCATGCATCTGGGTCATATCAATTCTACTCTATGTAAAATGTAAAGTTAACGTATACAATGTGCGGCATTATATTCGTAATTAAACAAGGCGCGTCCATTATCTAAGAGGCCAGACGCAACGAAGCGACGTTGGAATACGACTGACAAGCGTAGAAATCTATACAGCTGGCTGCAATAATAAATTAGTCACAAAAACTCGCTAAGAAGACTTCCTGCAGCTGGAATGTATTTATCCGTTCTGTTCAGCAAATCTACTCGTACATGGAGATAAAGAAATATAATGAACTTTTATCATGTTGTTAGTTAATAGATTCTCCAGACCAGATGGAGGAAATACACATTTGGGCAAGCTTATAACATTATTGTGATGAAGTTGTAATCAGAATCTATATTTCACATAGATTGATGTTCCAACGATTATTGATATAGTAGTGATCTTGTCACCTCTTGCGAAGACGCCGTCCACATGCGATTTTGCATGTGATATGCGGAAATATCGACCCATCGAGTAAAGATTCTATTGTGAAAATGTTCAAAGTGACAGGACTTTTTCTTAACCAATCGAAATGAATTTACCATCTCTGGAAAGGTGAGAATTCAAGCTTAAAAACGGCTTGATCATTAAGCTGTTATATAATTATGCGTTATCCAGGAAATAATTATGTGGCGTATGAGCTATTTTGAGAGCAAAATTGGCCATATTGTACAGGAATGTTGATTCTGATTAGGATTTCGAATTGACACAAGTGACAGGACTTTTTTTCCCCTTTGCAGTAAGTTTATTTCTATTTTTGAAAAAAAAAAAGACTCTTAGCGTAATTATTCAAGTTGATCATTTCTTTGAAAAGGTAGTTGCTCGCCATAATCAAGAAACAAAGTGAAAAAACTGTTGCAAAATACAAAATGTCTATGGCAGCGTTTGATTTGCGTAGAGTGATAGCGCCCTCTTCCTCTTAAGTTTACAACTAGAATTGATATGTTGTATATACATAGCAAAATTTTCGCTCGCGCTTCGCGCTCGCATCATAATTTTTCAATGAATTATTACATTGTGTTCCTGAGGAAAGCATGAAATGTCCCTGTTTTCTAATCATGCAAATACATCAAAATTTCCGTTCGTGCTTCGCGCTCGCCTGTGTTTTTCCTCTTACCAGAAGTTTTGAAATTCTAACCAACAAAACAATTCAATTTATTTGATTTCACGTTACATTTATTTTGCATTTCAAATTGACCTAAATCGTAGGGGGCGCCGATTTGATCTGAAGTTAAGACGGTGCTAATATCGATCTTAAACTTAGGGGCGCCAAATTAAGCTTAAACGTAGGGGCATCTTTGCTGCCTCTGAGTCGGAGAGGACGCCATGCTCCGTAGGCCTATCGGTACGGTCTGAACTTCTCTTGCCATGTTTACTTAAGAAATGATGGTTTCTCTAAGCTCGCACCTTGCAAGTAACTTAAACGCAGGCAACACGCAGTTAGGCCGCAGATGCCACGCAGAGCACGTATGGCGACCGTAACTAACACGCGAGCTTGCACGCGCCACTCACGCGCCTGACTCGTAGATCACACGCTATACACGCAATCAGCCAGTAAGTTACACGCGTACAGCAGGTAAGATGAACGCAAAACTTGTGAAAATCCTTGTTTGCCCGCAGAAATCTTGTTGCGTGCTGGAAAGTTCCTGCTCGCAACTCACCCGAAACTCACACGCAAGGCTGATGTGACAGGGCCTTAAGTCTACTTAACTCTTTGTGAAACACCCCCCAGATTTTAAGGACGTTGCACAGTTAAGTTTCTGCGCATCTTGACCGCGCATCCTGGGCGCGCATTATTTACTACGTCACAATGGAAAAATATGGGGGCGATCCAGCGTTCAAAGAGTTAAAAGAAATGAACTTTATAAACATGTTATTTATTCCTTCTTTTTGCTCATTATTGACCTACTTGCAGAGATATGTAAAGCATTTATGTTGGTGCATGTTCGTGTTATTCTAGAGATTGCGATGGATATGAAATGAATTGTAAATGTTTGGGAGCAGGATTTTGATGAAGTCGATAATTAGATAGAGTTTTCACATTATTTTTTGAGTATTTTTGGCACGTTTCGGTGGTTTTAAGTTGTCTCACCACTATTACAGCGCCGATATTTTGAAAACGAGCACATGGACCCCCAGTTTTTAATGTTCCTACTTTTTTAGTTTATACTCCTTTACAACTTGGCAATTTTTGATGAAATTGACATGAATTTTGAATGTTCGAGAGCATGATTTTGAATCAAGTGTAATATTTTGGATTCTCAGACTTGTTCGACGTTTTCGGTGCGTTTTTGTGGTTTTCAAGCCAATTCGCAACTATTCGGGCTCCGATAGCTTACAAACGAGCACATGGACCCCCTTTTTGGAATGTTTCTACCCATTGAGTATGTATTCCTCTACAACTTTGCAAATTTGTTTGAAAATGACATAGATTTTGAATGTTTGGGAGCATAATTTTGAATCAAGTGTAATTTAGAGTGGATTTTCACGCTTTTAGGACGTTTTCGGCGCGTTTTTGTGACTTTTGAAGCCGATTTGCGAGTATTTGGGCGCCGATAGTTCGAAAACGAGCACACGGACCCCCATTTTTTTAAGTTTCTACATATTTATGATGAATCCCTCTACAACTTTGCAAAATTTGATGAGACTGTCATGGTTTTTTTAAAAAAGTGCACCTTAAACTATACTTTTGTATTTTCTTGTAGATTCCAAGCCTCTAAGATATGGTTTTTGCCATTTTAAGCACCATTTTTTCCACATGAGGGCGCTTCTGGCTGGAAAATAAGTACAAATGTGCTATTTTAAACAATGTCCCCATCTTTGGTATAAACTTCGTAACAAATCGGGAAGGTTTGATAAAGTTTGATAGGGTTTTGACAAAGAAATGACGATTTTAACTCGTTTGTTGCAATCGCGAGGTCTAACAGAGGCCAATTTCTTGAATTATGCGTATTTTACATGCCATCCAAATATGGCAACTTCAAAGTCCCGTAGCAAAAAATCAAGCACATGAACCTATATTATTTTTTGCATTTTTGGCATACATAGATACCAAAGTAACTCTGAGCAAAATTTGGTGAAAATGACATGGACTTCGTTTCAACTGTGCAACGTCCTTAAATGGCATTGAAAATTTCAAATCATGGTTCTCAAATGTTTAGGTTGTGTTAATGATTATTGTAATGGCACTTTGTCAGTTACCCCCTCCCCTTATCTACCGACAAAAAGAAAATGATTTCATTGTGGACATTGGTCGTTGGATTAAAAAAATGCAGACACTTTTTTTTTTCTAGTTATCATATAGGCCTATAATTATGTATTTTTAAGGTTATAACCTCCATCAACATGATTTTGCTTCATCAAAAACATTGATATTCAAGTTCATTTTAATGCAATGGTGAAATAAATTTAGAATAAATATGCATAAATTTGTGATCAAATGACCAAATCAATACGTTGAAACAATCTTTATCTTATCATTTACCACCCCCCCCCCCCAAAAAAAAAAAAAAAAAAAAAAAAAAAAAAAGAAGAAGAAGAAAGAAGAATTAATTAATCAATCAACAGATAAACAAATTTATAAATGATTTAATAAATTAGTGAGTTAGGACGAATGGGCCTAAATGTTACATAAAGGCTAATTGCGGTTTGACTTTTCAAAAGTGCACTGAGGAACTGTGTATGTTCATCAAAACCCCTTCTTTCGACAAAAAAAAGAGAGTAAGGTAACACTTTGGCGTTCAACTTACATGTCGTGGTCGTAGCTCACCAAAACTCCTGCTAAGTTGTTCTGTGGGCATCTGAGAAACATTGCAGGGGTAATCAGAACAGTGATGATAGTCAGAATGAGACAGAACTTCAACGTCCCCGTCACACGAAGACCATATCGACGAATAACCCAACCACCGAAGATAACTCCACCTACCCCACCAGGCACGATACAGGTACCTCAACATTTATAAACAGAAAACTGAACTTTATGCATCAAACAAATTTATAATATTCAAAATATTCAATTTTATAAGAGAAAGGGGTGGTAGCTAAACACACACATACACACACACACACACACATATATGTATATATATATATATATATATATATATATATATATACATGTAGACATGTATATATGTATAAAGAAAAGAAGTGGACAATAAAAAAAAATAAAGTCACATTTCAAAAAACAGAAAGAGAGAAATATCGACAGAGTTACCAAATATGGGCACGTAAATGGAGAGTGTTTAACATGAGCTATATAAACCCTCCCAAAAAGTTTCGCAAATGGACTTTGGGCCATGATAACTTTTCAGGTACGCTTTAGTTATTCCTGATATTCATACCATTGGATTATTGGAAAGATAATTTATTCCCCTTTTTCACTGATATCCTACTTGTAATGATTTTGTCATGCTTCAATGCACAGAATATCAGAATATGGAGAAATGTAAAAAGTCAAATGTTGCAAAATTCACTTATCAAAGTGAAGTTCCGCCACTCGACTTAAGGCCCTGATAACTTTTTTGGGTATTTTCTAATTTCTATTGAATTTTATACCATTGTCAAGTAAATTTATTCCTCTTTTTGATGACACCCAAATTGTAACGAGAGTGTTTTTCTTGCATGCACAGAACACCTGAATGTTAGGACAAGTCAGAAGTTAAATGTTGCAAATGTAATGCCTAATGTCAGTAATACTGTCTGTTGCCAGCAATAACAATGCATTTCGCAATTTTTCACTTTTTACTTTGCATTTTATTCATGAGTTATGTGCGTTCAAACGTGATGTTACTATTGCAAATAGGGCATCAATAAAAAGAAGAATGCATTAACTTTTTAATGCTATGAAAATTGATAATGATTAAAAACCCACAATGAAATTTATCAAGGTTCAAAGTATAGTGTTACAGAAATTTAAACTGAAAATGATCTTTCGCTTTGCCATGTATCCAGGTGGTATTCAGGGTTTCTGTGGACCCAGGCATGACATCACCATGACAAATAAGGTATTAATCAAGAGAGGAATAAATTAACTTGACAATGGTATAGAATTCAATAAAAATTAGAAAACATCCCCAAAGTTATCAGGACCTAAAGTCAAGTTGCGGAACTTCAATGTGATCAATAAAAGTGCATTTTACAACATTTGACTTTTTACTTTTCTCCATATTTTGATATTCTGTGCATTGAAGCATGACAAAATCATTACAAATATGATGTCAATAAAAAGGGGAATAAATTATCTTTCCAATGGTATGAATATCAGGAATAACTAAAGCGTACCTGAAAAGTTATCATGGCCCAAAGTCCATTTGCGTAACTTTTTGGGAGGGGTTTATTTCTTAAGGCCGGTAAAATATAGGGGAGACCGGGGAGAATTGTAACACCTTTTTTCCAAAATTGACTTATCAACTTTATTATAGCTAAATAAGTGCTTAAAACTAAACGAAATATGGACATCTTAGCTCGACATATGAATAGGTTCGGGTTAACCACTTGGCTGCTGCGTGGTGATAATTGCACAGTACGGGTATGACCAGCTTGGCGCTGCTGCGTCCACACAGACACAAAGCTCAGACAATAGCATGATCACGTAATATTACGTGGTCCGCGCACAGTGTACAAACGCCAACCACGTAATATTACGTGGTCCGCAGCCAAGTGGTTAAGTAAAACTATTTATTTTGAAGCCATTATCATTTCAAAACAAGAGGTCGAGTGTTACAATTGCCCCTGAACCCGGGGCAATTGTAACACACAAAATTGTAACATTTTGTTTTCCTTTATCAAAGCTATGCACTTGACAGATCCAAGATTTAAACATAATAAAACATGACAATGCTTTACTCGAGTTACATTATATTTTCCACTTGCCTATATGCATGGCATGGGGTTATTGCACCAGTGTACGTGATGTGTGCGGGCTATGGCAGCGCGCTGCATTGTCCAGGGGCTAGGTACGGGGCAAAGGTACTTAGTTAACAGTATTGTTACTATTGCCCCTTATGAGGGCGACCATATTTGGAGAGATTTTTGTTCTATCTTAGCTCAGGTATTCATCGCTGAAACTTTAGTAAAATACAGGCCTAAGAATATAATTTCTAAATAAATAAAATGACAGCCATAGCTCAACCACATATTTGTCCAGAAAAAAGAAATTGGGTAGTGTGAGATATTACTTTCCTGCTTTAAAAAAAAAAACGATTTTATTTTTATTTTATTTATTTTATTTTATTTCTATTTTATTTTTTTGTTGGCTGTAAAAAGTTCAACAAACCGTTAAATCTGTTTACACTCAAACAGCATGTGGAGCGATGAAATATACATGTTCTGTACACAGGTTAAGTTTGTAGCATGTCTCTGCCAGGGATAGGAGCCTCTGTTACAATTGTCCCCGGTCTCCCCTACTTTAGGCCCCTTTATAATTTGATATTATCTCAAAACAAAGAAGGGAATTTACAAATTACAATTACAAATTTAGCCCAGGCCGTGGAGCATGAAATTAATGTAAAATATGGTGTTTAAATAATCATGGAAAAGAATCTTGACCGTATCAGTCATAATAGCAGCAATCATAGATTATTCAGCTATGAGCTTGTTTAACTTGTCGGTATGAAAATATTGCAAAGGATTAATTGTGCTTAGACTCTAATTTTCAAAATATTATCGAAACATCTCACCCACAATTGTAGTAGCCACGGTGGCTGTAGTCGCAAACTGATTCTCAATAAACTTGGGCAGGAAGACACCGAAAGCCGTGATCAGCAACGTATCCGAACACCCGGCCAACGTTGTACACATAAAGGTGGGGTTGATGATGAGGTACTTGATAGCTTTCAGTAGGTCACCCGGTCGGGATCCGAAGCTCGGATGCGCTGTTATTTCAGCTCCAGCATTTGCGTGGGCTTGGCATTCCTTTTCGAATCTAATCTTGGCAGTTGCTAAAAAAAAAAAAAAAAGAAAAGAAAGAAAAACAAAAATTAGGATATTGTATTTGTAATGATATCGTGGGGTTTGTGTAGGCCCTACTGAATGTATCTTTAAGAATCTTTATTATGTCATATTATATTTTATCATGTATCATGTTTGATTTTTATACGAAAAATAAAACCATACCATACCAATGTTACCGTGAGGTCCCTGGTTTGCGTCAAGTCGATGCGTTCGTGTAGGCCTACATTAATTTTTATTTTTTATTTTATTTTTTTTTATTTTTTTGAAAAATTTTGCAATCACAATGGCCGTCTTTTTTCACCCACAAATCATAACTGTCGTATTCGTTAAAAACTGCGTAAGATGACCTAATCTTACTTTCGCAGTCCTAGACCCTCCAGATAATTTCTTTGAGACCCGGACCTAAATTTGCCCTTAAAGTTCATGGAAATACCTGTTGACATATATTATGTACTTACTTGGCAGCTCACGTGGAAAAGCCCCAAGAGGTATAGTAATGAGTAGAATACAGAAACCAGTTAAGACGAAACCAATCCACCAGGCCCCTACCCATCCAGGGTCATCATTTTTTAGCTCCATCCTGTGAAATAAGGATAGCATGTTTTATATAGAAAAGGGCCACCAGGCCCTGTCCAGGGTCATCATATATTAGCTCCACCCTGTGAAATAAGGATAGCAAGTTTTATATAGAAAAGGGCCAGCAGGTCCCCACCCATCCAGGGTCATCATTTATTGGCTCTACCCTGTGAAATAAGGATAGCAAGTTTTCTATAGAAAAGGGCCACCAGGCCCCTACCCGTCCAGGGTCATCATTTATTAGCTCCACTCTGTGAAATAAGGATAGCAAGTTTTCTATAGAAAAGGGCCACTAGGCCCCTACCCATCAAGGGTCATCATATTAGCTCTACCCTTTGAAATAAGGATAGCAAGTTTTATATAGAAAAGGGCCACCAGGCCCCCTTACAAAAATCATCAATGGTATTTCAGTGGTATCCAATGGTATTTCATTGGTATACCACTGAAATACCATTTATACCATTGAGACATTTTTGTAAGGGCCCCTGCCCGTCCAGGGTCATCATCTATTAACTCAACCCTGCAAAATAAGGATAGCAAGTTTTATTGATATGGGAAAGAGTGACCATCACAACATGAAACCAATCCACCAGGCCCCTATCCGTTCTTATCTCTTAAAATGAAAAGGATGATGAAGAAGAAATAATGAAGATTAGTAGCTTACAGGAAATAATAACATATACCATCACAACATGAAACCAATCCACATGGCTCCTACATCAGCCAACTACTCATTCGGGTCCCGGTCCCACGTCCTTAGTACTCTAAAGCCCAGCGCACACTATATGCGATAGGCAATTTGTTGCAATCGGATCGTAGGGCAATCGCATCGCATAGTGTGCGCTGGGCATAAAGGGCCTGTCCCACAGAAATCGATCGTTGTGGCGACAACCTTGGCCTGTTAGAACCTGCCAGAATCGTGTAAGAATCGTAGGTGACCGTAGGTCATATACGTATCTACGACTCTGTCCACGATAGGCTACGACAACGACTTCCTTCCACGCAAACAATTATAGACTAACAATAGCTTAATTGTATCCGCAAATACAATAGCCTCGACCTTCGCGCATCTCACGGCTCGACTTCTCTTGTCGCAGCTTAAAATCAACCAAAATATGAACTTGCGCACCGTGGCGATCCTTGCGACTGACACAGGCGATTGAGTGTTTTCTACCTGATGGCGGCTTGTCGCATTTAAGTTCGTGATAGTCCTCTCAGTCGCGCATTATAATTTGGGTCGTGAGTGATTTTTGAAAATTTCAAAAATTTGAGGCGACTGTACAGTATCTGAATGGGAGGCCGATCCTGATTTTGGTGAATGTAGGTAGCGACAAAATTTCACTGGCCGTTTGGTTCAGCGGTGCGTGCAACGTACGCTGTAGCGCGGCAACCTACAAGTGGCCGCCGTTCCGCTCTGCTAAACATGTTCTATCTGGCGACAATCTACGATAGCACCTTGTCGCGACAAGAGAAGACAGGCTACGGTCATTGACGTCAACCTATAACTGACGCGGGCTATTGTTAAACTTGTTGAAAATCAAACGACAAACTGAATTTCGCTCCCTCTCTTTAGGCGATAGACGCGATAATTCACGATTTTAAAGGCGATTGGACCTGCGAATGGTGGCGACAGGTAGTTCGTAGGTTGTCGCCACAACGATCGCCTTCTGTGGGACAGGCCCATTCGGGTCCCGGTCCCACGTCCTTAGTACTCTAAAGCCCAGCGCACACTATGCGATAGGCAATTTGTTGCAATCGGATCGTAGGGCAATCGCATCGCATAGTGTGCGCTGGGCATAAAGGGCCTGTCCCACAGAAGGCGATCGTTGTGGCGACAACCTACGAACTACATTTTAGTACCCATCGCCACCATGCGCAGGTCCAATCGCCTATAAGATCGTGAATTATCGCGTCTGTCGCCAACAAATACGTAGCAAAATTCTGTTGCCCGCTGGTTTCTCACCAAGTTTAACAATAGCCGGCGTCAGCTGGGTTGACTTCAATGACCGTAGCTGTCTTCTCTTGTCGCGACAAGGTGCTATCATAGATTGTCGCCAGATAGAACATGTTTAGCAGAGCGGAACGGTGGTCAGTTGTAGTTGTCGCGCTCCAGCGTACGTTCACGCATCGCTGAACGAACGGTCAGTGAAATTTAAGCCGCTACGGCCTTTGTCGCCACCTACATTCACCAAAATCAGGATCGGCCTCCCATTCACATACTGTACAGTCGCCGCTGATTTTTGAATTTTTTCAAAAATCACTCACGACCCAAATTATAATGCACGACTGAGAGGACTATCACGAACATAAAGGCGACAGGCCGCCATAAGGTAGAAAACACTCGATCGCCTGTGTCAGTCGCAAGGATCGCCACAGTACGCAAGTTCATATTTTGGTTGATTTTAAGCTGCGACGAGAGAAGTCGAGCTGAGAGATGCGCGAAGGTCGAGGCTATTGTATTATCCGATACAAGCTATTGTTAGTCTATTGTTTGCGTGGAAGCAAGTCGTTGTCGTATATCGTAGACAGAGTCGCAGATACGTATATGATCTTCGGTCACCTACGATTCGGACACGATTCTGGCAGGTTCTAACATGCATAGGTTGTCGCCACAACGATCGCCTCCTGTGGGACAGGCCCTTTACGTCCGCGTTTCGTCCAAAAAGTCTTCTTTTTCTTCTGCGGATCCCTACCTTCCCGTCATAGTCAGCAATGGAAATAGTGATAATTTCTTTTGTCCAATAGAACTAAGAAATATATCAGAAATGCTAGAATAGAAGATGAAAGGATAAAACAACGAAGAAGTAACTAAACCGTACGTAATTGTCTGTGTGTTAAACAATGCTTAAATGCCCATTAAGATATATTTTGCTCTCTTTATAATACAATATTGCAACCTTATTTTGAACCCTGCAGTGTGCATGTCGTTTTTTGTTTTTTTGTTTTTTTGTTTTGTTTTGTTTTGTTTTGTTTTTTTTTTTTCGTGCATACTGGTGCAACCAGGTGCAAGTATACCCTTTGTTTTGAGATGAAAAAAAAAATTGTATAAAAATGGCGCAAAGCGGCACCATTTTTACTAAAGGTGCAATATTGTTCCCTTACAATGTGCTGTTATTGTTACGTTGAAGGTTCAAAATTGCACAATTATTGTTTTCTTTTGATTTTTGAAAAAACCTCTTCATTATTATTAACTTATATTAAACTTACACTAAACATGGATTCAATATACATTCATTATGTTCTAAGTTCTTGAATAATGCAGCATGAAATTAAACGTTATATTAACTAAGCTTACCCTTCATGTAGATTGATATCCGTGTAGATAGTGAGACAGAGGCCAGCTATCACGTACCCTACACCTGGTCCTAGAGTTCCCATGGCGTAAAAGATTCCTAGTGATATAGCAGAAATATAACAGCAATGTTCATCATACTTTTGCTACCAGTGCTGTACAGGGGCCGCGGAGCGTTGTACGTTTACAGAAAAAAACTTTGAACGAACCTTTAAACACGTTGTTTAATGAATTTTAACCTTTTTCTATGACCTGAACGATATAGAAAAAGTATGTTATTCATTTGTTTAAATTGAATCAAGGGCCAAACAAAAGGTAAGCACCCCCCCCCCAACCAAAAAAAAAAAAAAAAAAAAACTAACTAAATAAATAATAAATAAAATAAATAAAAAATATATATAAATAAATCAATAAATAAATTAATTAATATTTGATGCATATTACCAAGATAAACTCCGTTGTTTTTCATCGTCACGCTTTCGTCCAATGTTGGGACACCTAGCAAATAGACTGGAATGGACCCCAGGGCTAGAAGAACCTGAGCTGCTCCAAACACGTAGAAATAATGAGTTAAATCATCACCAATAGCACCTTTAGCGCAACGCTCGTTTTCTCCATCATCTCTTCCCTTTTCGCAAAGTCCCGGATCCCCGCCCCCATCGTGAAAGCTCTCGTACTCGTCCGTCGTAAAATGAGGCAGTGAAAATAACAGAGAGCCGACGCCCAAGATCAGGCATCCAATAGCAATCCACTTAGGCTTGTGACCACGCCCACCGATGAAAGCGACGAAGAGAATAAAGATGATTTGCGTAGCTTCGTAGATACTGACGAGGACGCCGTAGTCTTGACTGCGGAGTTGGAATCGACGTTCGATTGATGTTGCGCAGCTGCCGGTTAGACCACTTATCGTCATTCCCTCGTTAACAAAAGCAAAAAATAAATAAATAAATAAAAAAATATATATATCAGCATAAAGTATACTCGAGTATAATTGCATGTACAAAATATTTTAACAGCCTACAGTACCTTTTTTTTTCAAAACAAAACCAACGAAAGAACCAATATCCGTGCATTTCATCTTCATTTTACAAAACACTTTTTACATATTTTACAAAGATGTTAGTTAGTAAAGGTGATTAATTCTTCTTTCATTGTATGTTACAAATCTTTTTCTTCTTTTCGCGTCCTTCTCGTATATTGTTAGATAGTATCGTCATATCTATTTACATTTGAAAGATCATTTATTTATGTTTCTGAAAGGAAAAAGAATCAGAAACTGAATTAGACCCTATACACATTAATATGTTACAAATAGATTGAAAAAAAAATGAACCTGGAATAATGTATACCCGGTTGTTGTATGTCCGGACGGGTTGTTTGTCCGGAAAAGACGGCAATTTTAGGACGTTTGTGATCAATATTTCATTAATCGGTTGAAAGTAATATCAGACAATATAACAAAGCACAAATATTCACAATATTTTTGCTATTTACTGCACATATTCTGAATAAATCCAGAGCATAAGATGATGTTTTTATCTGCTTAATTGTCCGGACAACGGACCCCCCATCCTACCTCTAAAGATAGAGGTAACATTTTTTTTTATACAATCTGTTTTTGACTTACTTGAAAAAAATTGAGTGCGCATAAAGATCCCAGAAGCCATGGAGCTGAGTTAAATCGCTGAAGACACTGCGGAGTCCAGCTTCCCCATCCCCATCTGAATTTCTCTAGTATCTTTTCTTGACAATCTCCATCTCCTGTTCCTCTGTTCTCTTCTTCTTCTTCTTCCTTGTCCTCTGGTTTCCTCATATTTTCTCCACCCAGCATCAGCGTGTTGTCAGTGCTACTGTCGTCACCTACCCTCGTCACCCTGTCACCCGTATCCATGGTTTCATAGTGAGACACGCCCATCTCATATTTCGGAGAATCATGGTCATCTTCATCATCATCATCATCACCACCACATACATCCTCGCTCATCCCCACCTTGCTGTACTTACATCCATCGTACGGTCCATCACCCGTCTTCGACGAGTAAGATGATGCAGGGGTGGTCATCATCATTATTCAGCTGAAGAAAACAGAACAATAACATTGTGAGACAGGGGGGACTTCAGTGGTAGGGCTTTGAAGTTTTGGAATAAAATATGCCATTAAGTCCAAGATGGTGTTTTCCATCAAAGGGCCGTATAATTCATCATCAAAACATCATTTATCTCATTTATCACATTTTTAAAAAAAATGTAAAAAAAAACATCAGCATAAAAAAAGGAGAAAGACGACTCCTCCCATATGAGGAACTAATTCGAATATCAAAGATTACGAATAAGAAGGGTGATTATGGTATTTTATTGTGTTGCATTGTATTTAGTCAGACATAAATGGGACCAAACTTTGCTACGATGTTCTCCAAAAAAGAAGTTTTTAAAGAAAAAAAATTATGAGGAGTATGATCCCCTGCCCCTTCCACTGAACTATATACACAACAATAAGTCTGCCACCACCTCTGAGCGTTTTATAATGTGTACTTTGCTTCAGGCGCATTATTTGCTACCTATAAACGAATTAAACAAAATACCACGGGTCATGACATTCCTATGGATATATGAACATGATGAAGATAAGTTAATAGTTTTGGGGGCACTATTGCCGAATTATAGTGATGCTTAGACTATCCTTGATACATTTTAAATAAAGTAAAGAAATGAACATTAAAGGGGGTAACCCTCTTAGGCAAAGCATCACCAGTTCTTTTCAGATTTGGCATGGGATTCGGATATGATTACAGTCACATTTGTATGAAGCATCATTTCAGTTATTGATGTGTCTCACTTGACATGAGACGGATTTGAGACGGTTTTGAAACTTGTCGTGGAGACCTCTCTGCGACGGAAAAAAAGTCTTCTCCGCGAATGAAAAAAAAAAAAAATCGTCTCCGCGAAGTGAGATACCACCATAGGTCTCTTATCCGCAACAGAAAAGAAAATTTCGTCTCTGCGACGGATTAAAAGTATTAGAGACGTCTCCGACAATTATACACGACAGAAGAGAAAATTTTGCCTCCGCGACAATTTATGGGGGGAAAAAAATGTCGCGGAGGGCATGTAAATAGACCTTTAACCAATATCACCAATATCAATAACAAATCCCTGGTGATATCTGTTGAGGTAAATAATGATTTCCACAGCTTTGTCCATTTGTTTTATATATTCTATGCAATAAACCAGGTCGGTGCATTCGTATTTCAATAAAAGTTTTTGAAGAGTGTATCTCATTATTTGCAGTAACCTATGAATTTGGCATAATAAATTGCGTCTTTGAGTTTCGGGTAGACAGAGGTAGTTATTGTGATGATTACAGAATGAAAATGCCAATTTCTGCTGCATTTGGTTATTTGAATTATAAGAATGTATCCAAGCGCGGTGATTTCATGTCACGACTGGGGGGGGACCGTAAAACACCCGAAAGTGAAAAAATAATACACTCAAAATTCGCATACTTCGCACATTATGCAGAAACTAATGAAAATGTTTGCGAGCGCGAAATTTTGCCTTATAATAACATTTAGCATTGTATTTGACATACATTTTACCTCTTTATTAGCTTCACAAGCTAATCACTACATAAAATTATGTTAAGTTTTAAAAATCGAGGGGGGAGACGATCCCCCAGATAAAATCGAGGGGAACACGTCCTCCCCCCCCCCCCCCCGGGATCGCCGCCAATGAATGTGTATCACTCTGCAGTTTCTCCTTCCAAATAAAATCTTGCCTGAGCGACGTGAATTCATAAGGCTCTATATATTAATTATGCGATCAATAATCATAATCGTTATAAGGGGGTAAAAAGGAAAATCCCACGTCTGGTTCTTTCCCATCAAACTAAGATCACAATCTAATTAAAAAAATCAATGTTCGAAATAATAATTTATATGATTCAAATTATACGAAAATTAAATATTGACCAACTTACGTATATCTTTCCAAACAGCTGCGTCTTGTATAGATTGTGAGCATGAACGGTCTGCTCTAAACTCATCAGGTCCCTCGAGTTAATGTACCTTCACAAAGAGTTCATGATTCAGAGTCGAATAATGCACTAATAAACAACCTCGCTTATTCTAAACCGAACCTTGTCTAAAATCTATTTATCTATACGAGATTAATGTCTATTCTGTTTATTCCGCTGTATACATAAACATTCATGCGAACTTATCTACACGAAAGATGTTATCGACTGGCCAGTCAATAAAATGTATCATCATGTATAATAATCAAGTATCCATATGGAGAGGCGGTTTGTCTTCAAGGTAATAAAAGTAATTTCAGGTAACATTGAATTCATGGCAACGTGCCACGTACCACCCCCCCCCCCCTCCTGAGCCGACGTTATTAATCTGTTGGCATGAAATGTGTACACGTGTTTATTGCAAGAAAATAATGTCAAATTTAAATAGACCTCTCAGTTTACGCAGTCCTACTGTGAAATTACGTTTCGAATGACAGTACACATGACAGCGCCGCAAACACTAAAACCAAAAACAGAGTTTCTCTAATCTGTTTCAGGTATACCCGTAACTAGGGGGACGACCCCCGCCCACTCCGCGCGCTGGGTCATGCATCGCGTTCGCATATTTTTACATTTAGGGATATCTAATTTCCAGAGGGATTCTCAATGAATCAAATTTTTAAAAAGGGGGATTTATCCACTCGCGCTCGCCCTTGCTTGCTATTAAATAATAAGAATAAATCCCTCTCACGTAGGTTCAATATTTCTAAATTTGAACCCATTACCTTCATAAAAATCGAAGTTATGGACCTGACACTATTTGAATTGCCTAATTTCTCTCTCTCTCTCCTCTCTCTCTCTCTTTCTACAGCTCTCTCTGTCTCTAAGTCCTTCTTTCTCTCTCTTTAACTGTCCTATTTCTCTCCTCTCTCTCTCTCTTTAACTGTCTATCTCTCTTCTATAGCTCTCTCTCTTTCTGTCTCTAAGTCCTTCTTTCTCTCTCTCTCTCTCTTCTTCTCTCTCTCTCTCTCTGTTAAACCGTCTATTTCTCTCTGTCTCTCTCCCATTCTTATTTTTCTATCTCTCATTAATTTTTTATTTATATCCATCTGCAATATCAATATTTTTTGCGTTAATCACCTAGAATTACAGAAGAGGAACACAAACCAGATGAAGACGGGAAACTTACAATGCACCATCGCTGAGGGCAATATAAAATAGAATAAGTCTACAATTCAACTCCCCAAAAATATATATTCTTTTGAAATGACTGCCAAATGAATGGGAAAAACGGGGAAAAAGAATTACATTATATGGACGGTCATAGCCTAAGCTATCCATGGTACTAAAGTCCGAAATTAATGCTTGCTCTATTGAGTTACTGCCCATTTTTGTAAAGGATACAGATTCACTATTAACTTATGGGCAACCATAGGGGTCATAATTGATTTTTGCATAAAATCAGCTAATAGAGTAAAACAAAAAATAAACCAAGTCAAGTATTAAACACTAACATTATGCCCCCCCCGCAACATGAATCTTTTCGGACTTTTTGGTGACATAATATAGTTTGAGGATATGAGCTTTCAATACATACAAACTTTTTCTCAAAAAATATGTATATATTTTTTATGATTTCAAAAAAGTGTAGTTTTGTTGATTTTTTTTTATATAGGGTGCCCTGTAGAGGAGGCCTCATGCCCCTTGAATCAATGACGCAGCCATAATTTATCTGCCTGTATTTTTTAGTTGATGCATTCAATTATATCTAAGGAAAATCCATGAACATTTCATTTTTCACCGAAATTGGAAAATGCTGCGTTTAAAAAGGGAAATTAGATTGAAATTCAAGATAAGAAAACAACATTTTATTTACGTGACGGAATTATATTTCGGTCAAATTGACAATGAAAGCAATTCATATGCAAATGTATTTAAAATTTAAAATCATTATAAAATCAGTACTGTTGGTCACGAGATACAATATAAATATAACGCTTTCAATAATTGATAATATTTACCAATTCATTAGATAATATAAAGAAAAGTCTATGTTCTAGTAACTTAACGTGTACATTACGATACAAGATGAAGCCAAATGAAGTCACATTTTTAATATAATGCAACTTGAAAAATGAAAGACATAACATGAGAATAAAATTACACACACAATTGATTTGTTCTTTTCAAGATAAAATCTATACTGTTCACATATGTGAAGAAAAATATCACATAACGGCGAGTTTTTTTTCTTTTCTTCCGCCTATCCATAGTAACTATTTAGGGTGCTATCTCACTTTCGCGAGACGTCTCCGCGAAGAATAGAAATTTCGTCTCCGCGACGGATAAATAGTAATTAAGAGACGTCTCCGATACGTCTCGGAGACCTCTCCTGATTTCGGAGACGGATTTTTTTTTCTAAATTGTCGCGGAGACGTC
>CALNVZ010002974.1:6439283-6494440 GCA_940671915.1 Paracentrotus lividus
GTCGTCATTGTCACTGTCAACATTCATCGTCACCATCATCATTCATCGTCACTATCAACAGCAATGTCACCATCGTCACCATCATCATAACTCATCGTTACCTTCAACAGCAACGTCGTCATTGTCACTGTCAACATTTATCGTCACCATCATCATTCATCGTCACTATCAACAGCAATGTCACCATCGTCACCATCATCATAATTCTTGTCACTTGTTGTTGTAATCCCAAAAGGCAGCTCCTTTGAAGCTATACTGGAATGTCCGTCATGTGCCAGTGGAGGTGACAAGGTGCAGGGTTTGGGTAGACTCAAATAGATGCAATAAAATGAGCATCCAAGGGTGCGAGTAAAAACATTGATTTATTTACAGCATATGGGACCCAACAGGAGGCTGCATCATGCTGATGAAATGAAGTGCAGCCTCTTTAAAAGCAGTTGGATTTCCATGAAGAATGATATGTCCTGGTAATTTATTCCATATTCGTACAGTCTTTGGGAATATTGCATATTTGTATGTGTCTATTGTAGCTTTAGGTATGACATATTTAGCTACATGGTCATGCCTGCCAAAGTAGGGAGCTGGTGATATGACCTGTGGCAAAGGCACACGAACCAGTTGATGGTGCATCTGGTAGAAAAGTGAACATTGTGCTAGGAGCCGACGAGTGTGGAGGCTGTTCCATCCAAGGCTGGAGACTAAGGCGGAGGAGGATGTTGTTCTCCTGAAGTCACAGTGAACAAATCGGGCCGCTGATCTTTGTACTTGCTCCAGTGATTTGACAGCTGTAACGGTGTGGGGGTTCCATGCCTCAGAAGCATACTCAAGTTGAGGACGCACTAACGCAGTGTATGCCCTGGCCTTAACCACTTTTGAGCACGGTGACAAGGTTCTGCGGATGAGGCCCAATGTACGACTGGCCTTGCGCCTGATATTCTGGCAGTGGACATTCCAACGCAGATCAGTAGTCATTGTCACTCCCAGGTACTTGTACTCATTGGCCCTTGGTATTGGATAAGAGTCCAGATGATAGTCGTAGATGCGAGGAGAGCGTTTACGTGTCATGGACAATACAACACATTTCTTGACATTGAATTTCATTTGCCATGTAGTAGACCAGGATGACAGACGCAGTAAATCCTCCTGGAGGATGTGGTAGTCTTCATCTCTCACAATCTCTCTGTAGACAACACAATCATCAGCGAACAGCCGAATAGAGGATTTTATGTTTTCTTGGATGTCATTGACAAAATGATCGAGCCTTGGGGGACACCGGAGGTGACATCTCTCCATGAAGACTGTTTGCCGTTGACAACCACACACTGCTGTCTGTCAGAAAGAAGGGCCATATCCAGTTGAAAGTGTCACCTGTAATACTGTTATTGTTGGAGCTTGATGCCAAGACGTTCATGGGGGACTCTATCAAACGCCTTTTGGATAGAATTCGTCGTCACCTTCAACAGCAATGTCACCATCATCACCATCATCATAATTCATCGTCACCTTCAACAGGAACGTCGTCATTGTCACTGTCAACATTCATCGTCACCATTATCATTCTTCGTCACTATCAACAGCAATGTCACCATCGTCACCATCATAATAATTCATCGTTACGTTCAACAGCAACGTCGTCATTGTCACCATCATCATTCATCGTCACCATCAACAGCAACGTCGTCATCATCACAATCATGATTTATCGTGAACATCAACAGCAAGTTGTTATCATCATCACCATCATCATTAATACAGACCTGAGGATGACATTGAGATCAGGAATCGCAGCGAAGAAAACAATGAAGACGGCCAATGCAGCTATGACTGTGAAGACATACGGGTGGTAACTGCATGACGTCACACACAACCCAAGGCTGACAGTAGTTGTCGGTTCTGGTAGGCATGAACAGTTTGTGTAGCTCTATTGGAATTGCAACATGACAAAGTCAGAAATTAAGAAGAAAATGACCTCAGCTACTATACCTCTCTCACCCCCAAACGAGTTGAAATTACTTTTTCGAAAATATCATTTGAGCACGGAATGATGTAATAGGACGGGCTCGGACAGTAAAGGTGTCATTTAAACATATTCAATTTTGCCAAAGTTTTCAGTCCTATATGCTCAACACAGCCCCCCGTTTATCATGAAGTTTTAAGAAAGAGCTTGGCAAGGTCATTTTGATCGATACTTGATGAGGCTAAGTCTTGAACAAAGTTGTTTTTTTATATTGATTTGTTTCCTGCATTGTGGGAGGAAAGGGACTTAAGCGCCTTCTCCAAACAAAGTGCGTCAGTTTCCCGCAGCTTCCTGATCAAACGCGAGAAACAATAGGCTTTCTGCTTTTAACGTGTTTAACCCGTATTAATATTTCGGGATTCTATTCATAAGCCGATAAATCGTCTTTTGGCGGGAAGCTGATGCACTTTGTTTGGAGAAGGCGCCTTAATACCATTATTGTTTTTTTTTTTTTTTTTTTTTTTTTGTTTTTTTTGGAGGGGTAACTCGGGGGGGTATTGAAAACCATTCCTGGGGCCAAACAATAGATAGATATTCCAGAAGTGTAATGTGTGATACTTGTGGGTGTGTATCTTGTAATAGAATTCAATTCACAGCTATACCAATGACTAATCCAATTTAATATTCATACATAAACAAATATACGGATTTATATTGCACAGCTGGTCAGGCTTGTACTTTAGGCAGATGTACTAAAACTGAAGGCAGAATCAGAGGAGGGGGGGGGCAACATCCTGATTGTCCTTTTAAGAGGAAAAGAAAAACAGAGGAATAAAAAAAAGAAACTGAGCCGAGAAAACCACCAGCCGCCTCGCCACATCCAAAACAGAAAAAATGGAAAAGAAACGAAGAGATGAGACAAAAGTTAAGGGAATTTTTATTTCTTAAACCCATCTCGCTGGTTACTTCCGTGTTCTCTGTCAGTCATCTTGCTCTTCACCGTGGTCCCGTTCGATTTTACTTGCCGATAATCCCATCGCTACGTCGCGATCAGCTCCTTGTTCGCCTCTCGCTCGGTTGCACCGGTGCGTTCTTCTTCATATCTCTACGTTCTCTCTCTCTCTTGTCTAATGTATTCCTTTGGGCTTCATTCTTCTCTATCGACTTGATGGAATTAGTTATTGAATGGATTATTGTATTTTAAGTCTTTGCAAATTGAACTGGGTGTGAGATATTGGTGTGTGAGAGTTGATTATGTGGTGTGGTGGTTCTAAGATGACGGTCGTGTAGCCTCGAGTATTATAAATAAGTTTACTGTGGAATTGCAGTTCCATCCATCTTACCCCATTGCCCAGGTATGTCTGACAGCCCGCGTGACAAGGAGTGAAGTAGTTGATATTCTCGTCGCACACCGGCAGAAACTGGTTTTCTGCGCAAGAGCAGTCAGAATTACACGATGATGTCACGTTCACACGCATGTCCCCACTTAGACTGTCATTATTGTGAGAGATTGAGAGAAATGGAGAAAAAATGAACTATTATTTTATGACTGAAACCACATGTTAACAGGACCTAAATGTTCATATTGAGCTCCTCTATTGTCAATATTCTTCAAAAAAATATATACCCCATGATATGATCAGATAACTCTTTGACTGGAAATGGTGAAAATTGCAAAGTAAAAACAATAGAACCTAAACATTTAAAAGCGATTATTAAACTCACACCCGTCTTTTTTTTATCATCTCTCTCTCTCTCTCTCTCTCTCTCTCTCTCTATCTCTCTCTCTCTCTCTCTCTCTCTCCCCCCCGTTGCGGGAATTGAACCCACGACCTTTGCATATGGACTGAAGCATACATATACTAGAACGAGAAACTTCTCATAGTGATAGCATAATTTACCTTGTTGTATATGACTTGGTCACACCAGCCAGCTCTTGCTGTGGGCAATACCAGAGAAATATAAGGAACAAACTTCCCGAGGAGAAACTACAGCCTACCAAGAGCTTCAAGAGACCTGTGATCTTGAATTTGAATCTCTTAAGAACAATTCCAGCGCTGATGGAACCCACAATACCACCAAAGATAGTTAACGCACCTGAAAGGGAATACAATAACAATCTTGAATGTAAGAATAAAGATTGAAATCGTGTTTGATTGCTTTTCTAATGCTACAGTCGCACAGACACTTACGTTTAGTTACGTATTTGATGTTTTATCCTCCTTTCATCTTCTATTCTATCATTTCTTATGTATTTCTTTCTTTTATTGGATGAACGAAATTATCACTGTTTCCACTGATGACTGATGGGAAGGCATCCGTGGGGATCCGCAAAAAAGAAAATAATTTTTGGACGCAACCGGACGTAACTCAACGTAAGTGTCTGTGTGACTGCAGCATCAAAACGTTTCAGTCAATTGGTTTCTGTGGGGGTTATGACTTCTCGGATCCTAACAAAGGCAGAAAATTGAGCAATGAAAAATTTTACAAACTTGGGGGAAATCGAGAGGAAATTACATCATCAATCATTAAATGGAATATGATGATTTCATATTCGGAATATTATACAGTTATGATCCCACATTTCCAAATTGGACATAGATATGATGGATTAGATGATCCAAGAAAGCATCATGAATTAGTTGATACAAGAAAACATCATGCATTAGATGATGTACCGTGTGCAATAAGTATTGTCGCCCCCTTACATAGAATATACAAAAATGCAGTATAACTCATCATTAAATATTTTGATTGAATTTTATTGGTATAAACACATTATTTTTACTTATAATATATCAGTTAAAATCAATATAATCTGAAAAGCAATATAACGGAAATTTTTTGCCCCCTGAGGATCAATAGCTCTGGACCCACGATCTGGCCAGTTTTTCTAAGCTTGACCCAGTAAAGACGGCCTAACTGATCGATGCTTATTCTTCACCCCCATCTTTCCTGGCATTGCTAAAGCGTTAAACCCATCTTGTGGACCCGCCAAGCAGACTTGCTATCTCCTTGTTCGTTTTCCCTTCTTTCCTCCAAGTTTTAGCTAATTTAATTGACTTCTAATTTCGCTCTCAGTACTTTCCTTCTTACTCCTGTTATTATTGTCTACCTTTTTTCAATGTTGAAAAGGAGATTTGAGACCTTTAAATTCTTGGGTGAAATTTCAAACCAGCATAGCTCTACTCATACATATCACACAAAGTTCATCTATGCAGCATAAAAAATGTCATTTCAATAGCTAAGCTGGCATATTTGTTTGAAAGCCAAAATCATTACTCCCTTAAGTACATATTCAATACAAGCACGGCATAGGGGTGACAATACTTATTGCACACGGTATACAATAAAACAACACGGATTAAGTGATACGATTAAATATTAATAAGAGGACACAATAACACATCATGGATTATATGGTCCAAGAAAACATCACGGAATAAATGATCCAAGAAACTATCATGGATTCCATGATAAAATAAAGCATCATGGATTAGATTTTACGATAAAAGGTAACGTACCCGTGAGTATCGTGGCCCGACCAGGAGGAACGGAAAACTGATTCTCGAAGAACTTTGGCAGGAAGGCATTGAAACCGTTGATGAGAAGGGCGTCGGACACGCCACCCAAGCAGGTAAAGACGTAAGTTGGGTTGGTGAAGAGGTACTTGAGTGCTCGGAGAAGATCCGAGGGACGTTCCCCAAATCCAGCCCTCGTCGTCTCCTCCAATCCCGACTTAGCGTGTGCTTGAACGGCTTTCTCCGCGCGGATTTTGGCAGTTGCTTAAGGATTATCATGAATAATAATGATATATGGTATGGTACCGGTATATAGTTTTGTTTTCCGTTTGAAAATCAAAATATTTGTTCTCCAATAAAACAAAAGATAGGACAGATCACATAATACGGAGAAACACTTTATTGGGAGGTTCAAGTAAGAATCAATTTATTTTTAAGTAGAAGCTAAATGAATTAAACAATTGCTTTACAAATAAAAGCTACAATAAAACCGTGGCGATACATTCTACTCATTGGTTATTAAAGTCTTGATATATCAAGTAAACACATAAGTAAAATATTAAAAGCAACATTGATTTTATGCCCATTAATTTTTAAGATTTTGTAAAGTACTTACTTGGGAGTTCTTTAGGGAACAAACTGAGCGGGATGACCATGATGGTTGTTGTAACGCCTATGATGATGAATCCAAGCCACCACGCACCCACCCAGCCTGGATCTAACGGCGTTAGTACCACCCTATCAATGCGAGTACAAACGAGGCAACATAATTATGCTATATCTGAAATATCAGTGCGAAATGTCAACAGTAAAAAAAAAAAAAAAAAGACAAATAACATTTCTCAGGTATTAATTTTCTCCTCCGTCGACTTTATGTACAAAGGTTTAACAAAAGTGAAATTTGGCATATTTTAATTGTCAATTTTTGTCCATTTGACTGTGAATTATTTTATGAAACTTTGCACATAGCTTCAACCGTTCTCTAACTAACATGGACTTTATTCAAATTACGTATTCAAAAAGTCACTGAACTATGACGAAGCCCCATGATCTTCTTGTATCTTGTGCCCACTGAGGCGTGGAACATAGGAATTTTTTTGTGAAAATAAAATCTGAAGTACTCCCCGAAAAGAATTGTTATATTCAATCAAAGTAAGAATTTGAATTCTAGTCCATTCATGAAAAATTGCTTTCCAGTCTTAGGTGCTCACCGAAGCATGAATTTGTAAATAAATGCCTTAGAATCATGGTAAGTGCCCTAAGAATATAAACAAACCACAAAAAAAACATTATAATAATAATAATTATTATTGAGATGATTTCTAGTGCATAAAATTACTGCAATACCTCTTCGTAATTCTAAAATGGCCTATTTTTAGTCGTTTGACAGGTTCATTCAACCGTGAATGAAGGGATATTGGTTGCATAACTTCAAAAACAGGAATTCCATCATATTTGTTCGAATATACCCGGGCAAAGAAGTAAAAAATCGCAGTTTTTGCATACATTCTGACGTGTAAAATGTTTAAAGTCTGAAAATGGGTCCGATATCATTGAATCAAAGTTGTGATTTTAGGCTTGTGAACTTCAAAAAATGACATTTTTGCATTCATCCATTGCTCATTGAAGCATGACTTGATGATTTTTCCCTAAAATGCGCTCCCATGGTCTGATGGTCGCTAATTAAATGCCCTACATGGACATATAATTAGATCTTTTTTCAACTCCTCCTGGTTAAAAAATTATTGATATCTGAAATAGGGGGAATTTTCTTTTGGTGTTGTATTTAGATATATTCCCCATGCGTCAATAGCATCGTGGTACGTACAGTATAGTAGTTCTTGCGGTATGTCACATCTCCAGTTGATAGCAGCCCTCAGGAACTCGAGGCAGATCATATGATTTATTCCTTTCACAAAGATATTTGAGTGAAATATAGCAGACCAAAATATCAGAATACAATAAAAACTATGAGAAGAAGCTAATGTATACTTGTTCTTACCCCTCTGGTATGGATAGCTCTGTAAAGATGTTTAACAGTGATCCAGATACAAGGAATCCTATTCCAGGCCCAAGAACAACACAAGCGAAGAACGTTCCTGTGTCAACATAAAGCAAAAAATATAAGTCTGATTATCAAAAGTTTACTTCCTAACTCTTTCTGATGCCCATTGTGCTGTGTTAGAGTCAGATATCAAGTGAAAATGCTGGCGAGAAAAGCTATTGCGAGCTACCCAGTAATATCATCTATTTCACTTGCCATGTCAGCTCGCTCCACTTGAGGTTGCCTGGCTCGATGCTTTCCAGCATTTTTCTATCTACTTAAAGTATCATGTTCTTGCACAAAGTGTCATTATCACTTGAATTTAGTAAATAAAAAAGTTTAGATAACAGATTGTATTATTAGTAGCATTTCATGCCTAATACTTTAACTTGTCTTGTTCAAACTTTCCCACTTTACGTCCCTGGGAAGTATTTTATAGGGCTACCCCTTCAAACCTTCTTTTTGAGACGTTTTTCATCATTTTATGTGTTATTTCGTTAATTTTTGTGAGAGGCATTTGATATAATATCACCCTCACTATATGGTAACAGGACAACATTGAAACGAGGACAAAATAAACACCTTTCCGTTTTGCATTTTTGAAAGAAAAATGAATCATTTCGGGCAGTTGTCCTAAAATAGCAAACACAATGACAAAAAAGTGGGTATATATGCCCCCTTCCCCCGCTGTTATGACGCTCATAATTATCTTTGATGTCTCCCATCTCCCATCCCATCCATCTCCACTAATGCTAATTATCTTACCAATTTATTCATGATTTGCAAAATTGTTCTTAACAATGAAGTGACTTTTAATTGCAATACACTTTCTTTTCGGGTTTCCAGATGGTAGACAATCTAGCTTGAATTTTGTTATATCATACGCTAAATACTTTATATTCACTACCGAAAATAAACAGCAACAACTCTCTTTAAACTCTTTTCAGAACATGATGTTACTTGTTAAAGAAGTTGAACGGGTTCTTTACACTAAACATGATACATTTATAGTTTGGCTAGATAGATGGAGACTTGTACAAATGATGTAACAATTTGGATATTGATTTGTTATTGTTTATATATTCCATTCAAATATTATCACAACATGTTTTATGTGTAAATGTTTTGCTCTGGAATGATTGAATAAAATCTTTCGTTGAAAGAAAGAAAAAAATATCTTACCAAAGTAAGGTCCATATGCCTTGTTCGACACGGACTCGTCCAGTGCTGTGAGAGCTATCGTATACAAAGGCAATGAACCCAACCCAGCGACCACCTGTGCTGCGCAGAATAAGTAGATATAATTGGACAGGCCCGAGTTCGAAGCTCCGCCCGATGCAGTACACGTGTCACCTCTGCTGTCGTTTCCACTTGGGTCACATGCCCCGCTGGTTGTGTTGTCCCCTCCGATGTAAGAGTAGGGTGGGGTGGTGAAGTGTGGGAGGGCATACATGATGCCAGAGATACCAATCAGAACACATCCAACCCCAGTCCATCGGATCTTATGACGACGACCACCAACGTAAACGACGAAGAGAACGAAGATGATATTGGTGAAATCGTAGACGCTGATGAGGATACCCGTGCTCTGGCTACTGAGTTGGAATCGACGCTCTATAGATGTGATTGAACCGGGTGTGAAACCATTCACTATCATCCCCTGGTCAGACACAATTATAGACAATTACATTCATATTATTCGTATTGTTACATGTACATAAACATAAAAAAAGTTTGTATTATTATTTTATATCTATAATTTTGTTATTACTTATTTAATTTATTTATTTAGGCCTATTATTATTATTTTTTTTTTTTCATTTTTTTTTCATTTTTTTTTCTTCTTTACACACAAGGAGCTGTTATCTCATTTTAGTAAGACCCGATGTCAATATATTGAACAGGAATGAGGAGTACAAATAGACTAAATTATTTGACAGGTGGAAACCATTTTCCAACAGGCATACCATTTAAATAGAACAAAGTATTAAACTATAAGATCGCACAACATTTTTTAAAATATGAGGTGCAAAAACCCAACCCTGCTTTCGTTATTTACCGTGAACAACGATGTCCAGTACCCGGTTGTTGTATGTCCGGACGGGTTGTTTGTCCGGACAAAGACGGCAATTTTTGGAGCTTTGTGATCAATATTTCATTAATTGATTGAAAATAATATCAGACAATATAACAAAGCACAAATGTTCACAAATATTTTTGCTATTTACTACACAAATTTTGAGAAAATCGAGAGCAAAAGATGATGTTTTATCTGCTTAAGTGTCCGAACAACGGTCCCCCATCCTACTTTGTTTTTGTTGAATTTTTTTTTTTATTCAAAGTTTGTTTTTGTTGAATTATTATTTTTTATTCAAAGTTTGTTTTTGTTGAATTATTTTTTTTTTATTCAAAGTTTGTTTTTGTAGAATTATTATTTTTATATTCAAAGTTTGTCAATCTTCTAAATGACACGACACGTACCTGGAAGATGGTTGTAAAGCAAAGAGAAACTAGAAGAAAAGGTGACTTCTTAAAGCGCTGTAGCCATCCTGGTCGACATCCGAACCATCCACAGTCTAGACGAACTTCATCACCATCGGCAACGTCTCCATTCACGGCACCGTAACCATCTTTCGGTGACGGTAGACCATCGGAGGATCGGAACCCTGTTGAAGCGGAATGTGACGTCTTCGATGATGACGGTTTGTCAGATACGATGCCGTGCTCTTTGTCGAGTACATCTTGATCAGATAATGCTACCTGCGATGTCGATGTATGATTATTGTAAAATTCTTTTCCAGACATCGTTGAGTGTTGTATGATGACTTGTTAATAAAGTGTGGTTGAAATGATGATCCCTTAAAGCTGGTGTATAGTTTCGGGAGAAAGAAAAATTTATTTTGATTCACATTAAGATAAATTATGATAGATTGAATCCAATAACTATAATAAAGCAAATTGTAGTACTTGAAATCTCGCTTTAGTGTCTTTATTTCATAATATAAGGATTAAAAAAGATAAGTCGGGGACCCGTCTCAGGTTAGCGCTCACGTGGAAAACCAATGGGGATTCTCTTGTGTGGGTGTTACACACGGATCGTTCGCACTAATTCACACCGTAACCTCGGGCGTGCGAACCTGTCAGCAGAGGTCTAAACGGCAGTCGGATTGCCCTTCATTCAAACTTTATAAATGAAATTCATCGGGAATATTGAAAGGAATGTCACAAGATCTCTCACACATATCTTTTAGTGCAATGTGGACAACATGTAACTACATTTGATCGGTTTTGTGCCGATTCCTTTTTTGTTACCAAAACTATACACCAGGTTTAACAGTTATGGATTAACAACAACAACAAAGCAACGTAAGAAATCAAGTTGGAAATTCAATGGCTAATTTGGATTCAGTGAAAGTTTAATTTTCAAAATTTTTCTATAATTTCGTAAATACATCTATTACACACTCCCATTCCTTCCCCTGATAAATAAAATATAAAGCAAAATCATAGCCTATTCCATGTTAAAATATTTCAAGTTCGTTTGCTATAACTGAATAAATGGATAGAGAAAAATAAATACTATTACAACTTTGGTTAGCAAACTAGTGGGGCGGGGGGGGGGGTCGGGTGTCCACTAAGTGCGATTATCCAAAGAGATAACCAGGTTACACAAGTGAAACCGAACCAAACCGACATCAAACAGGAAAAAAAATATTACATTTAGCTAGTGATCGGTTTAGAGTCGGTTTCACATGTCTAACTGGGCTAAGAAAGGCCCTTTTTCATAAATATAGGGGATTATGTCTTATTCGCACCGCTGGATCTTTTTGGAGAAGGAGTTGGAGAAGAAAGAATCATTGCCCGAATTCACAAAGGTGGATTCTGCAAAATCCATGGTTTCAACCCTGGGTTTAACCTAGGGTTGGACCTAGAATTTATATTTGGTATTCACAAAGGTGGACTCGACTGAATCCACAGATCCACAGCGTCACAATACGTATAATTTGGTCAACTGTTTTGAATCATAAACTGGTGGATCCGTGGGTTTTGCAGAATCCTCCTTTGTGAATTCGGGACATTGTCATGATAATCAACTAATTACTTTGAATTGTGACGGGATTATTTCGATCTAAAGCATCTCATTTTACTAAGTAACAGAAATATCTGGATTGTGCATAATTATATTTAAATATATATATATATATATATATAATATATAAAATATATATATATATATACAGTGTGTTCCTAAAAAAGAGGACCGAAGTTCAAAGGTCAGTCTTCCAAAAGTATATGGTTTTTCTTGTGATTCGTTTACTAAAATATTAAGTAACTCATCAGCTTTAATTTGAGACATTGCTGACGTCCAAAGTGTAATGGGTCACAGAGTTAGGGTCTTTGAAGGCGATAGGACAAAACCCGTTTTTTCCAAATTTGTGGTTTTTCGGGTATGAAACAAACCTTTCTTAAGTAATTGGTGTCATTGGATCTCTTTCAGCAAGTTTCAATGAAATGTCATTTTCTTTGCTAAAGTGGATTTCTCACTGGTAATGAGATGCGTTCTTAATTATGAGTCTCTGGAGTCTTGGAGAGGTCACTGCGACGGATCCTGAGTCTCCAGGAAGTCGCGAGAAAACCAAACAAATGTCAAACATGTTCAATATTTTAGTAGACTTCTTTCAGACGCAAGCAAGTCTCTGTGACGTCTCGGTGGGTTGCCGCGACGTCCCTAAATATGCACGAAAGTATCCACACTTCTCAGAAACTTTGTCGGAACTTGCTAGCGATTAAAAGAAATCGAACAGGATTGACAATTTTTTCAGACTTTTGTTCGATTTACCACGACGCCCTGAAGTCTCAGGAGACGTCACCACGACATCACCACGACTCCAGAGGCACATAATAGTGAACCCATCTCATTGCCAGTGGTCCTTTGGAAAATGAGATTGAATTTCATTGAAACCTTGTGTGAAAATACCCCAAAACGATGAAACCAAAAACTAACAAAAATTTTGTTTCGTACCCCAAAAACCAAAACTTGGAAAAAACGGTTTTGTACCTATTACCTTCAAAGGACCCTAACTCTGTGCCATTACAATTTAGACGTCAGCAATGTCTCAAATTAAAGCTGATCATGAGTTACTTATTATTCTAGTAACAAATCACAAGAATAAACCATATACTTTTGGAATGACTGACCTTAGAACTTCGGTCCTCTTTTTTTAGGAACACACTGTATATATATATATATATATAATATATATTCAATCTGGGGTTTAGGAGGGGACAAGCTCACCCCTGGATACGGTCATGTCATAAAAACATAAACATCAGTGTCAGAGCGTGAGACCCTGCACGTAAATAGGACCTGTGAATTGGCAGGGAGTTCGGGGAGGGGGTGGGCGGGGGTCAAGAAAGCTTAGGCATCCATGTAGGGCCTGTTGGAATATCTATTGGGGGAAAAACAGTGGTGTGGCGTCGGCTTAAATATTTCTTTAGTTTGGTTACAAAGAGGTACTTTTGACCATCGCAGAATTTACTTCTTATCATACACAGTAAGAATGCTAGGAATTATTTTACTTGGTATACAATTCCATGTATCACAGAAACGCCCAACATCAATGTCTATTTGTACCACGAGAATAGAAGTGCAAAGACTGCATATAAAAACATCGTTATGTTATTTGAACAATCCGTCTCCTACAAAAGATTGAACAGTATGTAACTAGTACTTTGACTCATATTCCATAATAAATTTGAATAAACAAGAAAACTATTTGTTTACAGCAAAAGTTTGAGTGCAAATTATATTATTTTAGCACTCAAATTTTTTCTATTCGCACACAATTTCGCTATTATTTGTGAAAACCTGTTCAAAGTATGCAATGGGTAAATCGGCTTGCTTTGGTTTCATGTTTTTTCTGTTAAATTTTCTACTTCTTTTTTCTATCTCACCTTTTCTCTCCACTGTCCAGGCTTTCTCCATTCAGAATGAAAGTGTCTAGGCTTACACTTAACAAAAGTTATGTTACTTTTCCTGTTCGAATAGGCCTATATGTTTATGCCACTTTGAAGTTAAGTACAGGTAGTTATTTGCAGAAAAGTAAAGTGCGTATCGTATTTGAATATTTTGTAAGAAAAAAAAAATATTTATTTATATATTTCTCGGAAATGACGACGAAGTGGCTCAATATGGTCGTTTTTTAGGCACTTTTACCTAAATGTTTGGGTCAAGGGGCACCTGAATCCGTGCTTGACGATCATAGTTGTAAATCGTCCTGGCCAGGTCTATGCTGTCTTTTTTAAACCATCTTACTTTACAGATCATTGTTACCCGATTGTAACCTCTTTGATGTGTGTCCAACAAAGACTACTTGTCTCTTTTCCAAGACGAATCCCAAAATTGTTCCAACAAACTCCCCTTCCTTTTATTTACCTATATGGCTCAAACAAACCTCATACACTTTAGGGTATGAAAATAAATAACCTCGTACGTATGAGTAAGACAAATAGACAAAGTTTCCTCATTGAACTTTTTTTTTAACAATCAAATGACAATAAAGTTAACAGCATACCTATCATAGACGCTATGATGCATGTCTCACTCATTTAAAAAGTGTTTTGATAGCAGATATTAAGAAAAACACGAATAAATGGGATCAGCCAAGAAATACAGGAATCGTGACACTGGGAAGCAAAGAGGACTCATGTAAATCAATATCTACATGCGGTTAAAATTGCTTATACACGGGCTATTCCACCCATTAAAGTCCCAGACCGGACCGAGAAATGAAATCCAAAATTACATATACAACGAAAGCTAATATTTCTTCATAATACAACAATTCCCAATTTAAGCATTTTTATCTTCCATCTAGAAAGTATTTCATTAAAAAGGTGATCGAACCTCAACCAGGCCATCCCTCCCAAGTACTCGAAAAAGTACCCCTATTATAATGGCGCGGCTGATGACGTCAAAAAATGTTAACGGAATGCTACATGCTAAATGCTGAATGAATTTTCCCTTTCATTTCATAACAATAGAATTCTAGCACACATGAGGTCTATTCTTCTGACATAGCAATACAAACGTGTTTTCTAAAGGCGAAACCCAATCATGCCTGGCAGTAGCATTCCCTTAAACTTCTTTGACGTCATCAACCTAGCCATTAAAATAGGGGTAATTTTTCGAGTATTTGGGAGGGATGGCCTGGTTGAGGTTCGATCACCTTTTTATGAATACTGTTATGAAAATTGAATTTATTTTGGGGGGTATTTATGTTATACGCCTACTTAGCTTTCAATCGATGTAAGGTTGTATTTACTCCGTCAACGGTCTTTAAAGTTTCAACCCTATCAGAGACTATCATTACGAGGGGCAAATAAGCAATAGCTTTACGTCTCTACATCCAAGTAAATCCAAGTAAGTAAGTAAGACTACCAGCATTTCTCGTACTGATATAATTATGAAAATTTCTACCGTATTATTTAAATTAAAGCAATGTTGTGATATGACACCATATGGCATTCTCAGGTTTTGTTTTGTTGTTTTGTTTTGTTTTTTGGTATAACGTTCCCGCTCATATACAGTGCAGAACGATAGCTTTACAAATTGTTTGATATATTAGCCTCACAGTCTCTATACAGTAGAAGAGTTTACGACTTTAAACAACAAATATTAATGAATGATAAATAACAAGTATAATATTTTATAGCTCCTTATACTCACCTGTGAACAGTGATTGGGATCCGAGTGAGATTATGAGTTGAACACTTTAAACATGGCTTAACAAATTATTATTAGTCATTTCGGTATTATAACCCTTCCAAACATAAACATCCAGCTGTTTTTGTGACGTCTCCAGAATGCAACATGTAGTAAAAGACTCAAAAGTGGGCGTGTAGGGTAAAATTTAATTACTATTCGCCATATAATAACCCAACTGTTATGGTGAAATTCAGATACGTGTACGGAAATATATATATATGGGTGCATTGATCCTTGTATTTCTGTCACAACAATCAGTGAGGCTATCGTATGCACACAGAAGAATATTGTTCTCATCGTCTATGGTAGATCGGCCCTGACATGCGGACTGTATGGTTACTCATTCGTGAAAACCACCACAATCATGACAATGCGATCCCAAATGCGATTCTTTTGTCATAATTGAATACCAATCAGGTTACACCTTTTACCACTTTATGCTACAGTCACACAGACACTTACGTTGAGTTACGTCCGGTTACGTCCAAAAATTATTTTCTTTTCTGTGAATCCCCACGGATGCCTATACCCGTCATATAATAGTCAGCAGTGGAAATATTGATAATTTCGTTCATCCAATAAAACAAAGAAATACATAAGAAAGGATAGAATAGAAGAAGAAATAAGATTAAAACAACACGAACGTATCTATACGTAAGTATCTGTGTGACTGCAGCATTAGGGAGACATCTGCGCGATATCGGAGACATGGGTGTCGATTGTGGGGGGATGGGGGGGGGATGCATCCCCCCAATAATTTCGGTGGGGGGATGGTGTGTACAATCATCCCCCCAATATTTTGATATCAAGAAAATAAAAAATATTATATTATGTGCATATAAACATGATAAATCTATTTATTACAAATTCGTTATCATATAAAACAGTTTTATGACATTATTACAGTATTTTGCAGTCTGAAATGCATATTTCTGACATTCAAAAATCCAAAATGTTCTTACTCTTTCGTTAATCTTCCTCGTGTGTGCCTGATATACTTTACACAATACACCGTGTAGATAACATGGATAATGGAAGCGGCAGAATTTCACTTTCACAATTAAAAAACAAAAAAACATTCTATCGATTAATCAGGGCACGATCATGGTGCAATAGGGGCCAGGTGCTCGGATAGTAAAATGAAGCATAAGTATTGCCCTTCAAAAATCCAACGATGGTTTGGCTAAAAATTAATGAATATGATGAGTCTGTACTATTCGGCACCCGGCTGCTCGGCTCTTCCATTGACAAGGTAACATTCTTGGACTCGGACAATGATTATACAGGGTGACACCAGAAAAGGAAACCAAGTTTGATATCATACTTTAAAATGTTACCATGGTGATTAAATTTAGTTATCACAAGGAAAGTGCAACTCATTCCATTTAAATGATCGGGGCTATACTCGACGTTAGACTCACAATGTCAGCATTTTTCTGGAATCCGGTCAGGTTGTTTTGAAAATTCTTGCAAATTTGGTGATGGTATAACCGTTTCAAGCTCATTTACGAATGGGTGCTGGCTATGTGCTTCAAAAGGGAACCAATTTCATCCAATCAATCATTTTAAAAATGAACAGCAAGTGATGTATGAACGTTTAGTTACCTGATAAGGCTGCCCATGTCCATTGTACTTGTATATGATATTCTCTTTCAGCTGCACCAATGTACTGTATGGTACACTGAGGCCCATTGTTCTGAAAATATTTGGCAATAATTGGTTGAATTGTGCACCTGTATTGCTTCTTAATTACCACGGGGAACTGAAGGTTCTGGGTTTGTCGTGCCAGTAACATGTTTGAAAATTACTGGATGGTAAGAGTAAAGTACTAAATAGTAAAATTTCCAACCCCATTTAAACAGCACCATTTATTTAAAGTCCTTGGGGAAAGCTTTATCTTAGATTGTTAAGAATCTTTGAGCAGCATCTCTTCAGATGGAGCTTGGAAAGAGAACTATCCCAATTTTACGCGAGAATTTTCAAACAATGGGGTATCAGTGATGCATGATTTGGTGAGCTGAGAGAGGTATCATTAGAATGGTAATGAGTTGTACTTTCCAGGTGATATTTAATAATTTAATCATGAAAATATTTTGAAGTATTGTATCTGGTTGGTTTGATGATTTCAGAGAGTTTTTTCAGCTTTCTGGCCATCAAGTACAGACTAATGATCCGGCAAGTATGGTCAACTGTAATTCAAAATGGCTGTGGAGCTCGCATTAAGCTTTCAAAATGCTTAGTGCGTGGACATTGGGTGAAGTGACGTCGAGGGTATCATGAGAATGGGTCATTGAGTTTCCACTTGTAGCAGTGACGTATATACATTTCAGTATCACCTGTGGGAATATTTGAAATATGTTGATCAAAGTTGGGTTCCTTTTTTCGGAACACTCTGTATATAAAACTTCCAGTATGTTCTCCGAGGGTAAAATGCCTTTCAAATTATTCGCCTATTTGCTCTCATTTATTTGGTTAAAAATTGCCATGAATAATTTCACTCGCGCTTCGCGCAGTCCATATATAAGATAGTCAACGCACTTGTCTTTGTTCATCTTGTATGCGATGTATTTAACGTCTAGCATCGGTAGTATATAAACCACTCATCCTCTCCCTGTAAACTTTGCTGATCCATTTGGCCAGAGCTGCAAGTATATTGTTTATCAAGGTCATTATTATTGAGGAAAATTGTCAGCTCGCGCTCGCCATCACATCATTATATCGCTAAGTCTGGAATTCCGTCATCAGTTTTATAATAGATTTTCTTTGTTGGGTATCTACTGTCATCTATGTTCGCTTCTAAGTCACACCGAGTTAAAGCCTATGCCTCATCAATTTGTGCGTTTAAAGTCTGTAAGCTACAAATACCATGTTTTAGTTCAATAATTTTCGAGAAAATTTAAGCCGCGCTTCGCACATTCGCATTACAATGCCCTATTAATCAACAAATACTAGTAACTCAATTGCATAATTATTGGTATGTTGTGTTGTATTGTAGACATTATCATGATGGCCCATTATATATCAGATATAGCTCTCTCGTTTCGCGTTTATTAATATTTTATACATATATTTGTCGCATTTATGTCACTTAATTGTAGAAAATTTCTCACTGCGCTTCGGCGCTCGCAATAATGAAAGTTGAATGTATGTATTTAGTACAAGAAAATTACCTCTTGCTTGCTTCGCAACACGCTAATTGGCCAATGCCCAAAAATGGTTGTTTGCTTTTATTTCTAATTATTCATTAGTACGGCCAAATTACAGTGTCATCTAGTGGGTCCCGCCTTTAACGAAGCACAGTAACAGCCTTCCTCGTTTCGCTGTCAATTAGCCACACTTGCTCCATTTTATGTCACTATTAATGAGAAGAGATTTCAGCTTCTGGTCGCTTCGCGCTCGCATTATATCACCTTTTTTCATATTTTATAGGCATGTGTAGTATCACGCATTACTCCAACTGGCCATAATAATATGACACGGATCATATACCATCGGTAATGTGTCACAGGGAAAGAGGAAATATCGACGAAAGTCATCCCCCCCCATCGCGCAAGGCAAATCGACACCGTTGATCGGAGACGTCTCTAATATCTTTGTATCCGTCGCGGAGACGAAATTTTCTATTCTGTCGCGGAGGCGTCTCCGCGAAGTGAGATACCACTGCCCATGTCTATCTAAAAATTTAAACAGGAGTTTGGGAGTAGTGGCATTATGGCCCATACTGCATTATTGGTGGTGCCAATTATTTTCATGAAAAAAAAATTCTATAAAAAATTGGTTTATATTCGTTGAACATCCGCAACATTTAATTCGTGAAACATGCTTGTTTGAGTTGACCGACATCCCCACAAGTCCGCCATAATCCGCAAGGCACGTTTTTCCGTTCACAGGATTTTTGAGCACCTCAAAAATCCTGGAAAGGAAACATCCGAAATACATACGCAATTCACCCCAAATACATACTTAATCTATGCGCTGAATTTCCGGTGTTATCCGCTGATATCCGCAACTGACGGTATTGCGGCTTGGCGGTGGAGTGGGGCAGTGCTACGGATATACAGCGTGTCTATCTCGTCTACATCCCGAACTAAAAGAACATGTAGCGAATGCATACAGACTGCCTCAAATAGTGCGTTTGTATTACGTCTGATTTGCGATTAATCCGTAACCACATTCGCTTTTATTCGTTTTTAAAGGTAGTGTCATCCTTTTGCAGGCAAAAATATTACATTTCTAGTTTTTGAGTGGATATAGTAGTATATCAATGACTATATCTTCCCACAACATGATTAAGCTCAAATATATGTTTGTCATTATATTGCGATTATCAAAATTCATTCCTATTTCTTTCGAACCTCGAAAAATATACCGTACGGTGCGAACCGTTGACCGTTAGCGAAGAGAATAATGAACGCTGATGCGCCGTGTGTATATTGCTGTGTGTAGTCCGTGCTGCACGCGCTCTAATATCAACTATGTTGAAGGAGAGCTGGTCTGGTAGTCAGATTTTCATTTCATTTTACTGATCTAGGCAACCTATGACAGTAAGATTGAATAGACAGTAAAGGTTGATCATATTCTAAATTTATGCCAAGTTGCATTAGTTTTCGCAATTTGTGAAAAAGGATGACACTACCTTTAACCGCCATATTATCGCTGTACATCCGTAATTCATTTGAGGAAATTTGTCACTTTTGTTGCGGACGAAAGAAATGCCTATAGCCTCTTTCAAAGCTTCCTACTGAAATGGATTTTACACTATACCGCTTCTCCCACGTACTAAGAGAGCTTGGTGCCCTCTAAGTGGACTAAAATAATTGACAGTTTCTTTCACAAATTAGGTGGTTAAAAACATATGTTAAATGGCAACTGTACAAAAAAAAAAGATAAAATGATCTTATAAAAAATATAAAAATGCTTAAATATTATATAAAGAAATGATATATGCTTGATTTAGTTTAAAAGAAATGTCAATCTTGCAATTGATTTTGGAACACACCGATGCTCCAAATGAAAAGCTGTGGTTAAATTCGAATATAAAAGATTACAATATAAATGTAATATTAAAAAAAAAGTTTGACGCAGGTATCCTGAAAATAAAATACATAACTGTTCAATCAAAGCCAATGTCACTAAAGCAACTCGCTCAATTTTATTTCAAAATAAACATGACAAATTTCCTCCCATTATCAATTTGGTGCCCCCCCCCCCTCAAGGTCACCCTACATAAAATGATCCAATAGGCTTCTGGTAAATTTTCTATAGATTCTATAGTACAACATAGGGGCGTAGGCACCACTCTTTTTTCCGTTTTTATTCCTGTCCATGCTTTTTGCCGCTCCTTTTCCTTCCTTTTATAGTTCTTCCTCCTCTTCGTTGTCAATTTTCTTTGTTTCCGTATTTTATGACCATTCGGTATTAAGACCTGTCCCTTGCGAGGTTTATTAGAGACGTCTCCGATACTTATTCCGTCACGGAGACGTCGCGGAAACGTCTCCGCTACGTCTAGCGATAATTTTAAAAAACTGTCTCCAAGCAGTTTCAAAGAACCGTCTCAAAGTAGTTTCCGCGACTCATGAAACTTCGTAGGGACTGAGGAGACATTTCGGAGACGTCTCCACGACGTGAGATACCACCCTTAGTGAATGCTGTCCCAGAGCATTGAATAGGATTGCGTACGATGATGTGTGACTCCTTTGAAAGCATCCACTCTGTCTTTCTTTCTTGAAAGTTGGAAAACTGGATTTTGTATCTGCCGCTTTTTTTTTTTTTTTTTTTTTTTGGCAATTTATTCGATTATGCGTTACATTTATGATTCAAGAAAGGTGTCATTGTAAAGGTGAGGAGTTGGTCTTTAATCATATGATGGAAATATATATCCAAAACAGATGTGCTGGGAGTATGGCCCCTCCAAAAATGGTTTACCTTTTTTCGATGCGCACTGGATAACCAACACCTAATATGAACCAAATTAATCACTAAATGCTTTACAAATTACCAAAATCACCGGATGCTTGAAGGTCTTTCTGACACCAGTCCCATCCAAAAGGAGTAACTTTAGCATCATGGCAGCCAATGAGATGCACTAATTCCATTCCTACCTAGTACCCATTAAAATCTGGATGGGGCAAAGCAATATAACGAGTGAGTCAAAATAAAACGAAACACCTAGAAAATTGTCATTAAAAGAAAACAAATTTATGAAACCGAACTCCTCATACATGTACATACTCTGAAAGAGTAACTTCTCCCGCATCTTTTGGTACCATTTTTGTGTGGTATGTGTTTACGCTTGGATGAACATGCATTGTTTGCAAACATGTAATATCCGAATTGTGCCAAAGTCGTGATAAAAGAATAACAAAATCTAAACAAGACCTAAAAGGGCCTCTTAATTCTTTTGAAATGTGATTATTTTGTCTTTGACGTGTACTCACTAATTTTTGACTCTACAGATCTAATTTTCTTACACAGAATGTAGACGATAGATGTGACAATACCCCTGCAAATTTATTTGACTCAAACATTTTCATTAAAAAGTTATGCTATTTTGATCAGGATGGAGTTTTTGTTAGCTTTTGTTGTTATGATTTTACTCCCACTTTGGCACAATTCAAATATTACCTGTTCGAAAACAATGTGCCGTGTATATCCAAGTGTAAACACATACTACACAAAAATGGTACCAAAAGATGCGGGAGAAGTTTCAGAATACATGTATCTTTCTATCTTTCAGAATCTCTTTCAGAATAAGTATAATAATCTGGGGTTCACAGATTGGTTTTCTTTTTAATGACAAGTTTCTAGGCGTTTAGTTTTCTTTTAACTCACTCGGTATATAAATGCCTTGCTGAAGGACATACGTGCCATGCGGGGATCAAACACACAACCTTTGCATCTCAACTCCAGTGAGCAGACAACTAATCTGCCTCTTACAATTAAAATATGTCCAAAATTTGACCAAGTTCGAATATAACATTGTAATATTTGTGGTCAGCAGGTTCTTTGAAGTACACTGTAAAAAAAACAAAAAAAAACCGGCAAAGTGATGTCAGCAGAGTCGCCATACAAAAATGTAATTTAAAAAACAGTTTTGTTGTAAATATCTCCTCTAAGAATTTATGAAAGAGAAGGGGAAAAAATTCATTAGAGTTCTAAAGCTTACGTATTTGGGTTAAAACGGAACAAATGTGTTACTCCTGATGTATATTTTGTATTTCTCATGTAATTATTTGCAGGAGAAATTTACAACAAAAGTGTTTTTTTTTTATTACATTTTTTTATGGCGACTCTGCTGACAGCAGATTTGCTGTAAAAATACAAATATTTGTTACAGTGTACGTACCATTTGTTTCTCAAAAGCAGTATTTAGTGACATAAGCACTTCCCCTACAGTATTATTTTTAACCACTTGGCTGCGGACCACGTAATATTACGGGCTCATACTAATGTCTGAGCTTTGTCTGTTTTGACACACCAGCGCCATGCTGGTCATACCCGTACTGTGCAATTTGAACCATGCAGCAGTCAAGTGGTTAAAAAGTATTATGAATCAATTTACTTGTCACAACTTAAGAGACAATTAAAAAAAAAAAAAAAAACAATAATACATACTCTTTTACAGGAAACCTCTATTTCATAATGATATGGTTTTGAAGTGTGGAAGAAATATTCAAGCGTAAATTATGGTTGATTATCAAAAAATTATAAATTGAATACACATATATGTCATATATATTACTCAAGAAAATATATTTATTGATAAAAATGAGGATACATCTACATACAAGAATACATATTTATGAAAAGTGTCTTATGACATAAAATAAAGCAAAGCTTATTACATTCCATAATTAACGATTTCCAAATACACTCTGTGTAAAAAAAAAAAAAAATGGTACAGTCGGGGAAAAAATAATTAAGGTGTGAAATCTTTTTATATAATGTGTGTATGTGGTACCAAATTAAAGCCAAACGATTTTTCTTGCTGATGCGCTTTGTTTTGTATGATCTACGTTCGTAAAACAACAAGGGACAAATCGAAATTACGCACTTCTATTGTTCTCGAGCGCAGAATTCATGGCCATATATGCGAAACCTATACACAAAGGCATGGGACGGCGGGCGAAAAAATGGATTTTTTCTTAATTGAAGAAAACTAGTCATATCTCAAAACTTACAGCACCAAATGTGATTAAAAAAAAAAAAAAAAAGGAGTAGAAGAAAGTCTGGTTTTCCTGCTTCATGAAAATACCAAACAATATTTTATCCTTCGTACAATAAAAAAAATGTTTTCCACTTGTACCATTTTATTTGACACAGACTGTATATATTCACTGGCCTGAAAAACTGTTGAAGCTGATTATCAATGGTAAATAAAGATACAAATATATATAAATAGTCTTTCAAAGGAAGTAGGGCCTATACATGTACAAGAGTGCAAACCTGCCTAATTCATTAGAACACTGCAATATTCTGAAAAACAGTATTTTGGATGAGATCATTGGATATTTTTTAATGCATGTACATGCGCGGACCCAAGATTTACGAATTGAATACATTCTGTGGGCCCAATTGTCTGGGAACAATACCAGCTCTATTATATTTGCTCATGGGCCGATACGTTTTATTGTGTGATGTCAGGCTGCGTCCGCCACTGCATGCACAAACAAGGTGGTTTGCCATCCAAGAGTTTCGCCTGATTTCGCGATCAATAAATAAAGCAATATGACCTTTTACCTCTAGATGACCTTTGACCTCACTATCCCCATTAACACACAAGTGGTATTACCCAAGGATAATTTGTACAATGCCAAAACAAAGAAATGAGAGCCGGTTAAAAGAAAAACTTGAAAATTTTCGTAACAGACCAACACACCAAGAGACTATAAACAGGAAAAGTGTTTATTCTGCCGAACTTCATTCAGGAGAGATAAAAAAAAAATAACATATCAACTGGAACTTTGATTATCATTATTTTGCAATTTGCAATTTTTTCACCAGTTTTACCCCATCTCAGTAGGATAATCATAATGATTAAGTAGTACTAACTTATTGTTACAGATACACCCTTCAGGTAATACAATGATATACATGTATGTACATGAAAATATAAACAAAGATACATAAATATTTAATTACATTTTTGTAGATTAAAATACATAAAATGTAAAATTTGTGCATAAAAAGTAAATGTAATATGATCAAGGAGGTACAAGCCCTGGAGGTCTTGCAAGAGGGAATCGTTTGATCTAGCTTAAAAACTCGCAAGTAGAAAATATGTCGGGCATGTGCTTAAAGGTCATGTATAGTGTTGGGAGAATAGATTTTTTGTTTTGCTTCCAGAGCAGAATAATATGAATGAATACCTCAATTAACCTCTGTGTACAAAAGGATTTGTTATAAAATCCACTCCTGAATTTAGCAATAAAACTGTGTAAATATATCAATTGACAGTGCCAAAATCGATAGGATCTCACAGGCACAATGCCAGCATACAGCGGTTTGTGTGCAAAGCATATGCTATTCCCATACACAGACTGTACACACAGAATTCACTTACGCTATACCAATCAGCTGCTGGTTGGCATGCCCAGAGTTCTGGGGTGAGAATGAAGGAAGTATGGCCTTACTTTGATGAACATCTCCCCGTGCTCATGCAAACTATTACATATCATGGAAAGACATGCATGGAACATGATTATATCCTTTTCCCATATATTGTTATGTCTTTAGAACACTATGAGGACAAGTTTAGCAGGTTTTTCAAAAAATCAGTGTTTTCTACTACAACTATACTTGGGCTTTAACTACATCTCCCTTGCAGATTGGTAGACAAAAGATCCCTATACTTGGCTGCATTCGGAGGGCCACTTTCAAAAGGAGATATTCTTTTGTAATAGAAAATACTTTTCGCTACCACTTATCTGAAAGTTGTGAGCAATACACAATGAGTGTACTTTGCGAGGCAAGCGAAAAGAAATGTCATAATATTTTCCCACATATAAATCAAAATTACTCGACTGGGCACTTGTGGGCACTGATCTGACATATAGCATCATAATTTCCAATATTCCAACTAGCACATATTCAATTTTCGTCTGCCAAAAATAATTGAAAGATTGTTAAAAGGGGGATTTTAGGATGATCATTTTTTAACCCTTTTCACAAATTTATGGTGCTGTCATTGAATTTACCCCAATGTCTAGATATTATATCGTCGATATATTCATATTTTATCATGTGCTCAATTTTGGCGCTGTTCAGTTAAATGAAAAGTGAAATATAAGCAATATTCTATTTTATACAAAATTTGCTACTCTGTTATCGCCATGAATCTGTCGGCTTTGAAGATCAGACATCAAAGGCAGCATTGAACCTGTATATTCTTTTGTGCGTCTTTAGAAAGTGACAGCTGTTTGAATAGATTAGTTGCCAGTTGGAACTCCATATCTCGTACCTCCTTGAAATAATGAACTGTGTACTTTGGAACAAGAGTAAAAATAAGATATGTATATTTGAATTCTTAAAGATTTATATACTTCATCACTAACACAAACTGCATCATATTCAGTGACCATCCGCAATTTTATTTTATAATATTTACAAAGGGCATATATGTATATTTGCTAACATGATATGCACCCTCTGTAATCACAATCAATAAAATGGATCACTATGAAACGGGAAGCAAAAGCTAGGCTTGTGACCAAAAAATATATATAATTTTTCATAAAAAATAATTATTATTATCACAAAGATGTAAGGATTCTCACCTTCGTAGACAAAAGAGTTTCTCAGATCATGTAAGTAAAATTTAAAATTTCTTTTTCTTACAGATCTACAATTATTAATGACAAAATTGTGGGTGGTCATCGAATATGTGATATAGTTTGAACTCAGCTCATGTGAACAGAGCTTATTTGAGAAACTTCTAAAAGTGAAACTTATTACATACATACATACATAACATAAATTTGTATAGCGCAGCTTTTATATGGATATATTCAGCTGCGCTGGCTCAGAGCTCTTTTTTTTTAACTGCCTTTGTTTAGCAATTAGCAAAATATTAATTTCATGAGAAATGTTTGTCTTTTCAAACAGAAATACTGAGGCAATCACCTCTAAAGAACATTCTAAAAATGAAATACTGTACAGTACAAGCACTCTAATTGCAAGGAATAAAGTGTAATAAAGTTTTCAGAACTTAAAGGGGAAGTTCACCCTGGAATTTTATTGGTTTTAAAAAATGCAGAAAAATAAAAGAAAAATATGAATGAAAGTTTGAAGAAAATCGACCAAATAATAGCGAAGTAATGAATATTTAAAGTTTTGATTCTGTGACGTCACGTGCGAGCAGCTCTCCCATTTGTTGTGTATGTAATTTCCATAAATTTGTATTTTTTCATGGTTCTTGATAAAGGAATGGGTCAATTTGATATAGTCGTGTATATTAGCATATGTTTGATGATGCATCGACCGCACAGGTAATAAAATTAATTTTCTTCTGAAAAAACGACAATTTATGGAATTTACACTACATAACACATATGAGAACTGCTCGCATGTGATGTCACAAAATCAAAACTTTGAATATTCATAACTTCGTTATTTTTGGGTCGATTTTGTCCAAACCTTCACTCATATTTTTCCATTATTTTTCTGCATTTTTATAAAACCAAATTAAACCCGGGGTGAACTTTCCCTTTAAATAAATTTCTACATGGGAATATGTCCTGTATAATTGATGTGCTTGCTATTCATCTACAGGCTGGATAGTTGAGTTGATAAATTCAATGAATTGAGAGACTCTTGTATATATTCCTGGGTTGTTGGGACGTGCACATCCGTTGCCAAAGCTTGTTATACCTAGGAGATGCCAACGACCATCGGACCCTGTGCACATCAAAGGACCTCCACTATCACCCTGAAAAATGGAAAAACAAAAGGGATCCGAAACGAAGATCATTGAAGAGATGAACGATTATAGACACCAATCGTAATAACCAAAAATATTAAATAAGGTTTCAGATTAAGATTCAGTTTATTCAATATCATTACTTCACAACGTTCCGGTTGAATTGTACGACAATTTACAAAATAAAAAATATCACATCGTATTGACAATAAAATATACAATATAGGAATTACAGTTGCGTCATAATAAACAAAATAGAACATAGTACAGAAATATATTATTAATTTCAACAAAAAAAAGGTACTATAAAAAAATAAACCACACTGTTGTTTATGCTACTTCAAAAAGAAATCTTGAATGCAATTCTTGCTTTAATAGTGTGAATGTTCTACTTGTTAATAAGAATTTGTCCTTGTTTTTTACTATTGTTATTTCAGAGAAAGGGGGGTTTTAAAATTAATTAAACTTACTTGGCACGTATCCACCCCACCAGCCTGATAACCAGCACATATCATAGAATCAGCTCTGAAGCTTGAATAAGTACTAGCACAATCCTCATCAGGTATCAGTCCTACTACTGCCTGCTGAAGGTCTCTAGAACCAGGTCCTCCTACAAAAGATCAAGTCAAAAATTAAACTTTAAACCTCATCTGTAATAACCAATTATATTCCACATACTAAAAATGTTGCAACAGGATTGGTCAAAAGTCAATCACGTGATAAATTTTAGTTTTCCCATCATCAATCATCGCTCATAGTGATAGTACTTTTGAGTTTCGCTGATCACTTCAGCGCCCCATAGAGCATGTAGAGCCATAACGCGTTATCAATTATATTTAGGATGCGCGGAAAAAAGTGCGTTGTCACTCAGTTGTTTTTTTTTGTACTATCATTTTAACATCACATTTTCAACAATTCCTTTTTAAAATTTCTTTGTTACGTAACAATTGCTTCAGCCCATTTGAGCTAGGCCTAAGTGCCAAATAAATTGCATTTTACGTTACAATCACAAGCGCAGGCATCGATGACTTGACTTGTGTGGATTTTTTAAGGATCGAGGAAACCTTAAATTTTTAACCAAAATATTGGTTTCCCCTTACTCTTAAATGCTTCAGATATGGAATATAAAGCAAATACGGCAAGCTGTATGTAAACGCTATCTCTTCTCAGCTTTGCTTGCTTCGGAGATAGCTTATCCAGCTTGCCTGGGAAGTGATAGTCTTCCCATCATTTGGATCAAGGGTGATTATTTGCTTACTAACACACAAAAGTAAATAGGGACATAGATGTTACACACTTTGGACATGGTAATGCGTTTTTTAGTGTTTCCGCTGGCTGGCTAAAAAATTTTTTAGTGATATAATTTAGTGAGCACTTCTGGTGGTATATGACTTTCACGAGGTATGTTCAAGATGGGATTTTCTTTTTTCTGACACACTTCTCAACGTTTTCTCATCGAGTTAACACATATTTCCGAGACTTCGTCATCTTTTCATAATTTAGCTTCCACCATCTCAGTCGGAAGAAATTCTACTATCGATCCCATCATCTTATCAGGATCCAAGCTATCACTTCAGTACTCTTCATAATTATATGTTCTCATATACATCTCACCTGGGGAAAAATTCTATGGGTCTTTTTTTAATTACCCTTTTCTCTGTCGTCGTACTAAGCATGCTAAGAGTAAAATCCAAATAGAACTTGTGCTAGCCAAGTTAGTTTTTATGATATCTTTGGCGATTTTATATTAAACCTGTTATATAATGGAATTTGTGCAATAATTGGAACATTTGATTATATTTGAGGTATTCTGCTGAGATCTCTACACATATAAAGTCGACTTTATATGTGTAGAGATCCCAGCAGAATACCTCAAATATAATCAAATGTTCCAATTATTGCACAAATTCCATTATATAACAGGTTTAATATAAAATCGCCAAAGATATTATCATAAAAACTAACTTGGAGATTGGCTTATTTTCAACTCAACACATAACCACCACCCCAATGAGAAACATAACTTTAATTTGGAAATATTCAGTCACTTACTGGTGCTAAAGGAGATAAACAATGATGTATGCATGCTTTATAATTTCCTAGAGTAATACAAAACAGATTAACTTACCCTCAACAGTTGAGCCCCATCCAGCGATGTAGCAAGTTTTATAGTTGTTAATCTCATCCCCGACCGATGCCAAACAGATGGGCCTAACATAATCACTGTATGCTGGTATTGGATCCAACAGTCTTAGGAGAGCAATATCATCACCACCACCAACACTGGTGAAGCTAGGATGTGAGATTATCTCTAAAGAGGAGGTATGGTCGTAAGGTGTGTCGTCAAACCTGTTAATAGCCCCAACTGTTATGGTGTTGAACGCTCCACTAGAATAAAAGGAAATCAATAATGAGCAATGTGACCCAAAACATTGTATGTATAGTATAATTTAATATTGATTATTTCATTAGTAAAATTAAGAGAGGATCAGTTCAAGTAAAAATGCAACAAAAAAGCCTGGTTTTCTTAACTGGGAAAGGACTCACTAAAGCAATATGAACATGCACAGAAAAAAATGAAAAGGGAAAATCAACTTGCCAACTACAAGGAGATTTGGTAATTGCAATGAACGGTACCACATGACTATTAAAGCTTATTATATTATTTTATTTAAAAAAACATTATTTTCAAAAGCTAACATACATATATCTTCATGATCTTTATGATCGTCTACAAAAGCATTTTCATTCAAGCTTAACCCTTTAGCACCTAAACCGCCTGAGACCGCCCCTCAGCTTACTCACTAAACCGCCCGTCTTAAGCACGCTTTAGTCAAGGTTGTATAAAATATATGTGATGAAACATGCCAATACTTCTTGTGGATTACCCATTGGATGTGTGCTATCCGATTCTGCACAAGAAAATATGTTTTAAGAGCTATTCTTATTAGAAAAATGTGATTGAAACACAGCATAACCCTTTCCGCTAGTGAGTAAACTGACACTTTTTACACAGTCTCTAGGTGCTAAAGGGTTAATGAGGAGAAGTGATGATAAAGCAAACTGATTGAACAGCTATTGTCAAATTACTAATTTATCAAAATGCACTTTACACAGAAGAAAATATAAGTATGAACTTACACACAGTGAGCTGCTGTAATAGCCCACTCCCTGCTGATAAGAGTGGCTCCACATTGATGGTTGGTGGCACCCTGACGTAATGATGCAATCCACGGCCATTCTCCAAGGGGGGAGTCCTCGCCTCCAACAATCCTCTCGCCCCCTTCATTAAAGACAGGTCTCGTACCACAGATTGAAGTATTGCTTACGTCTGAGGAGCGGGCAAGTTAGAGATAAAATGCATCTTGAAGTACTTGTACATTTTTGACAATATCAACCGGTATAGATTTTTCACCATGACAACACTCTTACAATTATTTGAATAGATACAAAAAACATTCCTGTAACTAGTGCTCTGAAATTATTCTCAAGAAATGTTTTAACTACATGAATAATATCTTTGAAACAGCATTGTTTTATAATTGTTTGCACTTTATAGTCTCACAACTAAATGGCAATCCTGTTGTTGATTTTTGTGTAATTATGAACACGAAGATTACCAAGATTATAACTTTGATGGCCTAGCTTTCACATACAATGAAATCATTGTCATTTATGTAGTAAACATTTTCACTTTAAGCACCAGCAATACACTCATTATTATCACCACCATCATACTCACCATTATGAGAACACCATCACCAACACCAACACCACTACCACCATCATTCTAAACATCATCAATTAAGCAATCTTCATCACAATCATCAATATCTTCACCATAATAATCATGATACTCATCAACACCATCATCACTAGATCATCCTCTTCATCACCATTACTGTCATCATGCTCATCCTACTATCATCACCATTAAGTCACCTAAATCATCATCATACATTGTCACCATCATCAGTATCATCATAACCATTATCACCTTCATCTCATTCCCATAATCAGTATTATTATCACCACCTATCTTATTCTAACCTCCATCTGGCCCTATGCAGAGTAAGCCATCACTAAGAGGACTCTCATTGCTGAACTCTTCGCAAGTAATTGGCCAAGGAGAACCTGTCGTAACCTCAAAAACACCAGAGCAAGAACTCTGGACAGCTTCACATGTTGACCGGCATGGTCTGGCCGTAGGACCATTATGAATGCATTCAGGAAAGAAGATGGCACATAGAAAGCGAAGGCTATTGGGATGACAGGAGGCAATACTTGTTACTGCACTGTAATTTGCAAGTGCGTCTGTTTGGGTGTCAGTTAAGCTGTTTGGGTAGTAGGTCTGGTTGTACGGTAGAAGACTAAGACAGGAATGATCTTCAATGATTGGCTCACAGCGGGCTACAAGAAAACATGAAAGCAAGTCAAATCGATTAAAATTATGATTTCTCTATGCAATCCGAATTCAATTCATTGTAGGTACTATAGACAACAATAATCTAGACCTGGGCCCCCAGTAACACAAAGGTTTGCAATTAATCGCAAAATGGCAATAGCCAATCAAGATCGATGTTGCACATGCTTTTCATGTTCAAAAGACTGACCAGCTAAGCAACCAATAAGAATAGCTCTTTATACCTTGCAAGCCTTGGTGGTTACGGGGCCCAGGACTTAAATGAGCTGGCTTGACTTGATTCTTAAATTGCCAGAGCAGTGTCGTCAAATTAAAATGGGCAAAAATTGTTTTTAATTACAATGTAGTAATTCCTTTTAATTTTCTCTGATCATGTAACTTTACATTTTGTAACAATTGTATATATCTTGCTTCGCGAAAGTGTGCGTTTATTTGATGTATCTATAACATTTTATTGTTACTGTACTCATAAGTTCATTTTCATTACACTATCTGAACGGGGTCTTCCCACCAGCCGAGGGTCCACAAGTCTGATTATTTTCTCACAAGTCCGATTGCCACGAGTCCAAGTATTTTTCCCACAAGGCCGAGCAAAATATTGCAAAATACAACATGAGAAAAATCGGCCTCGTGGACCCTCCCCATCTGAAAAACAGAGAATCTATTTGACAGTTGTATCTTATTATCTGAAGTGACAGCTGCTCACGATGTACACCCCCCCCCCCCAAAAAAAAAAGGTAAGAATCTGAATTATAATTGCTCACCTGCCAAAAGACAAGAGATATATTAATGTACATAATATATTAAATTTAAAAAGTATATTTGAACTGAACGTCTGTCTGTTGAACCGGTTCTTGCAGTCCGACGGTCCGAGAGAATGGGAATGTATGTAGTAGATAGTTTGTATTGGCCCATGTCGCGATTCATGACGTGTCCCTAGCTTTGTTGTTGTATGTGAATGGGCCAATACAGTCATTGATTGTCTGACGAAGCGTGCTGTCATGTACGCGAAAGCCACACGAGGTAACTAAAATTTGCGATTGTGTAATGAAGGACTTCACTTTATCTATCAAACTTTACCAATCAGATGAATCTTTTTACGGATATATGTGACCTGTTACATCAAAATCAGACACAAGTCGCCAAGCAAACTCAGCAAAGGGTGGAGAAAATCAGCAAAATAATTTAATATGTCTGATTTGAGGGTTTAATATTTTTTGATTTTCTGAATCTTCAGTGTTTCATGTGCACTCTGTAAAAGAATTGAGTACAAACAGTAATGGGAAAGTATTTAAAAATGGATTATATTGCTAATATCTTTAACTTATTTTCTGGCGACTTGTGTCTGATTTTGATGTGATGAGTCACATATTTGAAGTGAGAATACTTACGACAATCTTCCTCATCTGAGAAATCTTCACAGTCCAGCATCCCATCACATATAGCCTCCACAGGATGGCATAATCCATCAGAACACTGGAACTCATCATCTAAGCAAACTGTGTGGGATATCAGAGGGGCATTTCATCAAAGGACTTGTCGGACATTTTATCCGACAAATTTGCTCTGAGCCAATCAGATGCAAGCACTTCAGTAGCTTATAAGAGTTTGTCGGATAAAACGTCCGACAAGTCCTTACATGAAATGCCCCCCAGAGATTAACTGTTCTTGTGAAAAGTGTTCATAAAACAGATTACATCAAAACTTGGTTAAAAAATACATGGATCGCTTTTTGACCGAGTAATGAAAATTAACATTTTGTAATGGATATTTCATTTTCCCGGATTTTCATTTTACTTTATGAAAGGCATGAATGTTATACAGTGCGTCCCAGAAAAAAAAGTAAACCCCAAAACTCTAGTGCTCAGTCATTCATGACAGTACAGGTATAATTTTGGTATCAACTTGATAGAATATGAGTTATTCTTTCTCATGATATTAAAAATTAATGACACTTAATCTTTTCAATTTCAATACGAGGCTCTCATAGTTGGGTTTGCTTTTATCTGGGACGCACTGTATAATGTTTATCTAGTTTACTGCCCTTTGTTCTATCAAAGCACACATTTGTGCTGTTAGTAACCTTCATTACATAATTCATAATTGTTAAATTTTTTTCTTTCCAACTAAAAAAAAGAAGAACACAATACATGTGGAAAATATGTACCAAACATAATCTATTATTATCATTATTACTATTAAATAGGTGGTGCGAAAGGTTGCTTCATTGGATTTTGACAGATATATAGGCCCTACATATACTTGTGTATCTATCAGATCACAGTGAGCAAGCCCTCTTCTACCACTTGCTGTTTTCTAGCTGTTTTTCCTTTTTTTCTTGCTCTTGTGAGAGAAGTCTGGGTGAATAGACTCGCCATTTTGAAGCCGAAAATTCTCCCATTTTATCTCTCTTCTCCAGATATTGCCCTCATCTTCGACTCGTGGCAATATGAGACTTGTTTGGGAAATATGTGCGGTATCTCCCTCAATGCCAGTCAATATTATATAAATATACATTACATATCATTTCATGAAGGAAGGATACCTTCAGTCTCGCGTTCACTCTTTCAACTGTGCTAAGGGTTAGTGGAAATCAATAACCAATGAAAAAAGAAAAACAAATATAAAATTGAGATTTAAATACTATATCAAAACCATCACACAGATAATTGATGGTTAGATGCTTTTCAAATCACTACTATGCCTTCCGCAGTCTGTTTTGACAAAACACTACATTGTGCAAAGGCATGTCAGCAAACTCACCACATCCGATTTCATCTGATTTATCAAAACAATCATGGACTCCATTACACATAGATTGTACAGGAACCCTCTGGTCTGTATCGCAGGGCTTGGTTACTATCAAACAAAACACAAAAAGGAAATCAATGTCATCTCTGCAAGGACTGCCTATTTCTGCTACTACTATCACAATTTCATTAATTTTAATATCCTAATAGACATAAACACACATACTACCTGTAAACATTTTGGCCCATATTCTGCTATGAAGACTGAGTTTGTATGCGTCGCAAGTTTGCACAACCTATTGTGCGATGCACTGCGATCCTTTTGTCTGATGCGGATCACACAAAGGAGTTGTACAAGATTGCGACACATACAAACTCAGTCTTCTTAGCAGAATATGGGCCAATGTATTTCAATTTGAAAATATTCTTTGGACACAATCAATAAACTGAGGTTACATAGGCTTTCAGTAGCTGGATCTACTAGGGATGATGCAATGATGGGCAAGTTAATGAAGTCTTTATCACAGCTCATCCTGTTGCACTTGGAGTACCTGAAAGATTGGAGAGAGAATGTCTGGTCTGGATCGATAGTTCTGCATTTTTCAGTATATGATGGAGGTACCTTAGTCCACACACTTTTTTTTTTACTAAAAAGTCCAATAATAAAATGTTTTTATCAAAAATTATTCTCTCTATTAAATGTTGAATGTTCCAAGGAACATTTATTGAGAAAACTATGACAGAAATATTTGGCGAATGCACAAGCTGGAGTCGATTACGCAAACATGTCAATTTTGCTTTGGCAAAACTAAATGGTACATTATTTCACGCACATGCAGTAAGTGAATGCAAATCTTCATTTCTTGTCTCAATTACGTGTATTCTTGACAATTTCATGAAATCATTAAAAAAAAAAAGAAACCAATGATTTTCCCAGAAATTTTCTGTGATATCTCTGATAGGCTTGTTGTTTTCTCTACTGTTCAAGAAACTGAGCGTACATACTGCGTCGCATCGCGCGTATTAGAGGTTGCGTGGACTAATGTACTGCATGGACTAAGGTACCTCTACCTAATAGCTTTCCTGATCCACGTGATGAACTTGGTGCAGTTGCAAGATAGATCAGACAGAACTCTTCCAGGGGAAATGGGAAGGAAGCTGAACTTGTAGGCTCATTTCAATTTACCAAATGACAGAGAAACAAGGCTACATCCCAGCTTCATAGGTCAGCCATAGGCAATCAATAACCGCTTCATAAGATGGAAAAATAGCTCTTATCCTGTGACGTCACCAAGTTCGCCAGTTGGACGAAGGAAGCTATGCACTGAACAAGACAGGGCCTTTAGATTGATACCAGGGACAATATGCTCTACAGTGCGTCGCAAAAAGAACTACATGTATACACTTTTGAAATGGCTATCAACTAAAAAATATATGATTCTTGGGGAAAAGGTTTATATGTATATAAAGCTCATATCCTCAACTATCATTATGACACGAAAAATTCCAAAAATAACGCACTCTTCAGTAGGCAATGCCCACTTTTGTGAAGGACACAAAAAACAGCCTACGCAGGAATTCTCTATTCATTTATCACCTTTGTATGGCATGCCAGACGGAAATCAAAGAATAATGGAATGACTCAGCTAACAGAGTAAAAGATATACCAAAAGTCAGAACTTAACAATAAAAATTATACACAATTTTTTTTTTTTCACCGTTTTGTTTTCATATCATTTATTTTTGCCTTGAATTCAGTTATTTATTCAGGCTGATTTATTCCATTATTGTTTGAATCCCTCTTGGCATGCCATACAAAGGTGATAAATGAATACTGAATTCCTGGGTAGGCTAATTTTTGTGTCCTACACAAAAGTGGGCATTGTTCACTGAAGAATGGGTTATTTTCGGAATTTTTTGTGTTATAATGATAGTTGAGGATATGAGCTTTATATATATCTAAACTTTTTTGTTTATTGTTTATTTGTTAGCCATTTCAAAAGTGTAAAGTTCTTTTTGGGACGCACTGTATATTCAAATTACGTCCTCATTCTCTAAGATGGATGTGCAATAATGCTTGCTATGATGAATACTTCATCAACTCCTTCACCATTGCACAAATCTGTAGGTGGTACATGTAGCTAGCTTAACCATTCACGATACATTATGTTATTTCGTTAAAAGAACAGTCTTATAATCTTGTGATTCTATCACGTACATGAAGCTCTTGTTGAAAAATAATTATTTTAACCTGCATGTGCCTGCTAGTAGTCTTGAAAAACTAAAATGAATTAAAAAAAAAATTATTTCACTGTAAACAAGAAATTGCACTGTTTCAACACATTTCTGTTGTTTAGAGAGTTTTAAATGATCCTTAAAAACACGGTAAATTTGGGCAGAAAAGCTATATAAAAAGGGGGATTGAATATAAACCCCTAACAAAAAGTTCCGCAAATCGACTTTGGGCCATGATAACTTTTTAGGTACTCTTTAGTTATTCCTGATATTAATACCATTGGAAAGATAAGTTATTCCCCTTTTTATTGATTTAAAAAAAAAAAATGCTCCAAATTTTATTGTCCGAATCGGATATTCTTTTTGCCCTTGTCCCGTGGGCTTGGCAGCCGCTGAGCAGCACCAGATGGAGGTTGCTCTATCCCCCTCTTGTTGAACACCAAACAGGGAAGCAACAACTACCATTTTTAACGTCTTTGGTATGACGCGGCTGGGGATCGAACCCACAACCTCCCGATTATGAGGCGGACGCTCTATCCACTGAGCCAACACATCGGTATGGTATCATATTTGTAATGATCGTGTCATGCTTCAATGCACATATTAATAGAATATGGAGAAAAGTAAAAAGTCAAATGTTGTAAAATGCACTTTTATTGATCACATTAGTGTTCCGCAACTCCAATTTAGACCCTGATAACTTTAGGGGTATTTTATCACTTTTATTGATTTTTTTATACCATTGTCAAGTTCATTTATTCCCCTTTTTATTGATACCTAATTTGTCATGGTGATGTCATGCCTGGGTCCACAGAACCCCTGAATACCACCTGAATGCAGGGCAAAGTCAAAGATAATGTTCAGTTTAAATGTTCTGTGACACAACTTTGAACCTTGATACATTTTAATGTGGGTTTTAATCATTATCAATTTTTGTAGCATTGAAAAGTTTATTTATTCTTCTTTTTATTGATACCCTATTTGCATTGGTAACATCATGTTTGAATGCACATAATTCATGAATATAATGCAAAGTAAAAAGTGAAAAGTTGCGAAATGCATTGTTATTGCTCAAATTGAGTATCTCCCTATAGACAACAATAGTCACAATAGGCATTCAATTTGCAACATTTGACTTCTGACTTGTCATAACATTCAGGTGTTCTTGGCATACCAGAACAGTACTATTGTTTCAATTAGGGTATCATTCAAAAGAAGAATAAATATACTTGATAATGGTATAAAACTCAATGAAAATGATGAAATATCGCAAAAGTTATTAGGGCCTAAATTCGAGTTTTGGAATTCAATTTGATCAATAAAACTGCATTTTACAACATTTGACTCTTTACTTTTATCCATATTCTGACATTCTGTGCATTGAAGCATGACACAATCATTACAAATGGGATATCAATTAAAAGGGGAATAAATTATCTTTCCAATAGTGTGACTATCAGGAATAACTAAAGCATACCTGAAAAGTTATCATGGCCCAAAGTTGATTTGCGGAACTTTTTGTTAGGGGTTTATATTAAAATGCAAAAAATTTGAGGAACAATTTTCTTGAAAAATTCCATCTCTGTATTTCCAAACCCTCAAAATATTTGTTTTTACGCAGGAGGCTTTTAGTATTCTTGGGAAAGGGAAACGAAAGAGTAAGCTGGTGGGCTATGATAATCACCCGGATCTTCCAATCCATATATTTCTACTTACATTCATAAGGAATAGCTGATATATTCAGAAAGAAACCAGATGTGCTGATAGTAAAATCCGATACAAAATAAAGATACAACTGGCTTCCCATGTAGTATCTTGTCTCTGCAACGGATCCGGTCAGCTGTAGAACTCGAGCATCCTCATCCACGTGATCATGGCCCAGTCCAATGTAGAGATAGTCATAACCCGCCTCCAGGACAAAGTCTTCAATGTCAATGACCAGGGAGTAAGAAGATGGAGCCTGGAGCAGCCACAAACACTGGATGTCGTTGCCGTAGCCTGCGGGGTAGTTGTCAGACATGATTTGGTAGGGCACAGAGGTAAGGATAGTTTGAATGCTACCGTCTGAACAGCTGGGGTCTGGTAGAGAAGAAGAAGACATAGACAATTGTTAATTTCTTTGATCTAATTTACTTTATCCTCAACTTATTTTTGTCTCGTACTCTCTAAAGTAAACAAAAGAGCAGGGAACCCAATCTAAAACACAGATGGGGACTTCTCATTTGACGTTCTATCCATGGGACTTAATAAATGATGATGTATGCCTTACCATAACTAATCTCGTCCTCTGTATTAATACAAGAAGGTAATTAAATTTAAAACACAGATGGGACTTTTCATTTGACGTCCTACCCATGGGACTTAGTAAGTAATGATGAATGCCTCACCACAATTAATCTTGTCCTCTGTATTAACACAAGAAGGTAACTGAATCTAAAACACAGATGGGACTTTTCATTTGACATCCTATCCATGGGACTTAATAAATGATGATGAATGCCTTACCACAACTAATCTTGTCCTCTGTATTAATACAAAAATTTAACTGAATCTAAAACACAGATGGGACTTCTCATTTGACGTCCTATCCATGGGACTAAGTAAATGATGATAATGCCTTACCACAATTGATCTCATCCTCTCCATTAATACAAGCAGGTAAATCATCACATGAGGTTGAATCTGAAACACAGACATCCGTTGTCAAACAAGAAAGGAGAGATGTTTCACATTCACCAGCTGTAGAATACAAAAGACAAAGTAGTAAATAAACACAGAAGTTTGTTATGTCCAAATTTGAGTTACTTTTGCGAAGAAATATGCCTTTTAAAGGTTTCATACAGTGCATGTTACCAAAATTTGCAAAACATACATTAAGCTTTAAAGCTGAATAATAGTTTTGGTAGGATTGAATAACATAATTCATATTGGTTGCTCATTAAACACTCTAACTAAAAAAAAAAAATAAAAAAAAAAGAAGAGTGGCCATTACACCAATCTTTACAAATTGAAGCTCTGTGAAAATTTGATTGAGATCGTTAGAGCAGATTTAGCATCCTCTATTGGCTTTAATATTATTCCCCTTGAAAAGGCATTTGAAATGATTACCTTATAGATCTAATTAATTTATATGCGCTTTAAAGCGTCCTATAAATGTAATTATTGATATTATATCAGAAACTATTTAGGAAGATATTATCCTGAAATTTTCCTCCCCATCCATGCATGTCAAGTTGTTTTATGGTTCTAGGACAACGAACTCTGGACAATTAGTAAAATTAGTACTAATTTTATTATTTACGAGATAATCACATTGACCCTGCTCTTACCTTTCTTTTGTTCACAGAGAGCAATGCATAGACCGAACCAACAATACGACTATCGAAAACATTATTTCCGAGTCCCTGCCCATCCATGAATACCCTGCTCGCCTGCTATCAAAAGGTGGCGCTTAGAACCACTAATATTCATTTGTACCAACAAATCGACATCGTCAAAGAGACAAGGTTGGCGGGCCGGAGGGAGGGGGTAAGAGAGGGTCATGTTGAATTATCTCGTAAATAATAAAATTAGTACTAATTTTTACTAAATTTACTTCAATAACACATGACCCTCTCTACTTGCCTTAGATCCAACTAGACCAGCACACAACACAAAAAGGGTGACAAATAAGAGAGGCAGGGGAGGGACAAGACACTTTGGATAGTCTCGGGCGGAGTGCCGCCGACAACGCTGAGACACCAAAAAACGCTCCTCACGCCATGCAAAAGTCAACGTAGGTAAATGAAATTTGAAGGAATTACTAGAGCGGGGCGCAGTACGCGCCTTAACAACATCCCTCAGTTGGGAACGCCTTGCAAAGAGCGCCCAAGAAGCGCTGATACCTCTGGTTCATGAGTTTGGGGGCGCCTTCCTGACATCAAGGCGTCAGGACCGGCCGCTTTTTAATTCCTCCACAATCGCAGTCTGGAGATGGAAGTCGGGGAAGCGGCCGAAAAGGGATCTGAGTGAGATGAAGAGTTATCAACTGCTTCGAGAGATTCGGATCTGGAAAGGTAGCGATTTAAGGGCCCTGAACCGGAACGCAGCACCTTGTCCTCCGGGACCGAAGATGAAGGAGGAGAGCTTGTTTGAGAAGATCTCCACCTGGGGGGGGTAGGGGTGGTTGTTTGGTTTGGGTGTTTGGGGGCGGTCCCGGAAGAGGCAGTCTGATTCTTAGGCAATGAAACGAGGTTCAGGGCGAAGACGAACTCCCCGAGGTTCGAACTAATGTGGGCCCCTCAAGCTATACTAAGGGCATGAAGTCGAATTTCGTCTGTGGCCCTGAAGGCACCGCCTACTAAAAAGACAGTCTTAACTGTCAAGTGGTGAAGAAAGACGCTTCGACATGAGGCTCAAAGGGGGGTTCGGCTAAGCGCCTCCAAAAACCTTAAGGTAAACTCCAGGAAGGAGCTAAGGGAGTAGACTGAGGTCTTTCCGCAGAAGAAAGAACTTAAGTAAGCGGACTAACTCGGGAAAGTTGGAAACATTAGACGCCAATCATGAAAACCGATCGTGAATCCGCCGCAATGGCAGAAACGATAGCCTCGTAAAGGTCGAAAGAGAACGGCGCCTTGTCCAAAAAAGGTGGATTATAAAAATCGCGCTACGACTGGGCAGGGAGCACACTGGGGGAGCAACCCTTCTCTTTGCACCATTTCAAAAGGGCAGCTAAACGTGGAGTTGTACACCGTAGCGTCGACTCCCTCTGGCTGCCCGGCCATGAGAGCCGAGGCCTCTCCGAAGATGCCTAGACGCGATACGATAGCCTGCGACTGATAACGGCCAATGCAGTTAAGCGAAGCCGAGACGGGTGCTCTGGGAGAGCGCCGGAGATCGGGCTGACTTCATCATACGTCCGCGCCAATCGAGGAGGGGCCACGGATACAACACAAGCTCCGCGAAGGCGAGGAAACGCATGGGTCTGCCCGGCCAGTGTCGGGGCTATAAGAATCATCCAAGCCCGGTCATCCACTAGCTTGGCTAGTAACTTGGGGGATCAGCGGAAAATGGGGGGAATTGCCATAAATTCTCATCCCGCTCCACTGAACGAGAACGCGTCTTGAGCGTTACGACTCTCGAGGGTCCGCGAGCCCTCGAGCAGTAGATCGGAAACGGTATATGAACTCGTTAGCGAACAGATCGATGTCGAACGGGCCCCAACTGCGTCATAGCCGCTCGAAGAGGGTCTGATGGAGAAGACCATTCGCGAGGGAAGAGATTTGCGGCGGGACAGAAAGTCCAGCTATAACATATCTGCTCCGACACGCGGTAGAGTACGGGCAGACGGGAAGGATGTCTGCTCTCCTGCACAAGCTCCAACCACAGTTGGAGGAGCCGTCAAAGCGGGTTCAAACTTCCGGGAGTGTGTGCCACCTTGAACGATTGATGTAAGCCGCCACGCTCACATTGTCGTCAAAAATGAGAACGCGAGCGGGCCTAACAGTCGATCCTGAAAAACTTCGCATGGATGACTGAAACGCTAACCGATACTCTAAGCACATTCGATGTGGGGCGAGGGAGGTCAGATGAGACCAGTCCCGTTCCTATTCACTCCTCCCGCCGCCCCCCCCGTCCGCCCCCACCTACCCCGTATTCCCCTCCCACGCCTACCCCCACCCACCCACCTTTCCTCTCGCCCAGCCATCCCCCCCAGATAACTGTGATGCGAGCTGAAAGCTCTGACTTGTCCATTCACGGCACCCCAACGCTAGGGTCCACCGTAAGAGGACCTCCCTGTGCCGTACAAGCAGCTCCCGGGAATTGGCTACTAAGCAGTCGTCCAGTAGACGTAAAGTCTGAGGCTGCTCCCTGAGGAAGCTACCAGGCGCTCACGACCCGAGTAAAACTCGTGGGGCCAGTTTTCAGGCCGACACGGTATACTCGATATCGGTAGGTTTGCCAGCACAGAAACCCAAAAGGTCCCTCGACCTGGGGTGGATGGGCACGTGGAAGTACGCATCTCTCAAATCGAGAGATATTGCCCAATCCTCCGAGCCGAGCGAAGGAAGAATCCTGCCGAGGTTTCGTATTGGAAGTGCTCCTTGGGAAGGAGCGTATTGATCCTTTCATATTCAGGATCATGCGTAACTTGCCGACCGTTTCGGGATAATGAATACGAGAGAGGGACAAACCACGGTGGTCCTCACCTCCTCTATAGCCCCCTTCGTCAGCAGCACGAAATCTCTCCGAGATATGCGCTGATAAAGGGGAAAGTCGGGGGTGCGTCTCCGGATGGCGCCGCCCGGGAGGGGCCCCGTAGTGGAACACGGTAACCTCCCGAACAATCGACAGCACGAATATGCGTTCGGTGACTCTTCCCAAGCGGAAGAAACCTGAGAGACGCCCCGACTCTCACAGGAACCGTCGGCCGCACCGTCACCCCACCCCTTTGGCTTTCGCCTTGGTTGAGGGGGAAGAGGTACGGGACTTAGGGCCATGAGAGGAGACTTCTTGGACTTGGCTTTGCCCGTTTAACGGGATCTTGCCCTGAACGTCCTCCGAGTTTCCGTCTGGGCTCTGCGACAGCGCAGCAGGACGGGTACTCTTGGATTTACGCTGGGTGACCGGCTTGCGCTTCCCGCCAGAGCCTGTTCTGCAGCTCACCGCCTGCTTCAACTCATCCACATTCCTCTTACACCTGGAGTTGAACTGCCGAAGAGGAACGGTGAGGAAGGTCCATAGACTCCGCCCATGCTCTGAGTCCAGTGACCCTCGAGCTTTAGACGGGCGAGAGTCCTTTTCGACGACAGTTACCAGTAACGAGTCGCCGCTAGCTGGTGAAAACCAGCCCCGAAAGGGGAACAGGACCTTGCAAGGTCTAAGAAGATCTTGTGACGAATCTTGGAGAGGAGAGAGAGAGCAAAATTATCAAAGGCGACAGCCTCATGCCACCTTTTACGCCGCATCATCCTGAATGTGACGATCTTCGGAAAAGTCTTGCCACCCAAGGGGGCATGAATCTTCTCACCAAAGCGAAGGGCCTCCGAAGAGATCTCTTGGGAAGAAATAGACCGTCCATCGAAGACTTCTCAAAGGAATCCTGGCCCAACTTATGGACGGAAGAGCGCTTAGTCTCTAAGGCGATAGTCCACTTCTGAGCGCACAGCTTCCCCGAACTGAGGGGAAGGCTACGGGTTGGGTTGCTTCGAGAAGCAAGCCAGACATCAGGACGACGGAGCCGAGGCCAAGAAATAGCTCAGGCTCGTATTTGTCCAAAAGGCGTATTGCTAACGCCGCAAAGATCCGAGAGTGGAGTAGTCCACTGCGGCGGCCTCCGAGTCTTCAAAGGCTGAACAGACTTCGACTCGTAGTCACCAGACTCTTCCTCCGACCAATCGATTCAGGCTCCACCAGGGTCGGTGGAGGCGGGAGGACTCCGGGGGACTCGGCTGATCAAGTGAAACTCCGAAGTTATGTGGAGTCAATCACCGATCCCGTATCCCGGGGACGAGCGGCTGGGACCCCGAGGCGGAGCGGTCCGAGCTAGAGGCCGACGTGGTGGGTGGTGTGAGCCGGTGTCCTAGGACGAGGGCCGGTGTCCACTGCCCGAAGGGTAAGCTGTCCCATCACCTCGGGGGCGAAGCCCGAGGGATAGGTAGCGTAAACCCGCATGTAGGGTGCCGGGGCACCCACCAGGATCGGATATCCGGCAGCTCTCGGGCCTGGCCAAGCAGGGCGAGCAGTCTGCATCCTGGCGGATAACGAATACCCCGGACGTTCGGTAGAACATCCTGGGGTCCGAAAGACCGGGCATTCGATGGAACAAACTCCCGTGGGTGTTAGGGCGTATCCCGGGGATAGCGCGTAATAGCCTGCGAACCACCAGCCGTGAAGGGGTGAGGCACTCCGGACGTGGGAAGCGGAAGCCGCCATCCTGGGTTACCCAAGATGGGTGGTTCCGCCAGACGCAGAACTGCGGCGCACGGGTCCCAAACCGTACTCGCACACACCGCGGGGCATGCCTGGGGAGCCTGGGCGCCCTGACTCTCTCCTAAGTGAGACAGAAACCGCATTTCCTGTGCTACACTCGGGGGCCGGGGGCAAGACGTCTGGGAAGACGAACCGCTCCCTTAGCCAGAGACAACCGAGACGACACGTCTTAGGCACTTGGCAACGTGGGACGTTGCCGTGGTGCCTTTCGAGCTAAGACCTTTTCTGAGTGCTGGACTTCGAAGAGGAGAGCCCGCGCTGGACACAAGTGTCACTGGCGTACTCTCCCCCCCATTCTTAGGCAGAAGAGGCGGACGACCTGGCGTCGAGACGCTCTCCCGCGCCGGGCAAGTTCCGATCCGGCGAAACCGGCTTCGAAGAGACGCAAGGCCACCAGCGCATGTGTCGTCAGAAGAGTCACTCCTGCTGTCCATGGTTAGAACGCCTCTTAAGAAAAGAAAGAAATTTTTCTTTGTAAGCGAAAACTAAACTCCTTAGAAAGCTAAGGTTAGACAAGCGAGGCCGCTCTTAGGCGGCTCACGGAGAACTCTAAAAAAAAGAAAAAAAACTCGTCTAGAGCAGCTAGACGAAGAAAGAAATTTTTTTTTTTTTTTTTTTTTTTGTTTTTTTGGACGAAAACGGGGAGAACTCCGTTAAAACCCGAACCAAAAAAGAATATGCACAGAAAGAGCGACTAACAAGAGGCGCTCGCCACACATACACACACCACACGCCAACAAAACAAGATGGCGAAGAGACAAAGACCGGAAGCCAAGGACCCGGCAGACACCCCGCAAAAAGGCACGTGGCGCGGAAAAGTACAATAATTATAATCAAAAAACGTACTTAAAATGTCAAATAGTTCTAGAAGGAAGAAGGAAACCCTCCTAAAGGAGAACAACCCAAAGGAAAAGTCGGAGCAAAGGCGGGACTGAGTTTCAAGGAAAAACAGACGCCCAAACCGACCGACAACAACCACGCTAAAATGAACGATGGGACTGGTTGGAAACTGAAGAAAAACGCCGAAAAAGGACGTAATTCTAAGCCAAAAGGAGGGGCGCAATAACCTAAGCACCCAAATTTCGCTAGGATCTTCAACAACATCACGGGAGGCGTGTGTTAAAAGCTGATTTTCCACCGGCTGCCCGTCGCTGGCGCGGCATCGCGTACGAACATAGGCTGTGCTGCGCGCTCAGCTCCCTCCCAAGCGAGGGCCAAGCTGTGGCTTCGCTTCATGGGGTTGCTATCCAGCCTTACCGGGCGCGGACTGTCGGCTGTTATGCGCCCTTTCAGTGGCACCTCAAACGTTACTTCCAGCAGGGAGTTTCGTCTCCGAGGACTTGGGTCCCCCCTCCCGCCGGAGGTGGCCCGATTGCTATCCCCGTGGAAGAGCCGGGTGTTCTTTCCAGGGGCATGCTTTTCGTGTGACTCTACCATCCGTGTCGATTTCCACGGATGCGTCCCTCCAGGGCTGGGGCGGCCTATGCGAGGGTCAGTGGACGGCGGGGGACTGGTCTCATCTGACCTCCCTCCCCCACATCAATGTGTTAGAGATGTTAGCGGTTCAGTCATCCATGGAAGTTTTTCAGGATCGACTGTTAGGCCGCTCGGTTCTCATTTTGACGGACAATGTGAGCGTGGCGGCTTACATCAATCGTCAAGGGGGGCACACACTCCCGGAGTTTGAACCGCTGACGGCTCAACTGTGGAGTTGGTGCAAGGGAGAGAGACATCCTCCCGTCTGCCTCGTATCTACCGGGTCGGGAGAATGTTATAGCGGACTTCTGTCCCGCGGCAAATCTCTTCCCTCGGAATGGTCTCTCCATCAGACCCTCTTCGAGGCGCTGATGACGAGTTGGGGCCCGTTCGACTCGATCTGTTCGCGAACGAGTTCAATCACCGTCTTCCGATCTACTGCTCGAGGGCTCGGGACCCGAGAGCGTACGCTCAAGACGCGTTCTCGTTCAGTTGGAGCGGGATGAGAATTTATGCATTCCCCCCTTTTTCCGCTGATCCCCAAGTACTAGCCAAGCTAGTGGAGGCGGGGCTTGGATGATTCTTATAGCCCGCACTGGCCGGGCAGACCATGGTTTCCTCGCCTTCGCGAGCTTGTGGTTGGTCATCCGTGGCCCCTCCCTCGATGGCGGGACGTTGTGAGTCAGCGATCTCCGGCGCTCTCCAGAGCACCCGTCTCGCGCTTCGCTTGATGCATGGCCGCGTTATCAGGTCGGCAGGCTATCGGCGTCTGGCTTCTCGAGAGGGCCTGGCTCTCATGGCGGAGCAGAGGGAGTCGACGCTAACGGTGTACAACTCCCGTTTAGCTGCCTTTTTGGAATGGTGCAAAGAGAAGGGTTGCTCCCCCAGTGGGGCTCCCTGCCAGTCGTAGCGGATTTTTTAATCCACCTTTTTGACAAGGGCCGTTCTCTTTCGACCTTACGAGGCTATCGTTCTGCATTGCGGCGATTCACGATGGTTTTCATGATGGGTCAATGTTTCCAACTCTCCCGAGTTAGGCCGTTACTTAAGTCTTTCTTCCTGGCAAGACCTCAGTCTACTCCCTTGCTCCTTCCTGAGGGTTTACCTAAGGTTTTGGAGGCGTTAGCGAACCCTCCCTTTGAGCCTCTGTCGGAAGCGTCTTTTCACCACTTGACAGTTAAGACTGTCTTTTTAGTGGCGGTGGCCTCAGGCCACAGACGAAGTTCGCTTCATGCCCTTAGTATAGCTGAGGGCCACATTAGGTTCGAACCTCGGGGAGTTCGTCTTCGCCTGAACCTCGTTTCATTGCTAAGAATCAGACTGCCTCTTCGGGACGCGGTGGAGATCTTTCTCACAAAGCTTCCTCCTTCTCTTCGGTCCCGGAGGACAAGGTGTGGTGTCCGGTTAGGGCCCTTAAATGGTACCTTTCCAGATCCGAATCTCGTCGAAGAGTGATAAACTCTTCATCATCTCGAGATCCCTTTCCGGCCGCTTCCCCCGACTCCATCTCCAGATGGATTGTGGAGGGAATTAAAGCGGCGGGTCCTGACGCCTTGATGTCAGGAAGGGCCCCAAGCTCATGATACCAGAGGTATCAGCGCTCTTGGGGCTCTTTGCAGGCGTTCCCACTGAGGATGTGTTGAAGGCAGCGTACTGGCGCTCTAGTAATTCTCATTTCATTTTACCTACGTGACGTTTGCATGGGTGAGGAGCGTTTTGGTGTCTCAGCGTTGTCGCGGCCTCCGCGAGACTATCAAAGTCGTCTTAGCCCCTCCCCTGCCTCTCTTTTGTCCACCCTTTGGTGTCGGTGCTGGTCTGTTTGGACTAAGCAAGTAGAAGGGTCATGTGATTATTGAAGTAAATTAGTAAAATTAGTACTAATTTTATTATTTACGAGATAATCCATGACCCTCTCTTACGCCCCTCCCTCGGCCCCCAACCTTGTCTCTTGACGAGTGTCGATTTGGTTGGTACAGAATGAATATTAGTGGTCTAGCGCACCTTTTGATAGCAGGCGAGGCAGGGTATTCAGGGATGGGGCAGGGAAGTAGGGAAAATGTTTTGGTAGTCTATTGTTGGTTCGGTCTATGCATTGTTCTCGTGAACAAAAGCAAGGTAAGAGAGGGTCATGTGATTATCTCGTAAATAATAAAATTAGTACTAATTTTACTAATTGTCCAGAGTTCGTTGTCCTAGAACCATAAAACAACTTGACATGCATGGATGGGGAGAAAATTTCAGGATAATATCTTCCTAAATAGTTTCTGATATAATATCAATAATTATACATTTATAGGACGCTTTTAAAGCGCATATAAATTAATTAGATCTATAAGGTAATCATTTCAAATGCCTTTTCAAGGGGAATAATATTAAAGCCAATAGAGGATGCTAAATCTGCTCTAACGATCTCAATCAAATTTTCACAGAGCTTCAATTGTAAAGATTGTGTATGGCCACTCTTCTTTTTTTTTTATTTTTTTTTAGATTAGAGTGTTAATGAGCAACCAATATGAATTATGTTATTCAATCCTACCAAAACTATTATTCAGCTTTAAAGCTTAATGTATGTTTGCAAATTTTGGTAACATGCACTGTATGAAACCTTTAAAAGGCATATTTCTTCGCAAAAGTAACTCAAATTTGGACATAACAAACTTCTGTGTTTATTTACTACTTTGTCTTTTGTATTTACAGCTGGTGAATGTGAAACATCTCTCCTTTCTTGTTTGACAACGGATGTTGTGTTTCAGATTCAACCTCATGTGATATTTACCTGCTTGTATTAATGGAGAGGAGAGATCAATTGTGGTAAGGCATTATATCATCTTACTTAGCTATGGATAGGACGTCAAATGAGAAGTCCCATCTGTGTTTTAGATTCAGTTAAATTTGTATTAATACAGAGGACAAGATTAGTTTGGTAAGGCATTCATCATCATTTATTAAGTCCCATGGATAGGATGTCAATGAAAAGTCCCATCTGTGTTTTAGATTCAGTTACCTTCTTGTGTTAATACAGAGGACAAGATTAATTGTGGTGAGGCATTCATCATTACTTACTAAGTCCCATGGGTAGGACGTCAATGAAAAGTCCCATCTGTGTTTTAAATTTAATTACCTTCTTGTATTAATACAGAGGACGAGATTAGTTATGGTAAGGCATACATCATCATTTAATTAAGTCCCATGGATAGAACGTCAAATGAGAAGTCCCCATCTGTGTTTTAGATTGGGTTCCCTGCTCTTTTGTTTACTTTAGAGAGTACGAGACAAAAATAAGTTGAGGATAAAGTAAATTAGATCAAAGAAATTAACAATTGTCTATGTCTTCTTCTTCTCTACCAGACCCCAGCTGTTCAGACGGTAGCATTCAAACTATCCTTACTCTGTGCCCTACCAAATCATGTCTGACAACTACCCGCAGGCTACGGCAGACATCCAGTGTTTGTGGCTGCTCCAGGCTCCATCTTCTTACTCCCTGGTCATTGACATTGAAGACTTTGTCCTGGAGGCGGGTTATGACTATCTCTACATTGGACTGGGCCATGATCACGTGGATGAGGATGCTCGAGTTTACAGCTGACGCGGATCCGTTGCAGAGACAAGATACTACATGGGAAGCCAGTTGTATCTTTATTTTGTATCGGATTTTACTATCAGCACATCTGGTTTTTTCTGAATATATCACTATTCCTTATGAATGTAATAGAAATATGGATTGAAGATCCGGTGATATATAAATAAAATAAAATATAGCCCACCAGCTTACTCTTTCGTTTCCCTTTCCACAGAATACTAAAGCCTCCTGCGTAAAAACAAATATTTTGAGGTTGGAAATACAGAGATGGAATTTTTCAAGAAAATTGTTCCTCAAATTTTTTGCATTTTAATTATAAACCCCTAACAAAAAAGTTCCGCAATCAACTTTGGGCAATGATAACTTTTCAGGTATGCTTTAGTTATTCTGAGTGTATAGTCACACTATTGGAAAGATAATTTATTCCCCTTTTAATTGATATCCCATTTGTAATGATTGTGTCATGCTTCAATGCACAGAATGTAGAATATGGATAAAGTAAAGAGTCAAATGTTGTAAAATGGCAGTTTTATTGTCAATTGAATTCCAAAACTCGAATTAGGCCCTAATAATTTTGCGATATTTCATCATTTTCATTGAGTTTTATACCATTATCAAGTATATTTATTCTTCTTTTGAATGATACCCTAATTGAAACAATAGTCTGTTCTTAGGTATCGTGGGACCAAGAAACACCTGAATGTTATGACAAGTCAGAAGTCAAATGTTGGCAAATTGAATGCCTATTGTGACTATTGTTGTCTATAGGGAGATACTCAATTTGAGCATAAAATGCATTTCGCAACTTTTCAATTTTTACTTTGCATTATATTTCATGAATTATGTGCATTCAAACATGATGTTACCAATGCAAATAGGGTATCAATAAAAGAAGAATAAATAAACTTTTCCAATGCTACAAAAATTGATAATGATTAAAACCCACATTAAAATGTATCAAGGTTCAAAGTTGTGTCACAGAACATTTAAACTGAACATTATCTTTGACTTTGTGCCTGCTTCAGGTGGTATTTCAGGGGTTCTGTGGACCCAGGCATGACATCACACATGACAATAAGGTATCAATAAAAAAGGGGAATAAATGAACTGACAATGGTTATAAAAAAATCATAAAAGTGATAAAATACCCTAAGAGTTATCAGGGTCTAAATTGGAGTTGCGGAACCTAATGTGATCAATAAAAGTGCATTTTACAACATTTGACTTTTTACTTTTCTCCATATTTCTATTAATATGTGCATATGAAGGCATGAACACGATCATATACAAATATGATTCATAAACCGATGTGTTGGCTCAGTGGATAGAGCGTCCGCCTCATAATCGGAGGTTGTGGTTCGATCCCAGCCGACGTCATACCACAAAGACGTTAAAAGGGTAGTTGTTTGCTTCCCTGTTTGGGTGTTCAACAGAGGGGGATAGAGCAACCTCCATCTGGTGCTGCTCAGCGGCTGCCAGCCAACGGGACAAGGGCAAAAAGAATAATCCGATTCGGACAATAAAATTTGAGAGCATTTTTTTTTTTTAAAATCAATAAAAAGGGGAATAACTTATCTTTCCAATGGTATTAATATCAGGAATACACTAAAGAGTAACCTAAAAAGTTATCATGGCGCGCGCAGTCGATTTGCGGAACTTTTGTTAGGGGTTTATATTCCAATCCCCCTTTTTATATAGCTTTTCTGCCCAAATTTACCGTGTTTTATAGAGATGCATTTAAAACTCTCTAAACAACAGAAATGTGTTGAAACAGTGCAATTTCTTGTTTACAGTGAAATAATTTTTTTTTAATTCATTTAGTTTTTCAAGACTACTAGGCAAGAGCACATGCAGGTTAAAATAATTATTTTTTCAACAAGAGCTTCCATGTACGTGATAGAATCAACAAAGATTATAAGAGCTGTTCTTTTAACGAAATAACATAATGTATCGTGAATGTTAAGCTAGCTAATGTACCACTACAGTTTGTGCAATGGTGAAGGAGTTGATAAGTATTACATCATAGCAAGCATTATTGCACACCATCTTAGAGAATGAGGAACGTAATTTGAATATTACAGTGCGTCCCAAAAAGACTTTACAACTTTTGAAATGGCTAACAAATAAACATAAAACAAAAAAGTTTAGATATATATAAAGCTCATATCTCAACTAATCATTATAACACAAAAATTCCAAAAATAACCATTCTCAGTGAACAATGCCCACTTTGTGTAGGACCAAAATTAGCCTACCCAGGAATTCAGTATTCATTTATCACCTTTGTATGGCATGCCAAGAGGGATCAAACAATAATGGAATAAATCAGCCTGAATAATAACTGAATTCAAGGCAAAATAAATGATATGAAACAAAACGGTGAAAAAAAAAATTGTGTATAATTTTTATTGTTAAAGTTCTTGACTTTTGGTATATCTTTTACTCTGTTAGCTGAGTCATTCATTATCTTTGATTTCCGTCTGCATGCTCATACAAAAGGTGATAAATGAATAGAGAATTCCTGCGTAGGCTGTTTTTGTGTCCTTCACAAAAGTGGGCATTGCCTACTGAAGAGTGCGTTTATTTTTTGGAATTTTTCGTGTCATAATGATAGTTGAGGATATGAGCTTTATATAACATATAAACTTTTCCCAAGAATCATAATATTTTTTTAGTTGATAGCCATTTCAAAAGTGTATACATGTAGTTCTTTTTGCGACGCACTGTAAGCATAATTGTCCCTGGTATCAATCTAAAGGCCCTGTCTTGTTCAGTGCATAGCTTCCTTCGTCCAACTGGCGAACTTGGTGACGTCACAGGATAAGAGCTATTTTTCCATCTTATGAAGCGGTTATTGATTGCCTATGGCTGACCTATGAAGCTGGGATGTAGGCCTTGTTTCTCTGTACATTTGTAAATTGAAATGAGCCTACAAGAGTTAGCTTCCTTCCATTCCCTGGAAGAGTTCGTCTGACTATCTTGCAACTGCACCAAGTTTCATCAGCGTGGATCAGGAAAGCTATTAAGGTGAGGTACCTTAGTCCATGCAGTACATTAGTCCACGCAACCTCTAATACGCGCGATGCGACGCAGTTGTCGCTCAGTTTCTTGAAACAGAGAGAAAACAACAGCCTATCAGGATATCACAGAAATTTCTTGGGAAAATATTGGTTTCTTTTTTTTTTTAATGATTTCATGAAATTGTCAAGAATACACGTAATTGAGACAAGAAATGAAGATTTGCATTCACTTACTGCATGTGCGTGAAATAGATGTACCATTTAGTTTTGCCAAAGCAAAATTGACATGTTTGCGTAATCGACTCCAGCTTGTGGCATTCGCCAAATATTTCTGTCATAGTTTTTTCTCAATAAATGTTCCTTGGAACATTCAACATTTAATAGAGAGATATTTTTGATAAAAACATTTTATTATTGGACTTTTTAGTAAAAAAAAAGTGTGTGGACTAAGGTACCTCCATCATATACTGAAAAATGCAGAACTATCGATCCAGACCAGACATTCTCTCTCCAATCTTTCAGGTACTCCAAGTGCAACAGGATGAGCTGTGATAAAGACTTCATTAACTTGCCCATCATTGCATCATCCCTAGTAGATTCAGCTACTGAAAGCCTATGTAACCTCAGTTTATTGATTGTGTCCAAAGAATATTTTCAAATTGAAATACATTGGCCCATATTCTGCTAAGAAGACTGAGTTTGTATGTGTCGCACATCTTGTACAACTCCTTTGTGTGATCCGCATCAGACAAAAGGATCGCAGTGCATGCACAAATAGGTTGTGCAAACTTGCGACGCATACAAACTCAGTCTTCATAGCAGAATATGGCCAAATGTTTACAGTAGTATGTGTGTTTATGTCTATTTAGGATATTAAAATTAATGAAATTGTGATAGTAGTAGCAGAAATAGGCAGTCCTTGCAGAGATGACATTGATTTCCTTTTTGTGTTTTGTTTGATAGTAACAAAGCCCTGCGATACAGACCAGAGGGTTCCTGTACAAATCTATGTGTAATGGAGTCCATGATTGTTTTTGATAAATCAGATATGAAATCGGATGTGGTGAGTTTGCTGACATGCTTTGCACAATGTAGTGTTTGTCAAAAAACAGACTGCGGAAGGCATAGTAGTGGTTTGAAAAGCATCTAACCATCAATTATCTGTGTGATGGTTTTGATATAGTATTTAAATCTCAATTTTATATTTGTTTTCTTTTTTCATTGGTTATTGATTTCCACTAACCCTTAGCACAGTTGAAAGAGTGAACGCGAGACTGAAGGTATCCTTCTTCATGAAATGATATGTAATGTATATTTATAAATATTGACTGGCATTGAGGGAGATACGCACATATTTCCCAAACAAGTCTCATATTGCCACGAGTCGAAGATGAGGGCAATATCTGGAGAAGAGAGATAAAATGGGAGAATTTTCGGCTTCAAATGGCGAGTCTATTCACCAGACTTCTCTCACAGAGCAGAAAAAAAGGAAAAAACAGCTAGAAAACAGCAAGTGGTAGAAGAGGGCTTGGCTCACTGTGATCTGATAGATACACAATATATGTAGGGCCTATATATCTGTCAAAATCCAATGAAAGCAACCTATTCGCACGCAAAAAACCTATTTAATAGTAATAATGATATAATAGATTATGTTTGGTAGCATATTTCCACATGTATTGTGTTCTTCTTTTTTTAGTTGGAAAAGAAAATATTAACAATATTTGAATTATGTATGAAGGTTACTAAACACACAAATGTGTGCTTTGATAGAACAAGGGCAGTAAACTAGATAAACATTATACAGTGGGCGTCCCAGATAAAAGCAAACCCAAACTATGAGAGCCTCGTATTGAAATTGAAAAAGATTAAGTGTCATTAATTTTTAATTATCATGAGAAAGAATAACTCATATTCTATCAAGTTGATACCAAAATTATACCTGTACTGTCATGAATGACTGAGCACTAGAGTTTTTGGGGTTTACTTTTTTTTCTGGACGCCTGTATAACATTCATGCCTTTCATAAAGTAAAATGAAAATCCGGGAAAAATGAAATATCCATTACAAATGTTAATTTTTCATTACTCGTCAAAAAGCGATCATGTTTTTTTAACCAAGTTTTGATGTAATCTGTTTTATGAACACTTTTCACAAGAACAGTTAATCTCTGGGGGGCATTTCATGTAAGGACTTGTCGGACGTTTTATCCGACAAACTCTTATAAGCTACTGAAGTGCTTGCATCTGATTGGCTCAGAGCAAATTTGTCGGATAAAATGTCCGACAAGTCCTTTAATGAAATGCCCTCTGATATCCACACAGTTTGCTTAGATGATGATGTTCCAGTGTTCTGAATGGATTATGCCATCCTGTGGAGGCTATATGTGATGGGATGCTGGACTGTGAAGATTTCTCAGATGAGGAAGATTGGTCGTAAGTATTCTCACTTCAATATGTGACTCATCAGCATCAAATGCAGACCACATCGGGTCG
>CALNVZ010002974.1:6494465-6507406 GCA_940671915.1 Paracentrotus lividus
GTATAAATTAGGTCAGTAAGCATTGGTAGGGGAACGCCAAGTTCTGAGATCTCCTGTCTTGGAACTCGGTTGGATGTCTCCTCCCGCAGGTCACATGCACCAGGTTCCCCTCCGAATTCAACGTTCAGGTCTTAAAGCTTCTCCCACTCTATAATTTTAGGACACATTCTATTGACAAGATATTGGAAAAATGTATGTTTAAATGTTTCAAAGATGGAAATTGAAACACAACTTGAATTGAATGATAAACATGATAAATTTATCAGGGGATCCGCATTCGCAAGGAAACACCTGTCCTGGAATTCGCGGTCGGATATCTTCCTTCCGGGAGTCACGTGACCCGCATTCCCGATTTTTGCATTGGGCCTCCTTCAAGGAGCCACTTTGCTGCACTTGTTGACTTGATAATATTGTTGACAAACTGATTACAAGTAACATGTTGTAAATGATGTTTTGATCTGGGAATATCCCCCAGTAAGCAATAAAAGTTGAGAACGGCAATCCTGTCTGAACTGTATTCATTCTCTGCAATAATAATAATAATAATAATAATAATATAATAATAATAATAATAATAAATGATAATAATATAATAATGAAAATAAATATAAATAATGAATATAATAAATAAATATGATAATATAATAATAATAATAATAATAATAATATGATAATAATAATAATAATGATAATAATAATAATAATAATGATGATAATAATAATCAATAATAATAATAATAATAATAATAAATAATGATAATAATGATAATAATAATAATAATGATAATAATTAATAATGATAATAATAATAATAATAATAATAATAATAATAATTAATAATAGATGATAATAATAATAATAATGATAATATATGAATAATAAATGATATAATAATAATAATAATAAGTAATAATGAATAATAATAATGATAATATGATAATAATCAATAATGATAATAATGATATCAGACAACGTAAGAAGTAGGTGTAATTGTAAGTGCTAAAGCTTTTAAGAAATAAGTACATTTATTTTTTTTTAAATAATATATCGCTTTTTTACTTGACAATACGTGAATAAATATCCTAATTTTAGAAGAATTAATTCATCATCGGAAAAACATGTATTTCAAACCACAATGTAATGTATGATAATAGTTTGGATTTCCTGTAAATATAAGACATTAATTATGTACTGGCATAACATATATATTATAACAGTTTTTACCAATGACTTTCAATTTGACGGCCTTGCCCAATCCTGATATTTTAAAACTTGTTGTCACTATCTAAATAAGTGATTTTATACCCGACCGCAATTAAATGGATTACTTATCATTCATTTCTAGAAACAATTGTATTTATCAAAACCTAATTCTATCAATATAAAAGACAATATTTTAGTTCAAAGCCCCAGGTAAAAAAATGCAGATATCCTGATATTCGAATGGCGGCCATTTTATTTGATCCAATTATATGAATATTCTTAAAACTAAATAACCGGCCATAGGCTATGTTGTATTTAATATTTTAATTGTATTTCCTTTTTAATTGTAAAGATTGAGCCACGCTTGTTTTTATAATTACATATTGAATGTTTATTGTATTTATGGTGCTATTTTTGTACTTGTGTTATCAAAAATAAGTTATTCTAACTCCAATAACCATGGTCCACTTAAGAAGTAACAACTCGTGATTTTAAATAGGCAACCAGGTTAACTTTTTTTTTTTATAAAGAAAAAAGAAAAAAACATGCTATCAAAGAAACAAATAGCCCTGGATATTGTTAAAGTTTATCTTTTTTTTTCAAAATCAATTTATGATCAATTTTTTAAATAATGTTTTACCATGACTGTCTTGGATAAAACTTCTAAAACTCACACAAACTGAAAGTTTCATGAATACTGGGTTCTGGTCTGCAAACAGAAGTCTAAAATATGTACCTGTAGATATTCATACAACTGATGTTACCGGTTCAATGTGATAAGTGATTAATCTTTTTGGGTATGTCTTTTTACCACTAGAAACCTTAATATAGATAGATAATAGATATATATTATTTATTGTATTTAATATATCCGCGTTCACTAGAAGCACAATCTGGTTCAAACGATTTTAATGTTAAATGGTCGGGCAGCGTGAAACCTTAAAACGCAAGAGGAAGTTCGACTAGTTTTTTGACCGGGTAGACTTCTTTTAAAGTGGTAAACTTTTGAAAGCTGTAGTTTGCTTGTTAACGGTGTGTTCCAAAAATTAATAAGATAGAGAGGGGTTGCAATAAAATCTCTGTAAAGTAATTACCCAAATCAGAAGGGGAAAGGAAAAAATAGTGTTTTCCGCGCACAACGGAGGGTCAGTATATGTAGTTAACCAAAGTTGGATGGTTGTTTTAGCTAGGTTCTGATGCAAGTTTACACGGAAGCCGCACCCCCAATTCCTTCCCCTTAAATGGTTTTAATGCGCAAAACCCAGATCGGGCGCCTGGCTTGCTGTAGATTTTGATAACTTTTTTATGCGGCGTGTCACAAACTCGCCGTCACCGTTCGACATGCAACTCATACGATGGATTTCGTAGAAAATTTCGTGCAGCGGAGGTACCCTTGGCAGGTAACAATGCATGTACGACGTAGCAGGAAGTTTACTAACGCCAGACCGAACGTCAGCTAGTACGAGGTGACGATCATATCTGCCACTGCGCATGCTCAGAAGGCTTAACACTCGGTCGTCTCCAAATCCTGAGGGACGGGAGTTTTGGGGAGATTTTTCCCCGATTCGCGTCGTCGCCACAACGACAACGTGAGTGAGTTTTTTTCGATTGAAAAACAAATAACCGGAAACATTAGAAATGTTGGAAGAGAAGTTGAAAAAGAATAGAACAAAGCAATGAAATAAAAATGAAATGGAAGAGAAGTTTGAAAGAAGGATTAACAACAAAGTAAATACAAAAAAATCAATTGAAGAGAAGATGAAAGAATGAAATTAAACAAAGAAATTATTAGAAATGATGGAAGAGAAGATGAAGAGGGATTAAAACAAAGAAATACATAAGAAATGAGGAAGAGAAAATGAAGAAGGATTGGATTAACAAGAATACATCAGATGATGGGAGAAGAAGGTGAAAGAAGAAAAAACAGAAATACATAAGAAATAATGAAAGAGAATGAAAACGATTAAAACAGAAATTACATAAGAAATGATGTAGAGGAAGAATGAAAGAAGGATTAAAAACAAAGAGAAAACATAAGAATGATGGAAGAGAAGATGAGAGGATTAAAACAAGAAACAGCATAAAAAATGATGGAAGAGAAGATGAAAAGAAAAAAAAACAAAGAATCACAAGAAATTAATGAAAGAGAAAATGGACAGAAGGATTAAACAAGAAAATACATAAGAAATGATGAAAGAGAAATGAAAGAAGAAAAAAAAAAAGGAAATACATTAGAAATGATGGAGAGAAGTGAAGGAATGGTTAAAAACAAAGAAATACATAAGAAAATTGTGGAAAGAGAAGGTGAAAGAAAGGAGAAAATAAGCATAAACATAATTCAAATGATTGTCACCACGATTCCAACATTTTGTCACGTGACTGTGGAAATACGTCGTCAAAAGCGAAGGGTCTGCGAAGGGAAACGAACGAGGTTCTGCACGACGTCCATGACGCTCTCAGTTTATACTCGTAGTAGTCGACGTTCGGTCCGAGGTCAGAATAGCCTCCGTATACCCTACTAACAGAACTTTCACGGCAATCGCGGAAGCGCTGACCCGCAGGACTCTGTGCGTGCATGGTGCATGCAACGCAGCTACGTTGATGGCAATGCCCGTAGCCTAGACGAGTTGTAGCCGCATTATTTAAGCTTAATAGTAGTTTACGGACGGTACGACACGGCAAAAACCGCGTTTGGAATGGTTTAGAGGCTGGGGCGCTGGTTGTTGCGAGGAATTCGACTGGTTTGGTTTCGCTTAAAGGGAATGCAGTAACATTGAAATGATATTCAAATCAACATTTTATTCGATTTAGGCTTATTTTTGCCAACATAAATTAGTAAACACTTAGGTCATTCCTGGTATCTCTTCAAAATTGCAAGCTATTGTTTGCTTTATCTTCGAGATATCAATGATTCCCGAATCCCCGCAGAATGATTTATAAACCATGTGCTTTTCACATAGCACAACACACACCAATTTTCGCTGTTGTAATAGTCCCGCCCTATAGCGCCTGCTGAGCTATCGCAAGCAGAGGGTACTGGTGGTTTCGCTATTGCTTGGCATTTTTTTGTTATAAAAATACTGTTTTTAAGGTAGTAAATGACTTCCATTGATCTGAAACTTTCAGTAGTTTGGTTTTAACTGTTGGAACATATAACTGTTTTAGCTTGATCTAATTGCTGCGCTTGTTTTGAAAGCTAACCGAATCCTTTAATTCGGGGCGCCAAAAATTGTACGAACCCCCAATCCCTCGTTAAAATGGTCAAGCGTTGGTCCTGGCCTTCATGCTCCATTTAAAGGGCCTGTCCGCACAGAAGGCGGATCGTTGTGGCGACAACCTGCCAACTACTTTTTTAGTAAGCGCCATCGCCACCATGCGCAGGTCAAATCGCCTACGTGAAAGAACGTAGCAAATTCTGTTGCCGCTAGTTTCTCAACACAGTTAAACAATAGCGCGGCGTCAAGGTTGGGCTTGACGTCAATGACCGTAGCCCTGTCTTTTCTTGTCGCGAAAGGTGCTATCATCGGTAGAATTGTCGCCAGAAGAACATGTTTTTAGCAGAGCGGAACGGCGGGCCAGTTTGTAGGTTGCCGAACGCTCAAGCGTACGTTGTACGCATCGCTGAAACCGAAGGGCAGTGAAATTTAAGCCGCTACCCGGCTTTGTTCGCCACTCCATTGCATCAAATTCGGATCGGCCTCCCAATTCAGATACTGTACATCGCCGCTGATTTTTGAAATTTCCAAAGAATTAATCACAAACCAAATTATAATGCGCGACTGGAGAGGACTATCAACGAATATAAGGCGACAGCCGGCCATCAGGGTAGAAAACAACTCGATCGCCCCTGTGTCAGTCGCAAAGATCGCACAGTGCGCAAGTTCACATTTTGGTTGATTTTTAAGCTGCGACGAGAGAAGTCGAGCTGCGAGATGCGCGAAGGTCGGGGCTTTGTATTAATCGGATACAAGCTATTGTTGGTCTATTTGTTTGCGTGGGAAAGCCAAGTCGTTGTCCGTAAAGCCTATCGTAGACAGAGTCGTAAGATTACGTAATATCATCTTCGGTCACCTACGATTCTTGGAACACGATTCATAGCAGGGTTTTCTAACATCATAGGTTCGGCCACAACGATCGCCCTCCTGTGGGACAGACCCTTCAAGGGCTGTCCCACAGAAGGCGATCGTTGTGGCGGACAACGGTCTACGGACTACTTTAGTACCCATCGCCTGTTAAGATCGGTGAATTGCGTTTGTCGCCAACAAATACGTATGAAAATGCTGTTCGCCCTTTATGGTTTTCATCACAAGTAACACAGCCGGCGTAAAGTTTGGTTGACGTCAATGACGCGTAGCCTGTCTTCTCCTTGTCGCGACAATTTGCTATGCGTAGATTGTCGGCAGATGAACGTGTTTAGCAAAGATACGGCGGCAGTTTGTAGGTTGCCGCGCTCGGTCAGCGTACGTTGCATGCATGCGCTAAGCAGAGCGGTCAGTGAATTTAAGCCGCTACGACCTTTTTGTCGCCACCTACATTCATCAAAAATTCAGAATCGGCCTCCCATTTCAGATACTGTAACAGTCGCCGCAAATTTTTGAATTTTCAAAATCACTCCACGACCAAATTATAATGCCGCGACTGAGAGGACAATCACGAACTTAAAAGGTGACAGGCCGCCATCAGGTAGAAAACGACTCGATCGCCTGTGTCATCGCAGGATCGCCACAGTGTGCAAGTTCATTTTTGGTTTATTTTAAGCTGCGACAACGGGAAGTCGAGCTGCGCGAGAATGCGGCGAGGTCGAGGCTATTGTATTATCGGATACAAGCTTGTTAGTCTATTGTTGCGGGGAAGCAAGTCGTTGACGTAGCCTATCGTAGATAAGAGTCTTAAGAATCGTAATATGATCTTCGGTCCCTACGATTACGACACGATTCTGGCAGGTTCTAACATGGCATAGTTTTGTCGACCACAAGGAATCGCCTCCGTGGACAGGCCCTTTAGTCAGTTCGGTGAATTTAAACAGCCTTGACGGTCCAAGCCTAAACGCTATTGAGTAATAAACAATCCTCGTTTGCCTCTTTTTGTTATTGGATTGCTATGTATATAGATTTATTTTATATTCTGGACGGGTGGATAATAGCCTTTGTACCGGAGATGCATAAAAACCATGATGACCAATTATAACCACTATCATGTCTATTGAGTTTGGCCGCATTAATACAGTAATCCGAACTCTGCCGTGGAGGACATTGTTATCTAATTGATAACGACTATAGAAGAATTCAAAAATTAAACTGTAACACGATGGTGGGGGAGGGAGGTCAGATAGACCAGTCCCCCGCCGTCCACTGACCCTCCATAGGCCCCCCAGCCTGGAGGGACGCATCGTGGAAATCGACACGGATGGTAGAGTCACACGAAAAGGCATGCCCTGAAAGAAAACACCCGCTCTCCACGGGGATAGCAATCGGCCACCTCCGGCGGAGGGGACCCAAGTCCTCGAGACGAAACTCCCTGCTGGAAGTAACGTTTGAGGTGCCACTGAAAGGGGCGCATAAGCAGCCGACAGTCCGGTACCAGGCCGGTAAGGCTGGATAGCAACCCATGAAGCGAAGCCACAGCTTGGCCCTCGCTCTGGGGAGGGAGCTGAGGCGCCAAGCACAGGCCACTATGTCTCGTATACGGCGGTGCTCGGCCGGGCTCGCTCCCGAGCAAAATCCAACTCGGCTCCCAGATAAACTGGTATGCGAGTCGGTGAAACTCTGACTTGTCCAGTTCACGGCAAACCCAACGCTAGGGTCCACCGTAAGAGGACCTCCCTGTGCGTACAAGCAGCTCCCGGGAATTGGCTCTAAAACCAGTCGTCCAGGTAGACGTAAAGTCTGAGGCCCTGCTCCCTGAGGAAGGCTACCAAGGCGCTCACGACCGAGTAAAAACTCGTGGGGCCAGTTTCAGGCCGAACGGTAGTACTCATATCGGTAGGTTTTGCCCAGCACAGAAACCCAAAAGTCCCTCGACCTGGGGTGGATGGGCACGTGGAAGTACGCATCTCTCAAATCGAGAGATATTGCCCAATCCTCCGAGCCGAGCGAAGGAAGAATCCTGCCGAGGTGTTCGTATTGGAAGTGCTCCTTGGGAAGGAGCGTATTGATCCTTTCATATTCAGGATCATGCGTAACTTGCCCGACCGTTTCGGATAATGAATATCGGAGAGAGGGACAAACCACGGTGGTCCCTCACCTCCTCTATACCCCCTTCGTCAGCAGCGACGAAATCTCCCCGAGATATGCCGCTGATAAAGGGGGAAAGTCTGGGGGTGCGTCTCCGGATGGCGCCGCCCGGGAGGGGACCCGTGAGTGGAACACGGTAACCCTCCCGAACAATCGACAGCACGAATGCGTCGTCGGTGATCTCTTCCCCAAGCGGGAAGAAACCTGAGAGACGCCCCCCGACTCTCACAGGAACCGGTCGGGCCGCACCGTCACCCCCGACCCCCTTTGGCTTTCGCCTTGGTTGAGGGGGGAGAGGTACGGGACTTAGGGCCATGAGAGGAGGACTTCTTGGACTTGGCTTTGCCCGTTTAACGGGGATCTTGCCCTGAACGTCCTCCCGAGGTTTCCGTCTGGGCTCTGCGACAGGCGCAGCAGGACGGGTACTCTTGGATTTACGCTGGTGGACTCGGCTTGCGCTTCCCGCCAGAAGCCTGTTCAGCCAGCTCATCGCCTGCTTCAACTCATCCAATTCCTCTTACACCTGGAGTTGAACTGGCCGCGAAGAGGAACGGTGAGGAAGGGTCCATAGACTCCGCCCATGCTCTGAGTCCAGTGACCCCTCGAGCTTTAGACGGGCGAGAGTCCTTTTCTGACGATCTCTGTTACCAGTAACGAGGTCGCCGCTAGCTGGTGAAAACCAGCCCCGAAAGGGGAACAAGGACCTTGTCAAGGTCTCAAGATCTTGTGACGAGATCTTGAGAGGCTTGGCTCGGGCACGGAGAGAGCAAAATATTCAAAAAGGCGACAGCCTCATGCCACCTCTGATGCCGGCCTCTACCTCCTGAATGTGACGATCTTCGGACAAGTCTTGCCACCCAGGGGCATGAATCTTCTCACCAAAGCGAAGGGCCTCCGAAGAGATCTCTTGGGAAGAAATAGACCGTCCATCGAAGACTTCTCAAAGGAGAACTCCTGGCCCAACTTATGGACGGAAGAGCGCTTAGTTCTAGCGATAGTCCACTTCTGAGCGCACAGCTTCCCCCGAACTGAGGGAAGGCTAAGCGGGTTTGGGTTGCTTCGCGAGAAGCAAGCCAGACATCAAGGACGACGGAGCCGGAGGCCTAGAAATAGCTCAGGCTCGTATTTGTCCAAAAGGCGTATTGCTAACGCCGCAAGATCCGAGGTGGAGTAGTCCACCTGCGGGTCGGCCTCGAGTCTTCAAAGGCTGAACCAGACTCCGACTCGTAGTCACCAGACTCTTCCTCCGACCAATCCGATTCAGGCTCCACCAGGGTCGGTGGAGGCGGGGAGGACTCCGGGGGGACTCGGCTGATCAAGTGAGAACTCCGAAGTTAGTCGGAGTCAATCACCGATCCCGTATCCCGGGGACGAGCGGCTGGGACCCCGAGGCGGGCGGTCCGAGCTAGAGGCCGACGTGGTGGGTGGTTGTGACCAGGCCGGTGTCCTAGGACGAGGCCGGGTGTCCACTGCACGAGGGGTAAGCTGTCCCATCACCTCTGGGGGCGAAGCCCGAGGGATAGGTAGCGAAACCCGCATGGTAGGGTGCCGGGGCACCCACCAAGGATCGGATATCCGGCAGCTCTCGGGCCTGGCCAAGCAGGGCGAGCAGTCTGCATCCTGGCGGATAACGAATACCCCGGACGTTCGGGTAGAACATCCTGGGTCCGAAAGACCGGGCATTCGATGGAACAAACTCCCGGTGGGTGTTAGGGCGTATCCCGGGGATAGCCGTAATGCCCTGCGAACCACCAGCGCGTGAACGGGGGTGGAGGCACTCCGGACGTGGGGCGGAGCCGCCATCCTGGGTACCCAAGATGAGGTGGTTCCGCCAGACGCAGAACTGCGGCGCACGGGTCCCAAACCGTACTCGGCACACCCGCGGGGCATGCCTGGGCGAGAGGCGTGGGCGCACGACTCTCTTCCCTAAGTGAGACAGAAACCGCATTTCCTGTGCTACACTCGGGGCCGGGGGGCAAGACGTCTGGGAAGACGAACCGCTCCCTTAGCCAGAGACAACCGAGACGACACGGTCTTAGGCCACTTGGCAAACGTGGGACGTTTAGCCGTGGTGCTCTTCGAGCTAACAACCTTTTCTGAGTGCTGGACTTCGAAGAGGAGGAGCCCGCGCTGGACACAAGTGTCACTGGCGTATCTCCCCCCCATTCTTAGGCAGAGAGGCGGACGACCTGGCGGTCGAGACGGCTCTCCGCGCCGGGCAAGCTTCCGATCCCGGCGAAACCGGCTTCGAAGAGACCAAGGCCACCAGCGTGTGTCGTCAGAAGAGTCACTCCTGCTGTCCATGGTTAGAACGCCTCTGAAAAGAAAAGATAAAAATTTTCTTTGTAAGCGAAAACTAAACTCCTTAGAAAGCTAAGGTTAGACAGCGAGCCGGCACTTAGGCGGCTCACGGAGAACTCTAAAAAAGAAAAACTCGTCTAGAGCAGCTAGACGAAGAAAGAAATTTTTTTTTTTTTTTTTTTTTTTTGTTTTTGGACGAAAACGGGGGAAACCTCCGTTAAAACCCGACCAAAAAAGAATATGCACCAGAAAGCGACTAACAAAGAGTCGCTCGACCACACATACACACACCACACGCCAACAAAACAAGATGCGAAGAACAAAGACCGGAAGTCCAAGACCCGCAGACACCTCGCAAAGGCCAGTGGCCAGCGGGAAAAAGTACAATAATATAATCAAAAAACGTACTTAAAAGTCAAATAGTTCTAGAAGAAGAAGGAAACCTCCTAAAGGAGAACAACCCAAATGGAAAAGTCGGAGCAAAGGCGGGACTGAGTTTCAAGGAAAAACAGACGCCCAAACCGACCGACAACAAACCACGCTAAAATGAACGAGTGGACTGGGTTGGAAACTGAAGAAAAACGCCCGAAAAAGGACGTAATTCTAAGCCAAAAGGAGGGCGCAATAAACCTAAAGCACCCAAATTTAACGCTAGGCGTAAAAGGAGGCTTTTGGAAGCGCAAATATTTGATATAATTATTTTTCAAAATCGCAAGTAGGAACGAGCTCACCCGAGATTTCAGGAACGGTCCGGTCAGCATGACTCGAAAATACAGAATGAATATTAGTGGTCTACGCCACCTTTTGATAGCAGGCGAGGCAGGTATTCAGGGATGGGGCAGGGAAGTAGGGAAAATGTTTTGGTAGTCTATTGTTGATCTGGTCTATGCATTGTTCTCCGTGAACAAAAGCAAGGTAAGAGAGGGTCATGTGATTATTGAAGTAAATTACCCCGGACAAATACCCCCCCCCCCCCGCCAAAAACTACCCCTAACCATAACCTTTTTTTGCATGGCGGTAATTGTCCAGGGGTAGTTGTCTTGATAGTGTTATATTTAAAAAAACATGGCTTGACCCAGATTTACAATGATATTAGATACCATTTTCCTGGTAATAAGTGTACCATAATCTTCCATTCTATCTCAAAGTAGATTATAAATTTGAAAGATAATATCTTTAGATTACCAAACTACATTATACCCCAGCTTTGACACAAACTTGAAAATACTTAAAATAACTTGAAACTTTCTAAAGCACAGCATATTGAACAGTTAAAAAACATGTCCAAACAAATGCATTTAGTCTTTGACAATATAATGCCCAGAATTAGGTTTAAGGGTAGATTTCAGGGGGGGGGGGGGGGTCTTGAAACTTTACAAAAGAAGAATTTCTTTGACCCACCTGCTATGCTTGAAGTTGTAATACCCAGCCGGAATCCTGTGATGAAAAGGAGACATCAACTGAGAACCAAATCCAAGCTTCCCTTCCTGGTAGAAAACCTCAAGTAATCATAGGTTCCTGTAAACTGTGCCACAAGTGTATCAAGGTCAAAGGTCAACCCTCACCGACGGACAGGAAATCATAGAAGGCCCCACACTGATGTTGGTTGCCATAATGAATACACGATAGAAAGAGGCGCTAGAACGGTCCACAGAAGGCTGAGGTCATTGTCGTAGTTTGAGGGAAATCCTGGCGAAGTTAGAATGTAGATTTGATCGACCGAGAGTGGTATGTCAGCCATTGGGTCTAGATGATCAAAACAAGAAGACATTGAAAATGTGGACGAATCAGATATAAATATACATTGTACAAGTTTGTAATGTAATTTTGGTTTTTATTTTATTTGGCACCAAAAATATATTATTGCTTATTGTAACCACATTAGATATGATATTAATTCTTTCCTAAATTTTCCAAACATACATTTCAATTTCCAGCTGCATATCACAGTATCATGTACGTCATGTGTGTGTTTGTTTTTTTGCTGAGTGCAAGAGTAACAAAAAAAAAATGTCATCAATTTTAGGTCTATAACCTTATCACAATGTTGTTTTTGTTTTTTTGTTTTTTTTTTTTTTTCTTTTTCATTTAAGTGTTTGCTTACCTGGGCCACTAGGGGTAGGTGCAACAGTGGTTAATACAGGACCTGTGTAACACACAAAGTTGACAGATAACAATAATATACCATGTAACTGCATGCAATATTCCTATGCATTATTTTATCTAGAGGGCGTGATGGCTTTAGAAGTAATAGTCTTGTAAATGTGAGGTCTATGAAAGTAGGGGCTTTAATGTAAACGTAGTATCAAAAACAAGTATTAAGGAAACGAATATCTTGAGATTCTAGTATTCTGAGAGATCTACTGTTTGATTGCCCATTTACAAGATCCCCCATCTAAATGTATGAGAGCATATTTAGAGTGGACTTATAAGTCTCATATATTGTCATTATTATTAAAAAGAAGATACATGCATTCTAGCATTATGTAGAATTAATGAGATGACAGAAGATGGTCGATACACCCAATGCCATCTGTCCCACAGTTAATGAATACTGGTAGGAAAGAAGTGGTTTTTAGTGTTTAATATCGATGGCAGCTGTTTCTTGAGTAATGTCACTGTAGTGGAAAGGTTACTAGCTATACAAGGATATGAGTTGTGTTTTATTCTTATATCACAAGCTTGTGGACTTACCATTAACAAAGATATAAAAGGTACATGAGTCAGTATTTCCTGCATCATCTGTTGATGTGTAGATCACTGTAGTGTTTCCAATAGGAAAGTAATCTCCAGGATTGTGAGTGGATATCAATTTTTCCATGCCAGAGTTATCTGTAGCTGTAGGTGATGTCCAGGTTACTACAGCTGTAGCATTACCACTGTCTGTGTTGACACTCTGATCACTTGGACATCCACTGATGACTGGATTCTCATCGTCTAAAATTCAAAGTAAAAGAAAACAACTCACTGTTTAATAACAGACATCTTAACACAATAATCAAATATACCCTCTTCAATTTCATCTATTGCATTCAAATCTTGATATTCATAATTCCAGTAGTTGTTGATCCTATTCATATGGCCCATAGACCAATACGACCTCAGAGCAGTGTAAATTCTGGCGGCCATAGCTGGGGGGCTTCCAATGGGTTATGCATCGAGCCAGAAAGTGCGTGAATGCACAATTTCCTTTTTTATGCATAC
>CALNVZ010002974.1:6507429-6529630 GCA_940671915.1 Paracentrotus lividus
TTTGCACAAAAGCAGCATCTGTAGCTGTAGGTGGTGTCCAGGTTACTACAGCTGTAGCATTACCACTGTCTGTGTTGATACTCTGATCACTTGGACATCCAATGATGACTGGGTTCTCATTGTCTTATAATTGATTAAACATATTGATACATTTCTCATATTTGCTTAAAACAGAGGTATAGTATTGGTAAATCTTAAATATATACAATTCATTCAGATTTTGAAATTATTTTGATTGCGATTACATGGATATGATAAAATACATATTATTTTGATCTAAAAAGATCTAATAAAAATTACAAATGTGTATAAATTTATGATGTTAATGCCTTATGAGTTGTTTCACGATCAGCAAAAAATGACCTCATCTTGCAACGGGAAGAAACTCTGGAGACTAATTGTGAAGTTCTGTGGTGTAGCCTGGTGCTCGCATCAAGCAAGACCTTAATGATTGGAGCCTACTACAGACCTCATGAAAACGATGCAAATAGTCTTGCAGAGCTTGAAGTTTCCCTTGCACGTCTTAGCATGAACTATACAATTCTCCTAGCCGGGGATTTCAACTTCCCAGGATGGAAATAGGCAGAAAGAGAAATCGCCAACTGCGGCTATCCAGTCCTTCATCAGCATTTTGGAGAAATGTTAGATGATAAAGGTCTCACACAACTCGTTGAAGAGCCAACACGTCAAGAAAACATCCTAGACCTGGTTATCACCAACAATCCAACGCTCTTCACAGAGATATCGGTTGTCCCAGGCATCTCGGACCATGATTGTCCCTTGGTCCAAATCAATACCAGGGTCAGCAAAAGGAGACCAGTCCCGCCACGGCGTATCTTGCTGTATGGGAAAGCCAACTGGGATCGTTTCGCTCTACATATGGAAGAAGTCGGCGACCAAATCTATTCTCATCGTGACGTTTTGTCCGCCAATGAAATGTGGGAAGTCTTTGCCAAAAACATTGAAACAGGTATTAAGAACTATATACCACACAAGATGAGCAAACCTCGTGATAATCTACCCTGGATCACTCGCAGGATCAAATCACTCCTCAGTAGACGGAATAGACTAAGCAGGAGATGCCGTAACCAGAGAAAAGCCAACATCCAACCCAGTAGAGAACTGCTTCTAAAACTACGGGATCTTAAACGTCGTATCCAGAGAGAATTAAGAAGTGCCTACTGGGCCTATATCGAGGATATGATAACACCAGATGATCAGGATGAGTACCAGGGTATGAAGAAGTTTTGGAAGTTCATCAAGCACAACAGAACAGACCAAGCTGGCATCACACAACTGATAAAGGACGGAAGACGCATATCTGATGCTAAGGAAATTGCCAACACTCTAAACCAGCAGTTTGAATTGGTGTTTACTCGAGAGACTGAGTTATCCGACGATCTCCTTCCAGAAGTCTCGCCATTTCCAGATATGCCAGATGTCTTAATAACCACTCCAGGAGTCAAAAAACTGTTGGAAAAGCTAAAGGTCCACAAAGCTGCAGGTCTCGATGGAATAACACCAAGAATCCTTCAAACCCTTGCTCCAGTGTTGGCGCCAATACTAGCCTGCATCTACAACAAGTCATACACAACTGGAGTCTTACCAGACAAGTGGCGACAGGCAAATGTGGTCCCTGTGTTCAAGAAGGGCAAACAGACGGACGCAGCTAACTACAGACCAATCTCCCTCATCTGTTGTGTTTGCTGCAAGGTAATGGAGCACATCATAACCAGCAGCATCATGCGGCATGCAGCAATCCATGACATATTGTATCCTCTACAATTTGGCTTCAGGTCAAGAATGTCGTGTGAAACTCAACTTGCCGGGTTCATTGGAGATCTGCAGAATAACATGCAGCAAGGAAAACAGACGGACATCATTGTACTTGACTTGAGTAAAGCGTTCGACAAGGTTGGACATCGTCGCCTTGGTAAGAAACTGCAATATTATGGCATCAGAGGGTGCACAGCGAGATGGATTAAGAGCTTCCTCTCCAATCGCACACAAGAAGTTGTACTAGAGGGAACATCATCCTACATTGGTCAGGTGCAGTCAGGCGTACCCCAGGGATCCGTTCTCGGTCCTAGCCTCTTCCTCTTCTTCATCAACGACCTGCCCGAACACCTCATTTCCAATGTACGACTATTCGCTGATGATACACTAATCTACATGACAGTGAAATCTGCCAATGATGCCATACAACTCCAAACTGACTTAGACGCGCTAGCAGCCCAGTCACACACATTGCCTGTAATAATCTTCAAGTCTGAAGGACACAGGTCTACACTGAAGAAGAAGAAGAAGGGTACACCCATTGGTCTCACTGGACCAAAAAAAAAAGTTGTTTTATTTTTCCTCAATTGAAATGATATTGCTCTTAAATTTTGAGGCATGAGGTCACCAACTATTTTTCTAAAGGGGTTCAAATTTTTCATTACACCTAAAGCAAATTGCTTCAATTTTCGGAGAGGACGCTTTTTGATGGAACGTGATTTGACAATGTTGTAACGTGAACTGTCTGAAAAATAAGTGGATTTGGGCAAAGTAAACATATAGGCCCGAATTCACAAACATGGTTTAATTAGTCCATGGTCTAAATCAGGGGTTTAAACCACGGATTTAGACCATGGTCTAAATCCGGGTGGTTTGTGAATACCAAAATTTAGACCATGGTCTAAATCTGTGGTTTAAACCCCTGATTTAGACCATGGACTAACTAAACCACGTTTGTGAATTCGGGCCCATAAGTTTGTTGCATATATGGCCATGCGTTTTGATTTGGGCCCTTAAAAAGGTGGAGTTGTGACATCTGCTCCTCAAATATGATTTTGTTTATTGATTTACTCAAAAACTATACAAGCTATATAGCTGAATTTGGTCTTAAATTAAAGCTCTCATGTAGGGCAACAAAATACATGTCTTTAAAAAATGTTAAAATTTCATCATTGTCTGTTAATTAACTGTTACTTAATGTGAGTCAGGGGTGGAGGAGGAGCCGCGCAGGAGGAGCCGCGCAGCAAATATGGTACATGTGCTGTAAAACGGAGTTAAATCATGTTCAGAGATGGAATTTTTTTTAAATTGAAATGCATTCACCCTTCTGAAACACTTGCAACATGTAATTTAGCTTGTTTATGATCCATAAAAGTAGTTATAAACAGATTACTGTTGGACACTATTGTCACTGTACTACATGTATATGAATGACAATTTCTTTACAGCTAAAGGGCTCTTATATCTAACATTATGGTTAATAATGTTTACCAAGATAAAGGGACTTTCACATGTCTGTACTACTTTGCTACTTCTATCTGCCTTTATACCAACTTATATAGGATCCTTCATTACATGTCTAGTATCTTAAACAGCGAGTTACAATACTTAGAACACGGCAACAAGGTACATTTTCTTAAAAAATTGAAATTTTTGAAGTCATCTTTCCAGCCTGGAGCAAAATGCGGTAAACTCTCCAAGGGTATAGAAAGTTATACATGTTTGGAAAGCTCTTTATGTGACGAGTTCAAATCTGCAGTAAATCATGTTGTAGGGTAAGCAGTATTTTTTTTGCAAGTTTTTTTGCAAAGCCATCTTTTTTCATGATTTTTTTCAGGCTTTAAGATTCATAACCTTTCAAGGGCGCCACCTATGTTAATTTTAAGCACATTTTTGAACTCCTCAGACATTCAGCTTCCAGAAAATGTATACTTTTGTGGGGTTAATATAAAGTTTTAAGAAGTTACAGCCACTTTCATGGAAATGCGCACGATTAGTACAAATTTTGAGTGTGTCACACAAAATGGGCCCAACTTAAAACACATGGCCATATACAAGTGTTCTTACAGACAAAAACATTGTTTATCAATGTTTATTATGTCTAACTATGCGTAAAAACACCGAATTTGGAGAGGACATTTTTTGACGGATTTGGTACCCCATGTTTGGTTAAAGGTCACAAAAAATTCAAATTAATTGTAGCTTCTGGGGTTTTCAGTTTTTAAACAATAGCATTTCAGTAGTCAATTCTGATTGGAAAAACAAGACCAATGATTGCTAATAATTAAGATGCGCAGGCTCAAACTTACAAAAAACAAAATGAGACAGTAATTTTGCCCTAACATGCCCGATATGGTCAATTTTTAGAAGTAAATGTATATTTCAATAATATAATTTATTTTCTCTTGTAGGTTGCTCTGACAGTGCACAATAGCTTGCCATCTTAGATTTGAAAATACAGTATCTATATTTCCGTTTATGGTGCACAGAAGGCCATTTTTGACGGTGTATCCTAATCGTAAAACAACCCTTATATGAAAGGCTGAGATCACAGAAAGTTGGCTAATCTATTCTTTGATATAAAACAACTTCAGAAGCATAGAGAGGTAGAAAATTTTCAGGATTATATTTTTGTAAATACCTTACCGACATAAATTAGCTAAATATAAAGAATAATTGTTTGGAATACCTACTGTATTTAGAAAGATATTTTCGCAATTTTCTACTAGTTGGGGAAATTCGCGAGATCAAAATCTCGCGAATTTGGTGATGACTTCATTACTATACATAGCCTTGTACTGAAGTGGAAATTTTCGCGATGATCGACTCGCGAAATTCACGACAATAAAGTCACCGGGAAAATAACCACTTATTCAAAGTGAAATAAATATTACTGCAGATATAGCATTCTGAATGTGGTCTAATGATAAAAAATAATTTACAAAGATTCAAAATGTTTTGTGTACTGGTAACTTCAATATTTTGGAGTTGCAGTGTTTCATAATATTATCAAATCTTTGACCAAAACTATACTCCCAGCTTACAGCAGTAAGTCATGAAACTTATTTTGAGGGGGTATAACAATATTATAAAAATGTACATGCATCTGTATATCCTGTCATATGTTGATGTATAGATCAGTGTGGTGTTTCCAATAGGAAAGTAATCTCCAGGGTTGTTAGTGGATTTCTTAGTGCCAGAGTTATCTATAGCTGTAGGTGGTGTCCAGGTTACTACAGCTGTAGCAGAACCACTGTCTGTATTAAAACTTTGATCAAATATTTTCGTACTTCTTAATTCAAACTTACCTCGTACTGTTACATCAAAAGTACAAGTTTGAGTGTTGCCTGCTTCATCTGTAGATGTGTACGTCACAGTGGTAGATCCAATAGGGAAAGGATAGCCAGGATTATAATCTGATATCAATGTTTGTGAGCCAGAATTGTCTGAAGCTGTAGGTTCTATCCAGCTTGCTATCCCTGTTGCTAAACCACTATCTGTATTCACAGAGATTGAGCTTAGACAACCAGATATTACAGGTTTCTCATTATCTGTGATATAAACAAATATATTATAAATGTGTTTAAACTTCACTTGATGTGTTAATAATTATGGTCATAAAGCTTTATGTTAATTTCTTAAGATATCAAGACATAACGAGACCAATACCTAAAGATTCGTAAGTTGACCTGAATGACTATTGACCTGTGTACCCCAAAATCTAATCAGATTGTCTTCTTAAGGTGATACATAACATTAGCATTTTGAATTTCATATCTCAAGTGATTTTTGAGATTGAATTTAGATAGCTTTTATGAACACATGTTATGGCAACTAATGTGCTGAAATGTGACAATCTTACAATAATAAAAAAGAAAAGACTTTGGTAATTATATCACTATTACAAAGATACATGAAAAACGATAACAAATAATATATCATAAATGCGACACAAGAATAATCTCAATAACAGAGAGCTAATGATCAAGATATAGTGACAATCAGAAAGCAAGACAGAAGTATGTGGACTGACTTCATGACCCAAATACATGACACCTCAATACTGCACCACCTTTTGAGGCCTCAACTTACCTCGTACTGTTACATCAAAAGTACAAGTTTGAGTGTTGCCTGCTTCATCTGTAGATGTGTATGTCACAGTGGTAGATCCAATAGGGAAAGGATAGCCAGGATTATAATCTGATATCAATGTTTGTGAGCCAGAATTGTCTGAAGCTGTAGGTTCTATCCAGCTTACTATCCCTGTTGCTAAACCACTATCTGTATTCACAGAGATTGAGCTTGGACAACCAGATATTACAGGTCTCTCATTATCTGTGATATAAACAAACAAATTATAAATGTGTTTAAACTTCTGTTGATATGATAATATGGTCATCAAGCTTTGCGTTAATTTCTTAAGATAACAAGACATAACGAGACCAACACCTAAGGATTTGTAAGTTGACCTGAATGACTATTGACCCCTGTACTCCAAAATCTAATCGGATTGTCTTCTTAAGGACGTTGCCCAGTTATGTTCCTGCCCCTGTTGACTGCGCATCCTGGACGCGCAAAATTATGTCACAATGGAAAATACTCAGCGCTCATGGGCGATCCAGCGCTTTAAGAGTTAAGGGAAATAAACTTTATAAAGATCATATTTAGTCCTTCTTTTTGTTCATTATTTGCAAAGATTCTTAGGGAGCATGCTTTTGAATCATTCGTAACTTAGATAGAGTTGTTATACTTTAGCGTGTTTTTGGCACGTTTCGGTAGTTTTCAAGTCGACTCGTCTCATTTATGATGCATATATTTTGAAAACAAGCACATAGACCCCCACTTTTCAATGCTTCTGCTCGTTTAGTATACATTCCTCTACAACTTTGACAATTTTCATTAAAATGTCATGGATTATGAATGTTCGGGAGCATGATTTTGAATCAAGAGTAATTTAGATTGGATTTTCAGATTTTTTTTGACGTTTTCAGCGCGTTTTGTGATTTTCAAGCTAGTTCGCAACTATTTGGGCACCGATAGTTTGAAAACGAGCACATGAACCCTCCTTTTTTAAAGTTTCTACATATTTATGATGAATCCCTCTACAACTTTGCAAATTTTGATGAGACTGTCATGGATTTTGAAAAAAAAGTGCACCTTAAACTATACTTTTTTATTTTCTTGTAGATTCCAAGCCTCTAAGATATGGTTTTTGCCATTTTATGCACAATTTTTTCCACATGAGGGCGTTGCTGGCTCGAAAATAAGTACAAACATGCCAGTTTAAACAATGTCCTCATCTTCGGTGTAATCTTCGTAACAAATCGGGGAGGTTTGATAAAGTTTGATACGGTTTTGACGAAGTAATGACGATTTGAACTCGTTTGTTGCAATTGCGAGGTCTAACAGAGGCCAATTTCTTAAATTATGCGTACTTACATGCCATCCAAATATGGAAACTTCAAAGTTCCGTAGCAAAAAAATCAAGCACATGAACCCGTATTATTTTTTGCATTTTTGGCATACATAGATACCAAAGTAACTCTGTGCAAAATTAGCCGGGTGAAAATGACATGGACTTTGTTTCAACTGTGCAACGTCCTTAAGGTGATACATAACATTAGCATTTTGAATTTCATATCTCAAGTGATTTTTGAGATTGAATTTGGATCGCTTTTATGAACACACGTTATAGCAACCAATGTGCTGAAATTTTACAATAATAAAAGATAATAAGCCTTTGGTAATTATAACACTATTACAAAGATACATACAAAACGATAACAAATAATATATCATAAATGTAACACAAGAATAATCTTAATAACAGAGAGCTAATGATCAAGATATTATGACAATCAGAAAGCAAGACAGAAGTATGTGGACTGACTTCATGACCCAAATACATGACACTTCAATACTGCACCACTTTTTGAGGCCTCAACTTACCCATCACTGTTACATCAAAAGTACAAGTTTGAGTGTTGCCTGCTTCATCTGTAGATGTGTATGTCACAGTGGTAGATCCAATAGGGAAAGGATAGCCAGGATTATAATCTGATATCAAAGTTTGGGAGCCAGAATTATCTGAAGCTGTAGGTGCTATCCAGCTTACTATCCCTGTTGCTAAACCACTATCTGTATTCACAGAGATTGAGCTTGGACAATCAGATATTACAGGTCTCTCATTATCTGTGATATAAACAAACAAATTATTAATGTGTTTAAACTTCTGTTGATATGATAATATGGTCATCAAGCTTTACGTTAATTTCTTAAGATAACAAGACATAACGAGACCAACACCTAAGGATTTGTAAGTTGACCTGAATGACTATTGACCCGTGTTCTCCAAAATCTAATCAGATTGTCTTCTTAAGGACGTTGCCCAGTTATGTTCCTGCCCCTGTTGACTGCGCATCCTGGATGCGCAAAATTACGTCACAATGGAAAATACTCAGCGCTCATGGGCGATCCAGCGCTTTAAGAGTTAAGGGAAATAAACTTTATAAAGATCATATTTATTCCTTCTTTTTGTTCATTATTTGCAAAGATATGTAAAGCATTTATGTCGGTGCATGTTCGTGTTATTCTACGGATTGTGATGGATATGACATGAATTGTGAATCTTAGGGAGCATGCTTTTGAATCATTCGTAATTTAGATAGAGTTGTTATACTTTAGTGTGTTTTTGGCGCGTTTCGGTAGTTTTCAAGTCGACTCGCCTCATTTACAATGCATATATTTTGAAAACAAGCACACAGACCCCCACTTTTCAATGCTTCTGCTCGTTTAGTATACATTCCTCTACAACTTTGACAATTTTTATTAAAATGTCATGGATTATGAATGTTCGGGAGCATGATTTTGAATCAAGAGTAATTTAGATTGGATTTTCAGATTTTTTTTTTTACGTTTTCAGCGCGTTTTGTGATTTTCAAGCTAGTTTGCAACTATTTGGGCACAGATAGTTTGAAAACGAGCACATGGACCCCCATTTTTTAATGTTTCTACCTATTGAGGATGAATTCCTCTACAACTTTGCAATTTTTTATGAAAATGACATGGATTTTGAATGTTTGGGAGCATAATTTTGAATCAAGTGTAATTTAGAGTGGATTTTCACGCATTTTGGACGTTTTTGTCGCATTTTTGTGACTCTTCAAGCCGATTAGCGAGTATTCGGGCGCCGATAGTTCAAAAACGAGCACATGAACCCTCCTTTTTTAAAGTTTCTACATATTTATGATGAATCCCTCTACAACTTTGCAAATTTTTATGAGACTGTCATGGATTTTGAAAAAAAAGTGCACCTTAAACTATACTTCTTTATTTTCTTGTAGAGTCCAAGCCTCTAAGATATGGTTTTTGCCATTTTATGCACAATTTTTTCCACATGAGGGCGTTGCTGGCTCAAAAATAAGTACAAACGTGCCAGTTTAAACAATGTCCTCATCTTCAGTATAATCTTCGTAACAAATCGGGAAGGTTTGATAAAGTTTGATACGGTTTTGACGAAGTAATGATGATTTGAACTCATTTGTTGCAATTGCGAGGTCTAACAGAGGCCAATTTCTTAAATTATGCGTACTTACATGCCATCCAAATATTGCAACTTCAAAGTTCCGTAGCAAAAATATCAAGCACATGAACCTGTATTATTTTTTGCATTTTTGGCATACATAGATACCAAAGTAACTCTGTGCAAAATTTGCCGGGTGAAAATGACATGGACTTTGTTTCAACTGTGCAACGTCCTTAAGGTGATACATAACATTAGCATTTTGAATTTCATATCTCAAGTGATTTTTTAGATTGAATTTGGATAGCTTTTATGAACACACGTTATAGCAACCAATGTGCTGAAATTTTACAATAATAAAAGATAATAAGCCTTTGGTAATTATAACACTATTACAAAGATACATACAAAACTATAACAAATAATATCATAAATGTGACACAAGAATATTCTTAATAACAGAGAGCTAATGATGGGAAGACTCACTTCCCAGGCAAGCTGGATAAGCTAACTCCTCCAAAGCAAAGCTGAGGAAAGATAGCATGTAAATTTATAAAGTAAATTGTTTGCCTCACATAACCATCTAAAAGGCAAAATATCTGAGCCCCTAGTTTGTTCATCCACACCTACCCATCACTGTTACATCAAAAGTACAAGTTTGAGTGTTGCCTGCTTGATCTGTAGATGTGTATGTCACAGTGGTAGATCCAATAGGGAAAGGATAGCCAGGATTATAATCTGATATCAATGTTTGTGAGCCAGAATTATCTGAAGCTGTAGGTTCTATCCAGCTTACTATCCCTGTTGCTAAACCACTATCTGTATTCACAGAGATTGAGCTTGGACAATCAGATATTACAGGTTTCTCGTTATCTGTGATATAAACAAATATATTATAAATGTGTTTAAACTTCACATGATGTGATAATAATTATGGTCATCAAGCTTTATGTAAATTTCTTAAGATAACAAGACATGACGAGACCAATACCTAAAGATTTAGAAGTTGACCTGAATGACTATTGACCTGTGTACTCCAAAATCTAATCAGATTGTCTTCTTAAGGTGATACATAACATTGGCATTTTGAATTTCATATCTCAAGTGATTTTTGAGATTGAATTTGGATAGCTTTTATGAACACACGTTATAGCAACTAATGTGCTGAAATGTGACAATTTTACAATAATAAAAAAGAATAAACTTTGGTAATTACATCATTATTACAAAGATACATACAAAACGATAACAAATAATATCATAAATGTGACACAAGAATAATCTTAATAACAGAGAGCTAATGATCAAGATATTAAGACAATCAGAAAGCAAGACAGACGTATAGACTGACTTGAAGACCCAGACACCTCCATCCTACACCACCTTTTGAGGCCATAACTTACCTATCACTGTTACATCAAAAGTACAAGTTTGAGCGTTGCCTGCTTCATCTGTAGATGTGTATGTCACAGTGGTAGATCCAATAGGGAAAGGATAGCCAGGATTATAATCTGATATCAATGTTTGTGAGCCAGAATTGTCTGAAGCCGTAGGTTCTATCCAGCTTACTATCCCTGTTGCTAAACCACTATCTGTATTCACAGAGATTGAGCTTGGACAACCAGATATTACAGGTTTCTCGTTATCTGCAGGAAAGTACCAAAAAAAATTGCTGAACTGCATGGCACCATACTTGAACTACCATGTATTATGACAAAAATATGCACACAAAAAAAAAAATAGAAAAAAACGCTTACCTTTCCCCCATTCATTCTACAGGATTTAAACATATGACTACATACTACAGGTATGAAACAGCTTAAGGTAGGGTAGACAAATGATCCCTTACCAGTAACATCCACATTGAAGGTACATGTATCTGTATTTCCTGCATCATCTGTTGATGTGTAGGTCACTGTAGTGTTCCCAATAGGAAAGTAATCTCCAGGATTGTGAGTGGATATCAATTTTTCCATGCCAGAGTTATCTGTAGCTGTAGGTGGTGTCCAGGTTACTACAGCTGTAGCATTACCACTGTCTGTGTTGACACTCTGATCACTTGGACATCCATCGATGATTGGATTCTTATTGTCTTAAATTCAAAGTAAAAGAAAACAACTGTTTTATAATAGACATCTGAACAAAATGTAAAAAAAATATACCCTCTTCAATTTGATATATTGTATTCAAATCTTGATATTCATAATTCCAGTAGTCATCAATCCTATTCATAATATGGCCTATAGACCAATCCAACCTCAGAGCAATGTAAATTCTGGAAGCCATACCTGGGTGGTGTTGCATAAAACTTTTTTTCTAACCCGAGTTTTCTCGGGTTAAAAATCTCAGCTTATGTAGACCTATTTCTTAGGTTATTCAACCTGAGTTTTAAAACTCCCTAAAAATTTATTGCATTAATGCTTTTGAAAACTCTGGTATGTTTTTATGCAATGGAAAAAACAGTAAAAAATCCAGAAAAATATTGTAACCGGAGTTTTCAGATTTTAACCGGAAAAAACTCTGGTTAGAAGTTTTATGCAACGGGGTCCTGGGGGGGGCTTCCAATGGGCTATGCATTGAGCCAGAAGCGTGTGTATGCACAATTTAATTGGTTACGCATACCGGAAGCCCCCCCCCCCCCCCCCCCCCCTCCCCCTTAGCTAATTTTCATAAAAACAACACCCAAAATGAATTGGTCTATACATACCATCAACAAAAATATAAAAGGTACATGAGTCAGTATTTCCTGAACCATCTGTTGATGTGTAGGTCACTGTAGTGTTCCCAATAGGAAAGTAATCTCCAGGATTGTGAGTAGATGTCAATGTCTCAGTACCAGAGTTATCTGTAGCTGTAGGTGGTGTCCAGGTTACTACAGCTGTAGCAGTACCACTGTCTGTGTTGACACTCTGATCACTTGGACATCCAATGATGACTGGATTCTCATTGTCTTAAATTCAAAGTAAAAGAAAACAACTGTTTTATAACAGACATGTGAACAAAATGAAAAAAATATACCCTCTTCAATTTCATATATTGCATTCAAATCTTGATATTCATAATGCAAGTAGTCATCGATCCTATTCATATGGCCCATAGACCAATCCAACCTCAGAGCAGTGTAAATTCTGGCAGCTATAGCTGGAGGGGGGGGGGGGGGGGGGGGGGCTTCCAATGGGCTTTGCATTGAGCCATAAGCGCGTGTATGAACAATTTCCTTTGTTACGCATACCGGAAGCCCCTCCCCCACTTAGCTAATTTGCATAAAAACAACACCCAAACTGAATTGGTCTATACATACCATCAACAAAAATATAAAAGGTACATGAGTCAGTATTTCCTGAACCATCTGTTGATGTGTAGGTCACTGTAGTGTTCCCAACAGGAAAGTAATCTCCAGGATTGTGAGTGGATATCAATTTTTCCATGCCAGAGTTATCTGTAGCTGTAGGTGGTGTCCAGGTTACTACAGCTGTAGCATTACCACTGTCTGTGTTGACACTCTGATCACTTGGGCATCCAATGATGACTGGGCTCTCATTGTCTGTAAGATTGATTGTAAAAATAATTGGGCTTGTTGCAACACATTTACATATATGTTGCATCTACAGGTCGAGATCAGATCAGATCTCTTTATGTAATCAGATCTCTTTATGTACATGTATATCTTTTGGTGACATTTTAGTCTACTTTTGGTGACATTTTAGCATTCACATTGTAACTCCAATAATATCAACAATAAAGTATGAATCAACAGAAAGAGCAAAAATCAAAGACAAATAGGCGGGTTTTTTCCCCCAGTGTGATATATAGAACAGTTTAAATGAAAATATTCATTGACATCTCTAAATTAGACAGGTGAAGAAAATGCAGGGAAAAAATGCATAATACTATTTCCAGGTGCAAATTGGCATTTTTTTCAATATGCATTGCGTAATTTTTATTTTAAAAAGTGTCATTAAATAGAGATTGAAATTTAAAGGTTGTATGATAGAAACAAAATTGTACCCATTTTCAGATCAAAAAAAGATTCATTAACACCCTTGTAAAATATTGTACATGTATGTTAATAGGATGTACAGAGTTCTCTAAGAGTCAACATAAATGATTTGTGTCAGAAATTTTTTAAAATCTGGGGGGTGTTTCACAAAGAGTTATTAAAGTAGACTTAAAAAATCGCACTTAACTCGCTATTTTTGTGCGTTATATTACGCATCACCTCATTCAAGTTCAAGTTCAAGTTCAAGTTTTATTTCTCCACAGTTCATTAAAAACATACAAATATACATTGTAAAAGAAAAATCAAAATAGTAAATTGGTCAGAGCATGCCCAGGGGATGCGTGCCATTGTGAAATCTATCAATTAAACTGCGCGTTATAAAACAAGATGCGCGTAGAAGTTAAGTGCGACTCTAAGTCTACTAAACTCTTTGTGAAACACCCCCCTGGTCTTCATAGGAAACTGATCTGTCCCGGTGGTCGAAAGTCTGTGAATAGAATTCAAGGCATGAAGTAATATATGATACCTTGTTGGACAGAAGCAGATCCAGCAATTACAGGTAGATCTCCAAACTGGCCACTACTGATTCCATTATTGATGGAATCCTTCACCATTTGTTGAGTAGCAATCAAAGGATTGGTGTCATTACTCTCTACCAAACTATCCAGATTGATAGAATATGCTGCATCGATGCTCCCATTACTGAAAAGTACATGAAAACTCAAGTTATATTCAAGGTACTCAAAATGAATTTTTAAAGAAGTATACGAACTAGCTCAAACTGATTTCATGTAGTTTAGAGGTCCTATTGATGATATCAAATTATCCAGGTTGACAGAAAATTTTGTAATAATTCTCAAAAATACACAGGAGAATACACAGCAGATTATTAAAATTAGTACTAATTTTATTATTTACGAGATAATCACATGACCCTCTCTTACCTTGCTTTTGTTCACGAGAACAATGCATAGACCGAAAAGCTATAACCAAAACATTTTTTCCCCCTACTCGGCCCATCCTCCTGAATACCTCTTGACTCCTTCGCCTGCTATCAAAAGTGTGGGGTTTGGGGCCCGCTAGACAACACTAATACTTTCATTCGTACTGCAGCCAGTATCGACACTGCCATAAGAGACAAAGGTGGGGCCTGGAGGGAGGGGCGTAAGAGAGGGTCATGTGATATCTCGTAAATAATAAATAGTAACTAATACTAAAACTCAATAACAATGACCCTCTTCTTACCATTGCTTAGTCAAAACAGACCAGTCACCGGACACTACCAAAGGTTGAAACAAAAAAGGAAGGGCAGGGGGGGGGCGGGTGCTAAGGATGATCTTTGATAGTCTCGCCGGAGGCCGCCGACAACGCCTGAGACTACCAAAAAACGGCTCCTCACCCATTTGCAAACGTCACGATATAGGTAAAATGAATGAAGGAATTACTAGAAATGCGCCAAGTACGCTGCTTCAACACTACATCCTCAAGCTGGGATACGCTTCCTAAAGAGCTGCCAGAAGCCGCTGATAACCATCTGGTAATCATGAAGCTTGGGGGCCTCTTCCTCTGGACATCAAGGCGGTCAGGACTCGCCGCTTTAATTCCCTCCACAATCCATCTGGAGAAAGGAGTCGGGGAGCGGTCCGGAAAAGGGATCTCGTTGATGTTTGGGGATAATGAAAGTTTATCACTCTCTTTATTCAACTCTTTCCGACGAGATTCGATCTGGAAGGGTACCATTTAAGGGCCCTAAAGGACCTGCGACAACAAGCATTACCTTGTCTGCCGGAACCCGAAGAAAGGAGGAGAGCTTGTTGAGAGAAGAATCTCCTCAACGGTCCCCGAAGAGGCAGTCTGATTCTTAGCAATGAATACGAGGTTCAGTGCGAAGCGAATTCTCCTGATTCAACTCTAATTGGCCCCCTCAGCTATACTTGATGGCGTGAAGCCGAACTTTACTCTCTAGTGCTGACCGCGCGACCGTGTCACTTTTATCCAGTTATTTTCTTTTTGATTTGTGTTCCGCTTGTATGTTATTTTCTTTGTTGATTTGTTGTCGCTCGGGTAAGTAGAAGGGGGGGGGAGAAAGAAGCCCAACGCACATGTAATTTGCCCAATATGAAACATAAGTGCAATGACAGAGATGGATCAACAATCTTTCGCCATTCCAAGGTCAATTGATAAATCACTTGATATAACAATCTGTTCAAGCCCACTACTGTTGAGCATAATTTAAAAATATTTTGATTTCTAATTTAATTGCAGAGCTCATCAGATAAACAAGTGAGGGACTTTCCTTCACCAGACCCTCTTACCCGCCTCTACCGTCATCTTCACTTGTTATGCGCTTCGTAATGTTATATTAATGAGATGAACATTATAGGGACAGGATCTGATAGACTCAACAAACATCTGATCTAGGTCTCATGGCATATTCTTGGGAGTAGATCAGTAATTGTATCAATGTTCATGTTTGACCAGATTTCCTTTTCAGTTCATTTGTTTCTCTTGTTAATCGTCAGTTTTTTCTTTCTCATACTCTTCACTCAATGTGCTTTATTTTGATTTATTTCGACTCTGAGTAAGCTAACAGTCTTTAAACGCAAAAATTTGAAATTTAGCTTTCCTCTTTTAAAGTAGAATTGTCAAAAAGAACTATGTCCATGTTTTACATGTGATTTTTTCATTAATTAGCATGGATGTAATATGTTCAGGTATTGTAAATCAATTATTGCCAATTTAATTCTTTGTCTACAGGAATTCCTCGACAAGTTGATGAGAACCACACGGCCAATACCTCAAGGTAATTCTTTCCTTGTATTATCTGTACAATACTACAAACTAGTTCAAGGTTTACATTTTTCCCCTCAAAGGTGCATGTGATAAAGCACTTTAGTATCTTAGCCTTCAATTGTTTTATTATTTTGACATTCTAATCTGGACGTTACATGTAAAACGCAGCTGGTTTTTATAAGAAAATTTAACTTCCTCTTTTAAGTCTTTCCTGTTTGTTTAACTAATCCGATTTAAGAGTTACCATATGGCAAGTTAGCACCACGTATTATCAATGAACAAGACTCCAGACTGAATGGGTACAAGAGAAACCATCTAAATATTTTTTAAGGAGATCTATCACATAATAATTATTTTTTTTTTTTTTTTTTTTTTAAATGTAAGACTAATTACACCTACTTTTTTTATAGGGTGCCATGGTAAACAGTGTCATTTTAAACTCTGCATTTCAATATTCGCCCTCCTAACATTTGTATGACCCATTTTTTTTTCTGCATAGGAAGCATTGGGAAAGCTTCTTGTCACATGATATTCAGATAAAGTTTATTAGTAAACTACAAATTTTGGAGGTATCGTAAGGGAATTGTTTGGAATTCTTAATTTTAGATAAAATATGAAACCCTAAAATAAATTCTGCCAACTTCTTGTTGTTTTGAAAGAGGAGGGTCACATTTAAAGCACATATTTAATAACCACTTCATTCCATCTTTACTTTCACTCTTCAGCTGAAAGAGAAAAGGATTCATCTTTCCTTGAAGCCGTGACAGCCTTCAGAAACATCAGCACTACCGTTCTGTCATAGACATAACTACATGTGATTGAGGCCATCCTTTGAGGGTTCAACAACGGGTCAATGCCAAACATAACGAAGGCCATGTTTGGTCCATAGGAGATCTTCTTTCCTGTCTTTCCATTTATGTGGTTGTCAGAGCAAGGTAATGCCGCTTAAAGTTTTTTTTTCAAACTATTTTTTATTGGGGGGGGGGGGGGGATGGGCTTCCTGCATATTTGTTTTTACAGGTCAAATCGACCTTTTATGCCTTCTGGTTGGTCTTTATTGTTACATGTAGTAGACGACAGTAAATGGATTTACCTTTTCTTTGCTTGGCAACTTTTGTGCTTTTGAGAGCAACTCAAGGATGATTGTGTGGGGTGGTGTAAGATATCTCTAGCTAGCCACTGCTGCATCTTTTTGACAGGCTTTCAATCACACAGATCTAGCCACTACGTAGAGGTGGTTTTATCCATTTTATTTCATGTTTAAGTCTTTTCAATGTGTCCTAATTTATCAGGTTGCCTTTTCTAAGAAATGAGAAAGGGTAGAGCAATCATCATTGGTGCTGCTCAGTAGCTTGCCAGCCCAGCAATCAATGGGCAAAAATAATTTATGTTCAGACAATAAAATGTGGAGTTTTCTTTTTGATATTATACTTTCTTTGCATTTGGGTGAATGAATCATTTCACTATTTATCATATACATTGCAATTTCTTTACTTTATGTGTTTTAACAGGATTTCCTCATCTTGGTTCTAGATTCAGTTTATTGGATGAATATATGGACCCTAACTTGTCACATGGCAAGCTTGGCATCATGTTTTACGATCTCAAGAGCGTGCTACATGCACACACAAAAGAATGATAACTGAAGACATTGTAGCGGTAGATCCTAACTTGCCCAGTTTAACAACCCAAAGGCGTGCTTTGGGCAACTAATGACATCCTCAAACGTTGTAAATGAATATGATGGACCCCAAAACCCATATACAAAAATAAACAATGGGAGGAAAATTTTGTGCAACAAGCATTTTATCAGCATCGCACTAACTAATAGATACGTAATATGTCAAGAAATCTCAGTTGACTTAACATGTAATTTATGTGGTTTTATGTAAGAAAATAATAATTGATCATAATATACATTATGCTTATGATATATAAAATAATAAAAATAAATAAAATGAGATTGCACAAATTTGTAGTTACAATGTACATGTATGTATGATGTCTGAAGTAAAACATTCCTAATTTTGTTGAATTGATTAAATGAAAACTCATTAACTGTAATTGATTTAGATGAGATTTAAATTTGTGCCTTTGTAATTGTGAACAAAGGAAATTACAGGGAGGATGGTCATCATAATGATGTTTTTACAATTCTTTGCACATAGAGAATAGTACGGTTTCTACTTTTGTTGGGATGGCATAGATGGAAATTGTAGCATAAAAAAGCGTAATTAAATATGTCGTTTTCTTTCAGAATTAACGTTAAAGGTTACCTATATCAACATTTAAAGGGAATGTTTATTCTAAGAATTGTGTTTCATACTTTTTTTTGCATATGTACTTAATTCTATCTTGAAATTGTATCAATTCACTGTCAAACTGCCACTGTATTATGTAATATAATTCCTCACTTATGTGTAAATCTGTATGTTTGTGTTTGTAAATTGGTGTATATAACTATTATCATTTCCTTTGAAGGAAAATTCATGAACGTATTTAAGTCATGATTCTCTGAAACGTTAGAATCGTAAATAATGGTAACGGTAGAAGTAGCAATTGTACGGTAACATGTTGTGGTGAATAACTGCTGCAGAATTTCAATGAAGAACACTAATAGAATTTCCAATATAATCCCTGGGACGTAATCATTCACCCTAAAATCTTTTGCAAAATAAAGCAAGTTTTGGACTAGAATATGCCGGATTATTTCCATAGCATGTCAGCTGAGTTGAATGAGTCTGACCTTATTTCATTGATAATTAATGAAATGGAATAGTTTCTAGTTGATGATATATAAAGAATAGTTCTATTAGTGCTTAATATGTAATTATCAATTTTGTCAAGGCTAATTTATTCCATTTATAACAAAAGCTGTCAAATTATATCTTTGAAATGCTATGAACTTTTCCAGTCCAAATCAAATTAAAATGTGACATACATGGATATTACTGTTGTTTTTGATTGACACAACTGTGTAGCAGTTAGAAGAAATTGCATGTAATACTGGTCTAAATACCTACTCTAAAAGTGACTTGGTCTCATCGAAAATATCATGAAGTTTGCGGAAATATCTTCTCCGTCCTATTGAAACATTCTGAACTGTTTTAAACCTGAATGATTAATGGGGGTTTTAATGTATTGTGTGCTGTGCAATTATTTTTCATAGATTTTTCTGCTCCACACTCAACGGATAAGTCTAATATCAATAGATGCAAGGATATTATATTTAGTTTTGACAAAGAACACTTTATAAGTAAGTTTAAATACAATTATCTTGTAATTAATGGAATATCGTTTCACAGAAGTTACACTGAAGCTCATAAACTACTTATAGCAAAGTAGCTACATTAGTTGTAAAAGCTTTACTTTAAATTCGTCTAAAACCAAGAGTGGGTTTTCTAAAACATACAAACAAAATAAACAGCGCTGTTACAGCTCTAGAAAATTGCATTTATGAAATTCCAGGATATGTTTGTTTTATATACACATGTAGTTTTGTAATTTGTGTTTTTATTAAGTTGTTAATATATACTAGGGACTGTATAAAACATTGCTGAAGAGAGCATTCCTCTTTGTAGCTCTATGTAACATATATTTGTTTTCATTTTCCATTTCTGATCTACTTTAATGTATGCAGTCCATGATTGGTGCAATATGTTTTACAACAAATTTAACAACGAATTTTGAGTTTGTTTTATTTTCGTGAAATATTTGAATCTTGGTGTACAGTATTTAGATAAGATTGTTTCGAATTCCTCATTATCTGCTTTGATCATTTTCCCATTTCATTTGTATTGTTTTTCTTTATATTTTCCACTACATCTACCATTTGTATCTGGATAACCCATAGACTCCAGCCTAGTCTAGTGAGGTCAGTAGATTAGGCTAGAGTATGGAAGTGTGTTTTACCATACAAATAAGTATCCCGGGTTAAGGACATTAGAATATTAACTCATCATCAACCTCATACTCGCATAATATGGTGCTTTCATTGATACGTATTCTCAAGTAAATATTTAAATGTCTAATTTTAAAATTATATCAATTTATATACCTTCTGATAAATAGAAACTATATAGACTGTTTATGATTATAATGCATTCTTTCGGGCTCCCGAAAAATATATGATTGGGTAACATGTTAAGGCTGATTCAAAGAGATTAATAATACTGTGGTAATAAGAAGGTAATTATTAAAGTTTGTTTGAATCGATTACAGTGGCAATATGTCAGAATTTAATGGTATGACTGTGAACTGTGTACTTAAAGCTTTGTGATGAGCATTACAATTTGTTTGCCTCCTTCATATTTGGCTCGTGCTTCTCATTGCTAATTCTCGCAGACGAAGAGACGATCTACGAATAATGCAAATTAAATTATTTTGGAACACATCAATTAGTAGGTAAACCTATCTTATTTTTGATATTGAGAAACAAAGTTTGAAATAGGAAACGGTGATACAAACATAATAACATATACGAAGAATAGAATTACCATAATTCAAGAAAGGCCAGTTAAATTAGGAGTTAGAAAATATAATTCTTGACATCTGTTGCAAAATGCTATTTCCACACCTTTTTGTTTAGAATATTCACAAGATATTAAAGATAAACAAATATATTTCCATCTCTGAGCAGGAAATTCAAATTTTAGCCACGAGAGACGACAGACAGACAGACAGAGGGGGGGGGCGGGGGCGAGGGGGGGGGGGGGGGGGGGGGAGAGACAGAGAGGAGACAGAGAGAGGGGGAAGAGAGAGACAGAGAGAAGAGACCGAGAAAAGAGAGGATATAAGTAGTACACGTGTGAATGGAGGAGAATCCTTAAATTATGGGAGTTGAGAGAGGACAACTGTGCAAAATGCTATTTAAACACAAAAACCATAAACCATTTTTTAAAGAATATTCACCAAGGAATATTAAAAGATCAACAATGTATTTATCTTGAGCAGGTAATTCATTTGAGAGAGAGAAGAAGAGAGACGAGTGTGAGTGAGAGAGAGTGAGAGAAGAGATAGAGAGAGAGAGCAAGAAAGATGAGAGAGTGAGAGAGAGAGAGAGAAAGAAAGAAGGCGAGAGAGAGTAGAATTGTGATAGAGGGAGAATTCTTAGGATAATGTCTATATTATATGTGTGTGTGATTCATTAGAGGGTGAGGGATGATTAAACGCGTGGGGAGGGAGGAAGAAAGTGCAAAAAATGTGGGCAAGACTGTAGCAAAAAATTTTAGGTTATATAACAAAGAAAAAGACATAAATGAGAGAAGATCAGGCACAGACTAAGGGTGGTAGAGTTGTTGTATGTGGTGTAAATGAGTGAATTATAAAATATAAATTGTTTGACCTTTAAAAGTCTATCCAACTAACCATTTCATTAAGATTTAGTTTTTCTTGATTTTTTAATTTATTTTATTTTCTATAAATATATATTAGATTTTTGGTTGTAATATAATTGCCAAAAAGAATGATTACACTATTTCCTCACAGCCGATAAAAAATAAAAATATGTTATATAATATAACTGTCATGGTGTATTAAAGGAAAACTTCACCAATAATTAATCTGTTGTAAAGATGAAAAGAAATGGAAAGAAAATACTAGCTGAAAGGTTTGAAGATAATCCACCAAAGAATAAAGAGTAATAAGGGTTTAAATATAATGTTGGTGACGTAACTTCCAGCTGCACTGCCTAATTTGTGTACTAGGACACTAATTGTGATTTTTTAGTTTTTTTTAATAAAGAATTTAGGTTTTAGTGATCGACGGCATATAAAAATGCAATTATGAATTTACATTATATGGAGAGCAATGCAAAGTGACATCACAAATTCATGTCATTCATCCTTTTTTTTTAAAGATTTATTTTCTTTTATTTTGCCATTTATTTTGTTTTTAATCAAATTCCAGGTGAACGTTCCCTGTAGCGTAGGCTTGTATAACGACTACTGCAGGTTGGAATTCCCCTTTTTTTTATTCCTGTGCTGTCGCTTCTACAACTAGTGCATCCACATTCGATCGCGCTGGGCCAAACAAATGATTGGCGTCATTCAGTATCAGAACATAAATTAAACGGAATTTCTTTTGTCTTTCGGGGGGGGCGGCGGGGAGGA
>CALNVZ010002974.1:6531743-6648865 GCA_940671915.1 Paracentrotus lividus
CAATAATATAACAAAAAACGTACTTAAAATGTCAAATAGTTCTAGAAAGGAAGAAGGAAACCCTCCTAAAGGAGAACAACCCAAAAGGAAGAGTCGGAGCAAAGGCGGGACTGAGTTTCAAGGAAAAATAGACGCCCAAACAGACCGACCAAAAACAACCACGTTAAAATGAACGAGTGGGACTGGGTTGGAAACTGAAGAAAAACGTCCGAAAAAGGACGTAATTCTAGGCCAAAAGGAGGGGCGCAATAAACCTAAAGCACCCAAATTTAACGCTAGGCGTAAAAGGAGGCTTTTGGAAGCGCAAATATTTGATATAATTATTTTCAAAATCGCAAGTAGGAACGAGCTCACCCGAGATTTCAGGAACGGTCCGGTCAGCATGACTCGAAAATACAGAATGAAGTATTAGTGGTCTAGCGCCACCTTTTGATAGCAGGCGAGGCAGGGTATTCAGGGATGGGGCAGGGAAGTAGGGAAAAATGTTTTGGTAGTCTATTATTGGTTCGGTCTATGCATTGTTCTCGTGAACAAAAGCAAGGTAAGAGAGGGTCATGTGATTATTGAAGTAAATAATGTAGTTGCTTACTACCAAGTTAATGTATTCGCTGTTATTTTCGCGCGATTAATTTTTCGTGCTTAGAGGCCTCAAAACATATTTGCGGGTTCTTAAATTTGCGCTGCATTTGCGTACAAACGCAATTGAACCCATTCAAAGCATGCATAAGAATGCATTCTCATTCATTTGCATGTTTGTAAATTCGCGCCTTATGATCTTTGAGCGAAATCCGCGAAAATTAATGTACCGCAAATATTTCCAAGATTACAGTACATTGTAGATCACACTTACACAGAGATACATGACTCTATACAATGAGTTTTGGTGTGTTTTTCTTTTCTAAAATACACACAGATGGCCATTCGATGCACACTTCTTCCTTATAGTCTTATAAGGTCATGTGGAAAATTTGCTGAAAATAATCTTCATGCTTGTGAATAATGAGATTCCACATATTTAGGCAGAAATCACATAGCATGACGTAATGCATAATTCATGGCTGAATTCTGCACACATTTAAGTTGCATGTGAATATATCATACATGATACAAGATGCAGTACTTTTACGTAATAATTAAAGATTTCAGACCAAGAAACAATAGCCAAAGAATTTCGTTTATTGAGCTTGACTTATTAAATCTCTTCTTCTTCCTTTCTGTTAATAATATGAATTATTACACATATAGGTCTATTTTACGATACATTAAAACCATGTAATTACAGATGTTTTGCTTGTCGGCGTTCAATATTGTTAGCATAATGTATGTCCTATGTATTCTACATTACCCGTTTCAATGGAGAAAAGGAGTGCAATATTGTTACAATATTGAAGTCCGCGATGCCATTATTGAACTCATACGCGCCCAACAGTAAAATGCTGCGCACATCAGCTTATAACAATGGATATATGGATATACGTGGAGCAACAATTTACGTCATAATAGCTTGATCATTTCGGATCAGGCAGATTTCATACTTGGAGTAAACCTCTCTTTTGTTTAAACTGAAAGCGTTGCTGTTGTCATAGAAAATGGTTTGTTTTAAATAATAATAATATTGGATTTCTTTCATGCTATATGAGATATATTCCATTCATCAGAATGAATATTGCACTCGTGTGGAATATATCTCATATTGCACTCAAGTGCATCCAATATATCTATATTATTCTTATTCCATATTTCTTTGTCGATGAATTCATCAATATGAGTATCAGCATTAGAGTTCCTCACCTGAATCCATTTACAGTGCTCCCTAAGTATTGAGATCCCAATGGCGCAAATATAGCATCAAACTATAAAAAAGGAAATAAAAAGGAAAATACAAATACAAATCAAATATCTCGAGTATGATTTTTAATAAAGCGCAGCATGTATACACCATAATTGTTAATTATAAATATATATTTTGAAATTTTGATTGATTTATGAATTCTCAACTAAATGCAAACCATAAATGTACTTCCACCAGTCCTTGCACACTAATGCTCTTTTATATTTGCTGTCTAAATAATGGATTTCCTCATAAATGCGTGTTTAAAAAGTCTGAAAGGCTTTAACACTTGAAGTGCCGTTGACACATTCCTGTAACTGTGTTGGCATGCTACACCCAAATGATCAAGTTTCTGCTCTAATGCCATATACATCGAACATTGTATGCATAAATGTACGCACACACAAGGGAATTAGCACATGGCATGAGCTAGTACAATATGTGACTCTCTAACAGTTACAGATAAGATTACATAGTGGTCATGATGAAAAAATTCAGACGCCTTGTATTTTTGATCATACTAAAATCTCAATAATAGTAATAAACACTACACACCAAATGAATTCTCAGTAAATTGCATAATTGCTGAGAAAAGAGAAAAGTAAGCATCGATACTGGTCTGCAGTTGGGCAGCACAGAGCATGCGTGTGCTTCACAGCCACATGAAAACTCTACGGGTTAATCAATTGCCTGAGATATCTGTATGGTAACTTGTGCCAAGCCTGCTGAAAATGGACCCTAATCGTCTCATTGCATGAAGTCAAATTTGCACCCCTTTTCGACGTCAGACTGGAAAAATATACCCTAAATGGTATTAACACTGTGAAATTTTGGCCTCTAAACAGCAATTTCCGATGAAAACACGCCTATTTTTGTGAAAATGGCGATTGAAATTGAAAAACACCCCTATTTTAAGGAAAGCGTCAACGCTGCCGAAAGGCTGAAAACAGACCTTTTCGACGCTTTTTGGGAACACGCATGCGTTGCACATCATGTGGTGAGTGACCCCCCCCCCCCCCCCCCCCCCCCAGGCAATTTGACTGACTGCTCAGACATTCTCTCAAAATTTCATGTGAAATAATCAATGGAATATGAACATATTTGGGTGTAGGTATATCAACTGTGGAAATAATTAAACAGATTCTCTACAAATCATTTTGTCTACAAGAACTCAAGTTGAGCTTTAAATTACGTTTTCAACTTACCCCTGCAACAAGGTCACCTGCAGTACTCTGATACAATGCTGAATTTGAGTCTATGAGATCATCAGAGAAGGTACCAGCAATGATCACTGATCCATCTACTCTTACTGATGCATTACCTGTAAGCAAAATTTCAACAAAATGGCAATTATATAGATATAATCAGAGGGGGAAAAAACAATTATTACACTTTCAAAATATATAAAGCAATTTACATGTGGTCATATTCAAACGTGAGTGACACGACATTTGGACTGATAGAAGGGCGCATATCTTTGCACTTGTAGGTTATGAATGGATCATGACTACCATATTATGTATAATGTAGGAGTGTTATTACCAGTTGGATTTAAATTTTACAATTGGTCCTGGAAATTATGATTAAAAAACAGTGTGTGAGTGACACGACAAAAAAAAAGACATGGGTTTCTGACCATCGTTGGTTATGGTTGGATTTGTGCCCAAGTAGATCTCTAAGGCTACCATAAGTGCTGGTATATGTACATGAATAGTGTACCTCTCTGACATTTATTGTCCTTATCAATCATTCCCTCTCTGTGGAAAATGGTCCACCTCTATGTGTCGTGAGTGACGCGACATCCAAAACGTGAGTGACACAACCAGTGCCTTAAATGCAACAATTCAAGTAAATAACTATATCGAAATTAACTGTGTGTATAGGCAATGTTAGAGTAGTCCATGATAATTACCTTTAAGCAAAAAAAATCTGAAAAAAAGTGCAGGATATAAGAATAAGAGGCATTTAAAGCACCATAGTCCCATATGTGCAAATTCCTGTTTGATCAATTATTCAGCATAAGAAAACTGGATTACATAATGTTTGAACTTAAATAATTGGTTGTATTGTAAAGAAGCATTTGTGTTGATTTCAGATCCTAATTTGCATTTTCAAAGGCAGCGCCACATTGAAATTTCAGCTTAATGTCCCACTTAGTTTGAATATGACCATGTACATTTAATTCCATCTCTTTTGAAAACACATACCTATCACTGTTACATCAAAAGTACAAGTTTGAGTGTTGCCAGCTTCATCTGTAGATGTGTATGTCACAGTGGTAGATCCAATAGGGAAAGGATAGCCAGGATTATAACCTGATATCAATGTTTGTGAACCAGAATTGTCTGAAGCTGTAGGTTCTATCCAGCTTACTATCCCTGTAGTTAAACCACTATCTGTATTCACAGAGAGTGAGCTTGGACAACCAGATATAACAGGTTTCTCATTATCTGAAAGAACAAGCAAAAAAATAAGGATTGTGATTAGATGAACAAAACTCATACATAAACTATCACACAATAAGAACAAGATAAATCCTCGATCATGCGCGGTTGAAATATATGCCTCAACATTGCCAGATCAGAAATATATGGCATATTCATCTATTCATTCTCTTTCTACAAAGACATCTTTGACCTTGTGACCCCAAACCTAATCAGATCACTGTCCCTCCTAAATTTTGACCTCTGTGACCCTTGACCTCTGTGACCCTTGACCTTTGACCTAGGTACACCATAATCTAATCAGAGCAGCTTCATATGGCGATACATACTACCTCCAAGTTTGAAGCTCATATCTCAACTGGTTCACAAGATATCGTGATAAGAAGGGATACAAATATAAGCAATTTACCAATAACATCCACATACTGTACTCGTGGAAATACTCGCAGTACATTAATTTCATGGATTTCACGTACATATACATATACATCAATATCATGATTGCTTGCACTTACCATCAACAACCACATAAAAGGTACATGTATCTGTATTTCCTGCACCATCTGTTGATGTGTAGGTCACTGTAGCGTTCCCAATAGGAAAGTAATCTCCAGGATTGTGATTGAATATCAATTTTTCCATGCCAGAGTTATCTGTAGCTGTAGGTGGTGTCCAGGTTACTACAGCTGTAGCATTACCACTGTCTGTGTTGATACTCTGATCACTTGGACATCCAATGAAGACTGGATTCTCATTATCTGTAATGACCATGTTACTTTTATGACTGTCACAACTAAAAATAAGTATGCTCAGTCATTGTGCATTCAAATGCAACAACGTTACTTAATTTAGGCCATATCAAATTTTATACAACATCTATTATCTAGGAATAAATTTTTAAAAGGTGGGTGGTCTGAATATGCTAAAGGTGTTTGTGATGAAGGTACATCGAAAGTCATGAAATTTGTGTGCACAATAACTTGTTAGCGCAGAAGTGATTTAACTGTTTTGTACATTTGCACCTGTGCACTGAATATTAACACATTTTACTAGCACTTCCTTAGACAATGGGTTTACCTGCATAGCACCATTACTGTGCATTTGATACTAGAAAGACAGACATTGGGTGTGTGAGGGGCCAGGATCTACCTTTTGATATCAGTTGCAATCCTGGAATGGTAGATGATTTAATTCATCATAAGCAAGCAAAGAGTTAGTTTATGTTTTATTCTATGTATTCTTAATATTTGTCAAAGCATAAATGAAATATACTGATTTTTGGTACATCAAAAACACAAATGTTATGTTGCATGTAGTATGTATACATATGTATTAAGACATGTATATAAAGTCTTTACAGGCAAACATCGGCCTTGTCATCAATAAGATGATTGATTATAGAGCTTGTTATTTGAAGCTTCATATTATGCTACATTTATTATATGATATAAGAATGATTCTTGTTTATATTATAATTCTAATTGCAATACAGCAATAAGTGATCCTTTGGTTTAAAACAAGCAAACCTATAATCAGTAAAAACTTGTGTAGAAGATTTAGATATTATTGAATCATAAATCAGGTTCTGCAAAGATTTAATATTACTTTAATATACAATGGTATTCTTGATGATGTTTCATTTATTCTGGTATTTAGATTCTTTCGCTTTGTTATTGATGCAACAGTTTCACGGATTAATTAATGATCAACGACGGATAATGAAAACGAATTGGAAAGACGATTATTAAATGTTATAAATCTTGTAGAAGCCTTTGTTTCGCCTAGTTTATATTTGTCGACCTCCACTACAGCCACAGTGAAAACCTCTTGAGTAGCGAATGACTTCGACGTGAACTTCTCTTCCGACACGACTGGATATCTTCGCGTCAAATTGACTTCAGTGTATTCTTCCAGCCTACGGGAAACATTGATGAAGTCAAATCGAAACCTATAGATTTGAATGTTCAGCTCCATGAATGAAAGTTCCTGACTGAATGATCCTTCATCTTTCGTCATAATTCTATAGGATTAATCATGTCAGAAGGAGAGGAAGGTGGACGGGGATAGAATGCAAGACGAGAAGGTTTGCAGTATTATAAGCAGACATCACAGTTAGTACATGGAAAGATGCCATCGACTTGGAGGAGAAGGGCAAATAAGCATCGCAACAGCTTATAGTTGAAGATGATGTCGACACTGTGATGATTAAAGAACCCGTAATCAAGTGCCAGAACCATGGACAAGGCCATTTCCTCTCAAGAAGAGCTTGCAGCTTTAACTTCTTCAGCAGATTTTGATGATGGTGAAAGAATGTCTTGAAACCATGGAAGAAGAACATTCATCTTTAATGAGAGAAACAATGCAAGTTATTCTCGTTTGAAAGCGGTACAATTTTCTTCAAAGTCGGGTTCGAATCAATCCAAAGCAAGAGTTCAAGATTGGGTTGATCATCAACCATCAGTACCCTCCTCAAACTCAGAATATGGTGAGACCTGCAATGGAGTCCAAGGTTGAAATCAACAATCCTGCCCTCACTGGAAAGCTCTGCAACAAGAATAGTCTAATCAACAAGCAGCAAAGTCAAGCAATGATGATGTTCTCTCCAATAGTTTGAAGGAGTTGTTATCCTTAAATAGACTTCCTCTCACCAGAGCCGGGAATTTTCTCAGGAACCCTCTCGACTACAACAGCATGGAGGCGGAGCTACGATGCATTAATTGACGTCGGAATTCCTATCGCAGATAGGTTTTACTTTCTCTTGAAATATCTGACGGGTGAAGCCGAAGTCCTTGTGGGAAGGTTACTCTATGATCGGCGATGGCAGCAGGATACAATGATGCAAAGATGGCATTGAACAGAGTATGGGGATCCATTTGTGGTTTCAAATGCCTACCTGTGACAAGCTGGTATCGCTTGGCCCTAAGGTTGGATCAAGAGACTCCTTTGGACTCAGGAGATTTGGAGATCTTGAAACAATGTAAGCAGCATCCAAGTAATGTTCCCCCTTGAATCATCTTGATGACGAACGAGAAAATCAAAACTTACTGAGAAGCTCCCTGAATGGCTAGTTGCAAAAGTGGGAAGAAAGGTTTGTACACTGAGACAGGACTGGAGAGTCTTTCCACAGGGCCATCTTCACAGAGTTCATTGATGCAGAGGCAACCATTCATCGACCCTGTCACCTCCTTTCAGTCCCTGCAACAGACCTCGAAGGGAAAGGAAGAGGTCAACTACTTCTCGATCTTGCAGACTGGTACACAGAATTATAAAGATAGCTCTCTGAGAAAAACATCCCTCTGCATCTTCTGCAAGGGTCAGACACCATGTTACTGAATTTCCTCGTTCAATTCACAAACGATGCAGAAGAAGAGACAGATAATTAGGGATAATGGTCTGCGCTTTGGTTGCTTGAGAAAGGACACATGTCAAGAGATGCAAGAAAAGAAATACGTGCTCGTATGAAAGGAAAGCATCCAACTGCTCTACATAGGATGAATGAAAGGAAAAGCGACGGAATGCTTATAACCAGAGAAGAGCAGTGAAGAGACTCTGGAATCAAAATTCCTTATGCATCCGCAGTCAGATTCCAGTCATTCTAAAAAGTCATCGAGATTGTTCCGGTATGGCTGTCTCACGAGTCTAGTAATAAGGAGAGACTAGTGTATGCATTATTGGACACGCAATCCGATACATCTTTCATTCTCACACATACCAAGGAAGCAATTGGCGTCAAGGGCATACAGATACACTTATTGCTTTCTACAATGACAAGGGCAAATGAGAGAGTAGCTTGTGAGAAGGTATCAGGATTGAAGGTGATCGATATTCGAAGGCTCACTATAACTCCGAGAAGGTAATAAGTCTCCCTCCAAGCTATACAAGAGACATTATCCCAGCAGATCGACATCATATTCCGACTCTTGACACAGCAAGATCCTTCAAGCATTTGTCCAAGATTGCTGATTTGATTGCTCCTATACAAGATGTCGAAATTGGACTCTTGAATCGATATGACTGTGCCAAAAGGCCTAGCTCCTCGTGCTGTCATCCCATTCTCCTGACCGAAAGAGGGCCCTATGCAGTTCAGACAGACTTAGGCTGCGAGTATTGTTCGGGACAGTGAAAGCAAGGGTACGTTTGATTAGTCAACAATGATTCAATTGTGTGAGTATCGCACGACTGTACGGATTGTGCCAGAGGAGGTACAGCTGTAAGGGTCACGCCTCAGAAGTGATCTTCCACACATCCAGCTAACTACGAGGAAGAGAATCAACCCTTCTCATGTTGTCCAGCCTCCTCGAGGCTGACTTCGCTCCTACGATAGGAAGCAGAAACCCAAACCCACACATGCACTGAATTGTTTAGCTGAGGAGAAGGAGATCCACATTTCAGAGAGTGGACCCATTACTCAGATGCCCCTTCCCTTCAAAGAGAAAGAGGCAGCCTGTGCTGCTAACAACAGGTTCTTGCTGCTAAACGTTGAACCACCTGAAGAAAAAAGTGAAACCGATGCTGCCTATTTACCTATTGCGGAAACGGTAAAACCCATCCAGCAGAGAATAATCTCCTTGAAAAAAGAAGTGATGCAGAAAAGGTGTCGAACCAAGGTGACCGAGGCAAGCTATGTACTATCCACATCATGTGAGTAACAGCAAACAAAAGAAACTCAAGAGTGGTGTTTGACTGCAGTTCACACTTCAAAGGAAAGTTGAACCTCATCTCTGACAGGCCCAGATGTAACCAATGCACTGCTGGAGCTGTGAGGTTCAGAAAAGGAACAGGTGGCCTCAAGTGTACATCAGAGAGATGTCCATCCAATTCACGTCAACAGGGAGTGCCGTGACTCCTACGCTTCCTCTGGTGGCCGGATGGAGACTATCAACCGAGAGCCTGTTGACTTCCGGATGAATTGCTACATTTTTGGAGCTGCCTCCTCTCCCGGTGCGCTAATTTTGGGGTTGAAGCAGATAGCGACCGACATGCAGGTGACATAGGTCAAGATGCAGCCAAGTTCATCCAGCGAGACTTCTACGTGGATGATGGGCTTAAGGCAGTAAAAACAGAAAGAAGAGGCAATCGATCTTATCTCAAAAACCAAGAAGATATGTGAACATGGTGGACTCCATGTTCATAAAGTTGTCTCCAACTCCAGGAAGGTGCTAGATTCGGTCCAAAGGAAGATAGAGCCAAGGAAGTGAAAGAATTGAATCTTCTACTTGATCATCTGCCTGTTGAGAAAGCTCTAGGGGTGCAATGGGTGTACAGTCCGATACATTCCGCTTCAGGGTGACCTTCCAAGATAAGCCACTCGACGGAGAGGTGTTCTATCAATGTGATGTCCGTGTATGATCCCTCGGATTGTTAGCCCCACTACTGCTTCCGTGGTAAGGTAATACTTCAAGATCTATGTAGAAGCTCTGCCGCTTGGGACGACCCCCTCCCAGACACATTTCAAGATAGATGGAATAGGTGAGACGGACATCTCCAACTGAAAGGACTCCCATTGACAGATGTTACAAGCCAAAAGACTTTGGGAAGTCAAGAAAGTTGATCTACACCACTTCTGTGATGCGAGCAACCTTGGTTACGGTCACTGTTCTTACCTGAGAAGGACTACGAAAGAGGAGAAGTGCACTGTATGCTTGTGATGGGCAAAATCCAGAGTGCACCAATCAAGATAGTCACAGTGCCAAGGCTGGAATTGACTGCAGCTGTCCTCTCAGTGAAGATGAGCTCCTTTCTCAAGCTGAGCTAGACCTCAAAATTGACAGAGAGGTCTTTTGGACTGATAGCCGAGTGGTTCTGGGCTATATCAAGAATGAAACAAGGCGTTTTCATGTCTTTGTTGCTATAGAGTGCGCCAAATTAGAGATGAATCGCACCTACTCAGTGGAGGCACATCAGCACTCAAGAATAACCAGCTGATGGGGCATCAAGAGGACTCACGGTCGTCACTCTGAAGCATCAAAGTGGCTCATGGGTCCAGACTTCATTTGGAAAAAAGAAATTCCAGAGAGACTGAGGAAGAAGCACAGTCATTCTAAAGATCCTGAAGTGAAAAGTAACACCCATGCTTTCTGTGCAACAGGCAGACGTGCTCGAGTTGGAACGATTTGATATCTCTCTAGTTGGTATCAAGCAAAGAAGCCGTGGCGAACTGTCTTCGTCTCAAATCATACTATCCAGAGACTGCCATGCAAGACGAGATACGAAAGGTGCCAAAAGGTTGTGAGGGAACCTCTGACTACCGAACTACTCTTCAAGCAGAGAAAGAAATCATAAAGGTGATTCAAAGGAAGACGTTCAATGAAGTGAAAGCATCAGGGATCAATAAATCTCACAACGAAAGAGAAAGAAGGCGTCATTGTAAGAAAACCTGTCGCTTGCATCGTCGAGACCCATTTACAGACGATGACAGCATCCTTAGAGTGGGAGGACGTTTGAGGAGATCCGACCTCTCTCGTTTGAAAGCAAACATCCTGCCATCCTACCTCAAACTCACCTACCAAGCTAATTGTATCCCAATGTCTCACACTGATGTTGCTCATAGAGGAAGAGGCATGACATTAACCATCTCAGAGCAAAGGGATATTGGATCTTGGTAGCAGCAACTCATCTCAAAGTTCATCTCCCAATGTGTAGTCTGTCGCAGACTTCGACAACCTCTACAAGTCAGAAAATGGCAGACTTACCTGAGGACCGTCTATCCCAGCCCGCCATTTACGTATGCAGGATTTACTGCTTCGGGCCTTGGTTAATAAAGGAAGGACGGAAAGAACTGAAACGATATGGTCTAATTTTCACATGTATGGCGTCAAGAAGGTATTCATATTGAAGTTCTACACTCTCTCTCCACCGACTCCCTTCATCAATGTCTTAGACGCTTCATTTCTGTCAGAGGCCCTGTGAGACAATTGAGATGTGACAGGGGAAGAAACTTTGTAGGCGCTGAGGCGGAGTTCAAACGATGTGCTGAGTCCAGTGAGAAGCAGGTAAAAGACTTTCTCCTGAAAGAGGGTTGCGACTCATTGCCTTCAAGTTCAATGTACCTGCTTCTAGCCACATGGGTGGAGTGTGGGAACGGCAAATCCGCTCTGTGCGTCAAGTCTTAGATGCTCTACTTCACCAGGCAGGCAGCAACTAGATTGACGAGTCGTTGAGGACTTTGATGTGTGAGGCGGCCGCCATTGTGAACAGCCGTCCGCTAACTACTGATCTCCTGAACGAACCAACACATCCTACTCCATTGACTCCTAATCATCTGTTGACTCAAAAGTCGAGGGTCATTCTTCCACCCCCTGGGAGTTTCTCTCGAGAGGACGTCTATGCGAGGAAAAGATGGCGGAGAGTCCAACATTTGGCAAATGAATTCTGGTGTCGTTGGAAGAAAGAGTTTCTTCTCCAGCTTCAGTCCCGGCAGAAGTGGACCAAGCCACATCGCAACATGAAAATAGGAGATGTGGTTATCATTAAAGACGATAATACTCCTCGCAATGTATGGCCTCTTGGAAGAATTGTTGAACTATATAAATCCAAAGATGACTACATTCCGTAAGGTTAAAGTCATGGTAGGAGACAGAAAATTAGACAGCCGGGGAAGACGAAGTAGCCCAGTGTCTAACCTTGATCGTCCTATCCATAAGCTAGTCCTTCTTGTCCCAAGTGAAGACCAGGAATAATTCCCAGCCAAGGAGCCAACAGGACTGAAAAGAAAAGACTATATAATTCTTGAACAGGATCTGCATACATTTAAAGTTTTGACGATTCGTTTGATTTGGACTCTATTTCGCTAAAACTTTCTTTGAGAGCTCTCAAGAACAGACTGAACTCAAGACTACAAATGAGATGATATAAAATACATATATCTTTTGTTTCATGTGTAAAAGAAACAAAGGATGACTGTTTTCAAAGGTTGAAGTAAATCAAGTTTACTGAGCTACTTCAAATTTACCATATTTTTATCAGAACTTTCTGAGTCTGATTTAAGACTATATTACTTTGTAAAATTTATACATTGTTTCTGACTAATGCAGAATAGTAATGTTATGTTTTCATATATTACATAATTATCATATTTGCCAAAAATTAGATTTTCATCAAATGTACATGAAACATTGGTCTGAAATTAGACTAATGCTTCTTTAATTTCATTTGGAAGAAATAATGACAATATATTGCATATTTTCAAAGTTTAGAAATATGCAAAGTCAAGAAAAGATTGAGAACGTGTAAGTTTTCAGTTGTATTGAAATAGACAGTGTGTTTTCAAAAATATTTCAATATTTTCATGTTTCATAGAAAACAGAGAGAATATAAAAGAAATTTGATATTGAAATCTTCCAAGGAATATCGCTTGTTTGATGTATCTAAAAACGTAAGGTTATGACTGAATTCAAGTCGAATTCATGTGCGATATTGTATCACCTTTGATATCTAATTGGCTCTCTTATCACGATTTTTTAAAAATACAGAATTATGTATCTTACTTGGATAGAGGTCTAAATCCTACTATAGGTATTCGAAAGTTGAGAATTTAAAATTTTGACTACAATACTTGATCTCATTTCTAGAATTCTATATATTAAGTTCATACTTTACCAAAAATGACTCGTTGAATATCTCGTTAATGATTTCTTGAAATGGTTGAATTTCTCAAAGTTAAATCTGTGTGATTTAATACTTTAATATATTATGTAAAGAAAAACTTTGAAAATTGAAAAGGAAAGAAATTAGAAATCGAAAACTAATTTTCGTTGTTGTTTTGCATTGAAAGCATTTCAAGTACTCCGACACTCCTATAATGAGTTTTTTGATTGGTTAAACACCTTTAAATTCAAATGTGACATTTTGTGATATTAATTAATGTTTCATTTCAATTGTCATATGGTTAATTGTAAGATAATGATATAGCTAAGTAAGGATTGTGATTTGGTAGAAAATTCCGAGCAAGCTTATTTTGTGCTCATTCATGTGTGGTAATCTAATTTGCGGAAGTACATGTATACGTAGTCTATAAATACTTCATATATATTTGTTTCATTGCAGATGTTTTCTTGGGGTAAATTAATTAATAATTTAAAGGAGCCATGTGATGAAGGTACATCGAAAGTCATGAAATTTGTGTGCACAATAACTTGTTAGCGCAGAAGTGATTTAACTGTTTTGTACATTTGCACTGTTGCACTGAATATTAACACATTTGTACTGCACTTCCTTAGACAATGGGTTTACCTGCATAGCACCATTACTGTGGCATTTGATACTAGAAAGACAGACATTGGGTTGTGTGAGGGGCCAGGATTCTACCTTTTGATATCAGTTGCATCCTGGAATGGTAATGATTTAATTTCATCATAAGCAAGCAAGAGGTTAGGTTTATGTTTTATTCTTATGTATTCTTAATATTTGTCAAGCATAAAGTGAAATATTACTGATTTTTTGGTACATCAAAAACACAAATGTTGATGTGCATGTAGTATGTAATACATGATGTATAAGACATGTATATAAAGTCTTTACAGAAAACATTTCGCCTTGTCATCAAATAAGATGATTGATTATAGAGCTTGTATTTGAAGCTTCATATTATGCTAACATTTATTATATGATATAAGAATGATTCTTGTTTTATATTTGTATAATTCTAATTTGCAATTACAGCAATAAGTGATCCTTTGGTTTAAAACAAGCAAACCTATAATCAGTAAAAACTTGTGTAGAAGATTTAGAGTATTATTGAATCATAAATCAGGTCTGCAAAGATTTAATATTACTTTAATATACAATGGTATTCTTGATGATGTTTCATTTATCTGGTATTTATGATCTTTCGCTTTGTTATTGATTCACAGTTTTCACGGATTAATTAATGGATCAACGACGGATTAATGGAAAACGAATTGGAAGACGATCTATTAAATGTTATGAAATTCCTGTAGAAGCCTTTGTTTTGCCTAGTTTATATTTGTCGACCTCACTACAGCCACAGTGTTGTTATATTGTGCATTGTCAGTCACAAGGCTTGAGTCCCAGCCACTTGAAAAACATCAATCAACATTTTCCAAACATGAATCTATATTTGACCAAGGTGATATGATTGGGTACCTGGCAGAACGGGATTTCTTGAAATACTAAGAAAGAACTAATATTGTTGTGTCTGAAAGGGTAAATAAGCACATGACAAATTCATATTATTACATCTATAAACATAGAAATTTATGCCAATTTACTTACCAGTAACATCCACATAGAAGGTACATGTATCTGTATTTCCTGCAGCATCTGTTGAGGTGTAGGTCACTGTAGTGTTCCAAATAGGAAAGTAATCTCCAGGATTGTGTGTAGATGTCAATGTCTCAGTGCCAGAGTTATCTGTAGCTGTAGGTGGTGTCCAGGTTACTACAGCTGTAGCATTACCACTGTCTGTATTGATACTCTGATCACTTGGACATCCAATGATGACTGGATTCTCATTGTCTAAAATTCAAAGTAAAAGAAACAATTGTTTTTATTACAGACATAATCAAATGATTTGCCAGAGAGGCAAAAAAAAAAGAGAAGAAAAAAACACCTAAAAATTGTGTCTGTCTTTAATTCTGTCTTCACATTCCTCACATGTACATATATGTAACCTTTATTACAGTGTACATGTACATGTACATGAAGCCTCCAGAACTCACCATGAACTGCTATGTCAAAGGAACATGCCATGACTGAATTCCCAGAGCTATCCATGGCTGTGTAAGTCACTTTTGTGCTTCCAATAGGAAAAGCATCTCCAGACATGTAGTCTGAAGACAGTGTAACAGAGCCAGAGTTATCTGATGCTGTAGGTGATGTCCAACTGACCACTGCAGTGGCTAGTCCATTCTCAGTATTGACCAATTGGGAGGCTGGGCAGTTGGTGATCATAGGTGCCTCCTCATCTGAAAGACGGGCAATAAAATTTATATGTGTCATTTTATATATATATTCAAACCAAGAATCTGAAGAATTACATAAATGCCTCACTTTTCTCCTGTTTTTTTAATATTATTTTCATCTCCTTACAATCAGAAAGACATTATGATCATCCATCCATCCTTCCTCTGAAGGCTATTAAAGGGACGTATAATTGATAAAACATGGGGAAATCACCTTATCTCGGATGAAATAATAACATTCCAATCAGAGCCTGAGGCGTGTTGCGTAATCTTCAGCGCCAACCCGTCTGGATTTAATCCGGTTAATCCTTCATGGCTAGGCTAACTAACCAGAATTCCGAAGTAAATCTAACCTATGTTTTGTTTTTGAAATGGAGCATTATACAAGTCCTCTCTTTGAATATATACGGAGAGACCCGTTGAGAGTCTATAAACTAAAAATTGTTGAGGACTCGCGAGTCCGAAGCTACTGACCCTATTTACTGACTGAATTCGGTCAACTTCGTCATGTTCGTGCTGTCCGAATGTTAATCCCCAGTAGGCCGACCCATGCGTAAGCCACTGTCGATTGTGTACGAGTCAATGGAGCTCAGGAAAAACGCGCATTCCCCACGATCTCCGACTTTCAGGGCCCTTTAAATCCTCCCCCTATAAGTTTTGTTCGAAATGCCATGTTGTGTCCAGCTATGCATTACTGTCATCACCGGCCATATCACTTATTGTTCAGTAACACCTTGAAGGAGAGAAGATATTTTTTGCCTCCAGTAGCACAAATTGGCATTTGTGTTCTAAAAGTTCAACAATAAAACATTCCTACATAATTTACTGGCCTCTGCATAAACATTGGAATAGCAAGTTAAAACTAAAAACTTTGACATGTTTGTAACAGACCAACATACTAACAGACCTACAAGAAAAGTGATCACTATGTCTCTGCCAAACTTCGTTCAAGTTAAAACTAAAAACTTTGACATGTTTGTAACAGACCAACAGACTAACAGACCTACAAGAAAAGTGATCACTATGTCTCTGCCAAACTTCGTTCAGGCGAGACAAAAACTAGAAGGATATCCATCTAATAGACTTGTACAATTTTTCCATTAGATTATTGAACTGCTACCAGGAAAGATTTCTCTATTTACCTGTGAATTCTTCCAGTCCCATAGGATTAATACAGGGAATTCTTTCTCAATCAATCCATCCGTTCGATAGCGTGAACAGAAGAGTAATGTGGTCAATTGTTAAATCCTATGGAATTCCGGACAAAATTATTGGGATCATGAAAGCTTTTTACTCAGACAGTAAGAGCTGCATCCAGATGGAAAAGGGGAACACTGAATCATTTGAAATTACCACAGGAGTCAAACAAGGGGACATTCTATCACCCTTCCTGTTCCTCCTCGTCATCGACTACGGAATGAGACGTGTAGAACAAACAGCAACAGGTATCCCGTATGGACAAAGCAAACTGTTCGATCTTGACTTTGTTGACGACATCGCACTTTTCGACCCAAACCAAGATAATCTACAAATATGTACAGATAAAACGCAGGAAATAATGAACAAGATTGGTCTAAGATTCAACCGGAAGAAATGTAAGGTAATGGAAATAGGCCAGAACACAACTCAAGTAACCATAGATGGTGAGGCAATAGAGAAGGTAAACTCATTTCAATACCTTGGTAGCACAATAAGTAACAATGGGAAAAGCTCAGAGGAGATTTACCGAAGGATCGGCAAGGCGCAAGCAATGTTTGGGAGCATGTATGCTGTCTGGAAAGCAAAGAACATCCGAATGCAAACCAAAGTGAGGGTGTATGAAGCCACCATCTTATCAATCCTCCTTTATGCCAGTGAAACCTGGGAAATGACAGTAAGAGACAGGCAAAGGCTGGATGTTCCATCACAAATGTTTACGAAGGATCTTAAATATCTCATGGAGGGACCACATTCAAACGAAGATGTAAGGAACCAATCAAACCATAAGTTGCTCAGCCAAATAATTGCAAAACGAAGGCTGACATGGCTTGGTCACGTCCTAAGGATGCCAGAAAGCAGCATTGTCAGGACGGCCATAACGTGGAAACCAGAAGGAGGGAAAAGGAAAAGAGGGAGACCAACATCTGACATGGTGGAGAACAATTAAAAGAGACCTCACTGATCGAGACACAACTTGGAACGAAGCAGTCCTCGTCGCCCAGGATCGACGCCAGTGGTGGACCCTTGCGGATCAATGTCCACATGTGGATGGAACGAGCTAAGGTCTAAGGTCTAAGGTCAATCCATCAAAATTAACACTTACCTGTGATTGTCAGTAGAAAGGAGCAACTTGCTTGGTTTCCTGATGAATCTATCGCAGTTGCCGTCACGTTCACTTGACCAATGCCATAATCGCCATGGGAATTGGATGAAGTGATCGTCACCTGACCAGAGAGGTCTGTGGCCATCGGTTCAACCCATGTGACCATCACGCTTGATTGACCGCTGGCCAAAGTGACAAAGACATCATCTGGACAGGTGATGATAGGGGGCGTTTCATCTGCAATCCAATATATATATCGTTAAAATTAGAATCTCCCTCATTGACATTAGAGGATTAGATTTCTCATTTTAACATTTTGTGCACGCAACTAGAAATGCTGAATTGTTCACCTGATGGTTGACTTTCATTTAATTGTGATTGTTACTTATTACGAATTAATATTGCCATCATAAATCATTTAGACTAGAATCAAATTTTTGAAGGATACCTGATATTTAAGAAAAATCATATAAAAAGGCAACTTTCATAAAATAAATTTAGTATGTACATGTATACTCCTGGTGCATCCACTCACACATAGAAGTCACCATACTTTACTATAGGTAGGGGAGGACATCCAGATACTTCTGTTGAAAGGTCATAGCAAACAATGATTTGCCCCTGAAAGCCAAGGACAGCAAATTCAAATAAAGATATTCTTGCATGAAGGTTCACTCAGCTGGGCCATTTAACCATTGCCTTGCTACAGCAGTCAGCAGACATGCCAAGTTAAAAAAAAAAAATTTGCGTGAGATCATTCACATCGTGTTTGAAAGCAGTGCGCACGCGTCGCGCGTTACCACATGTGCACGCGCGTAGTAGTAATATTTGTACACAAAAGAGGCGCGAGCGCAGCTACACACGTTTCACGTAGTAAGCTATCTTGCACAGAACGATCGCCTGCTTGAAAACATCGCACTTGCAATTATTGATGCGCGACAAAACTGCCAATATTAAGGGTTTTGAGACTCCAAAATGGTTAAAAAAATGTATAATAACGCTACTTTTTCTCATTTTGCGTGAGAAGTGGGGTGTTCTGCGTGAGATCGTGAGACGGACCCGAAATGCGTGATTTGCGTGAGACATGGCATGTATGGGTCAGCCTTGCTGGTGGTGAAAAGTCATCCCAAAAATTGTTTTATTAAGCAGAAGTTATGCCCCCAACTGTATACCTACCAGTCAGAGTAACTGTAAAGACGCACTCTGCCATGTTACCGGATGGATCCACAGCTATCACAGTCACATTGTTTATCCCAAGCACCAGATCAGATGCAGAGGGAATGCTGGTGACACTAGCAGCCATTCCAGAGTTGTCCATAGCTGTCTCATCCCATGTGACAGGGTCTGAGGTCAATTCAGCTATGATGTCAGATGGGCAAGAAATGACTGGGCTCTCCAAATCTGGGGCGGGAATAAACAATTCATTTTTATGAATTGGGTCTTATTAAATAACAAGATGTATGCCTCCGTCATTGCCAGTTCAGAAATATATGGCATATTGGCATATGGCACAACTCTGTACATGGAATTTCACATTTTGACCTTTGACCTACATACTCCAAAATCTAATCAGATCATCTTCCTATGGTGATACATACTACCCCTAAGTTTGAAGCTCATACCTCAACTGGTTCTCAAGATATTAAGACAGTGAAGTCAATGCACGGAATTTCACAATTTGACCTCTGTGACCCTTAACCTTTCATCTACATACTACAAATTCTAATAAGATCGTCTTACAATGATGATACATACTACCCCTAAGTTTGACGCTCATATCTCAACTGGTTCTTGAGATAAATGGAATTTCACAATTTGACCTGTGACCCTTGACCTTTGACCTACATACTCCAAAATCTAATCAGATAATCTTCCTATGGTGATTTGAAGCTCATATCTCAACTGGTTCTCAAGATATCGCAATAACGAACTCAATACGTGGAATTTTACAATCTGACCTCTGTGACCCTTGACCTTTGACCTACATACTCCAAAATCTAATCAGATCGTCTTCCTATGGTGATACATACTATTCCTCAGTTTGAAGTTCATATCTCAAGCGGTTCTTGAGATATCGCATATCTCAAGTGGTTCTTGAGATATCGCAATAACAAACAAACGGGACGTATGGACAGACGGGCAACCTGAAAACATGATGCCTCTGGCACCACCTTCGGTGGCAGAGGTATAAAAAGTCTTTGGTCCGGCATATCATTTTTCCATTTATTTTTATGTCTGTGAACAGAAGAAATAATCAACCACATGTTAGATACAGATGCACCTTGATTTTTCCCCCTTGTTTAAGCAGTCTTCTTTCAGTGGGATAGCTCTGACCAGTGGATAATACACGGTTTTCTTGGAGGGCCTCTATAATTACATTTATATAAACATCACACAGAACAATGCATTACAAACAGAACATGTAAAACATAGTTTATTTAACAAATAACGCACTTATCTGAGTTCATTAGTCAAAATAACAAGTGCATGAGATAACTTTAGTAATTGTTTGAAGCCACGACGCTTTAGCGGACTGGCTTTGGACAATTCTGAAGTTATCAAATTCGCCTGTTATTTTGACTAATAAACGAACAAAAGCCGCACGTTATTTGTTTTAGAAAATTAGATATATGGATCCTTGTCGTTTGATAAATAAATTTTTTTTAAATCTGAATAAGATCACCTGTCAAATGAGGCGACTTAGACCGGGATCTCCCGGCACAATGATTAAGCGCAAAATTAAGACAAGTTAAATTAGCATGCGCCTAGGCTAGCTTCGCAGTGCGTAGTATACGCCAACGTCCCTGCGCACATCCAGGGGCAAGAGATACGAACATGTATGCGCGCTGCTTCAATTGATACGGTTGACGTAACAGTAGAAATGATGCATGTCACATGATCCGTTCTCAACCAATCATTGGATTAGGAGTCATGTACCGGGTATCCATTCTATAAATAGTCATATATTAAATATATACATTAAATTCATGTGAATGAACGTTCATATACCTTGAACATTGACAAGGAAAGTGCATTGAGCCTGATTGCCAGACCCATCCACTGCTGTTCCAGTGACTGTTTGGATTCCAATAGGCAATAAGCCTGGTGAGATATCCGTCTCTACGCTAACTTGGCCAGAGTTGTCCGACCCAAAGGGGCCGACCCATATGACGATGGCTGAAGATGCACCCAAATTGGTTATCACAGTGATGTTTTCAGGGCATGTGATGGATGGTACCTCTTCATCTAAAAAAAAGGAAGCATTTTACAACATAAAAAACTGCATCAAAGACTATGAACATGTAATTTAGTATCTTACAAATGACCTTCTTCTGTAATATTGATACTGTGGGTGATATGTAATCTTTTGTCTTTAACCACTTGGCTGCGGACCACGTAATATTACGTGGTTGGCGTTTGTACACTGTGCGCGGACCACGTAATATCACGTGCTCATGCTATTGTCTGAGCTTTGTCTGCTTTGACACACCAGCGCCATGCTGGTCATACCCACACTTTGCAATTATCACCATGCAGCAGTCAAGTGGTTAAGTAACAAAATATCCAAAATGATAAGCAAATTAAAGTGTAATGTGACACTAAATGAAAATTATATATTAGGCTCCATTACTGGTCAAGGGGCCGGGCAATGATTGATATGCAATTATATTCATAGTTTTATGGCCGCTCAAATAAATTCCTGCTACAATATTACATAAACTTTTATGTAATTTACATAAATATTAATGTAATTTTGTTGATGTTTCAAGTACTGTGCATTGTTTTCTATTGTCTGGAACTCCTAGCAGTGAATGTATAATAATTGGGAAATATAGGGTGTTATAAAGATAAAAAGCTACAAACAACTGATGAGTAATACTTCCTCCTTTATTACACCTTTATTGTAGAATACATACCAACAATCTGAACAGTAAAGTTGCACGATGCCATGTTTCCTGATGAATCAGTTGCCATGGCAACCACAATGACGGTGCCCAGAGAGAGAACTCCTGGTTCTGGAGATGATGTAATGGAAGGTGAATCCCCAGAATTGTCTGTGGCAATGACCTGCCATGTGACAGTGGTGGAAGTGCTACCAAGGTCAGCTGCTTGGGTTATGCTGGAAGGGCACGTTATCACTGGTATTTCAGCATCTTTGTAATTGAACGAGAGTAATAACAATAATGCAAAGAATAATACATCAGGGGTGATATTCACTCTTGAAAAAAAATACACATACTAGGGAGCGAAGCGACCGAGGGGGGGGGGAGGGCGTGGGAGGGGGTGTCCCGCCTCCAACAGTAGGGACTTTTTGCATTTTGGGACTTTAAATTGTGCAATTTTGTGCATACCTGGAGGGGGAAAAAATCCCACCTCAAAAAATCAAAAAATCAACAACAAAAAAAAAATTGCAATTCCGATTTAAATCGCAGTAATATCTCCCCTGAATACATGTAATTATAAACAATTTAATAAAAATATCTATAGAATTTATGATGGTGTTAAATATAATATTAGAAAACTATCAGAATAAGCAAATTTGTACTCAGGAATGGATTTCTCTTTAACTCAGCAAATCTTCGTTAACATCAAAATACAACTATTTATAAAAAACATGACATACAATGAAGGACAACATAGAAAAACATTAACAAACAAAACAAAACGATTTTCACATCACTGAAAATTGTCCTATTACGGACATACATGTAAGTACGACATATAAGATAACTATGACAAAGTAACATTCATTGTAAAAACAATGAGAAACAATTTATGAAAACCAGATGATTAAGACGGCTTTAATTCCCTCGGCCTGCCTGAGGACCACACTGTGTGATGATATACCGAATGTCCATTTTCTTCCATTGATATCCAGTATACAATCCCACAACGCCATCTGCACACAGGCGACCGAGGGCATTACCTTTTAGTAATTTGATTAAATCACCAAAGACTTCCTCATTTTACAAACACCGTCAAATACTTGATAGGTTAAGACAAGATATAAACGCAATGTTATGAGAAACAAAATGCAAACAAGATGATTATTAAACTCACCAGACACTATAACACGAAACACACACTGTCCCGCATTATCACTTTGATCAATAGCTGTCACAGTGATAGTGTGAATACCAATAGGAAAGACATCCCCAGAGGCAGGGGATGAAGAAATAGAAGATACTAGGCCAGAGTTATCCTCTGCAGAGACTAGCCAAGTTATGACAGCTGAAGGGCTGCCACTATCTGTGTTCATTTCTATTGTGGCAGGGCATTCCACTGTAGGAACTTCGTTATCTGTAAAGCAAAGAGATGTATCTCCGAACTATTTAAAAGTTGTCTGGGTTCCATGTATGGGAGATACATTTTCCAATGTATTCTCCCATTTCTTTTTTTTTTTTTTTTTTTTGTTTTTTGTTGTTGTTGTTGTTTATGAATGCATTTCCAGTTTTAAGAGTATCTTCAGAAATATCATGAAGTATGAAAGAAACACTGTTAGATACATCAGTGACAAAACATGGAACTACCAACATCAAATAATAAAAAACATCTCCCGATCATACCAACAACTGTATAAAATATGCTCAGATGGTCACATAAATACCAGAAAACCCACCGATCATAAAATAATAATGCCATGAAATTATTATACCTTGAAATGAAAAATGAATGAACCTTGAAAAGAAAATGTATGCAACATGACACAAACATATCGGCCAGTATTCTCGAAGGGTGACTAAAGTTAGTAGGCCTACTAAATACGTCAACCTATTTGTGAGAGATAATAGCAAGGCCTACTAAATACGTATTTAGTAGGGCTACCACAATGTGTTAACTTTAGTCACCCTTCAAGAATAGGCCTACTGGCCATAATGTTAGAGCAACACAAAGAGTTAATTACCGGTATGTAAACCTACCTATAACCTCAATGTCAAAGGTGCACTGGCTTTCCAAACCTGCTGGATCAATGACCGTCACTTTGATCACATGACTCCCAATTTCAAACTGCCCTTCGCTCGGATCTGTGGTGATGCTTGATACTGTGCCAGAGTTGTCTGTGCCTCGTGGACTCCCCCATGATACAGTGGCAAAGGCCTGCCCTAGATCTGTGTTCCTTGTGATGTCTTCAGGGCATATGGCAGTAGGTGGTTCAACGTCTGTTCGGGGAAGGGATGATCTTGAATGTGTTATATCAAAAAATATATGCATGTGCAAATATACTCAAAGATGTGTTTGTTTTTTATTTAGTGAACCAATGAGAAATCAAATGATTAAAAATATTTTGCTGAAAAATGAATTCTTCAAGTATATAATAAACAAATTCTCAAACTAATAGAAGTTTAAAATTTTGTTCAAAAAGTCAGATGTTTGTTATCAAGACAGGTCTAGTATCAACTTACCCACCACTGTTACAACAAACACACACTGCGCTGAATTCCCTGAAGGATCTGTAGCTGTGGCAGTAATATTGCGGCTTCCAATTGGCAATTGACCCGGAACAAAATCTGTTTCCACCGTGACCTCTCCTGAATTATCCGTTGCTGTTGGATTAGTCCAAGATATGAACCCAAAAGCCTGCCCTGCTTCTGTACTTGCCATGACATCATCAGGACAGGCAATAACCGGAGCTTCTCCATCTTGACATGAATTGGGGAAGGAATTATGATATCTCTTACTATACAAAACAAAAAGACATCTTATAAAATTATCAATACTAATAATGATAAAAGAGAATTTACATTGCAGAGCCAATACCCTAACTTGTCAAAAGTATTGCTACATAGCTGAAAATCATGTATTTTTCAATTGTAATGTTATTTTTTTAATTCATAGCCAGAGTATTTTTGACCATTTTGTTATATCCTGAAAGAGGAGACATGTCTCTTTTCATTTCTGGGAGCAGTAGATAACTCGACCGGGTCATTTCTGAAACAAAGGGGGAGACACAGGAACAAAGACCCCAAAATGAAATTTTGGTAGGAGGGACCTCATCAGTGAATAAAATCATGATGCATGTGTCATATTTCTCAAAAAAACTGTTTACAGGTCTAATGAATAATGACCAAAAAGTTATCATTATAATGGCAGACAATAAAAGCAACACCCAGAGAAGATAAACGTATTTCTGCCGTTCCCAAGGAAAAGTGTAGTCTTGCATTGCAAAGACGGTTTATACAACTTTATTCCACAATATTTATTCCAAATTATCAAATTATAGCCGATCTCTTACAGTAAATTTACTTTATGTTCTTACAGCCATGGCATTTTCTGATCTTTTTTTACATTTGGCTAGATTATAATGACCTCTGGTTCTGTCACGCATCCTTCTTAGCAAAGGCAAAATTTTTTCTTACTTCTTTCATTTGCCATTGTAATAGTTCCTTATGGCCATTATTCATTTGCCAGAGGCACAAAAGAAATATTTAAACAGTTTTTTGAGAAATACAAAACATGTTTCATGATATCATTCACTAATCTACCAAAATGTCATTTTCAGGGGTTTTTCCCTTTGTCGCCCCTTTGTTTCAGAAAAGGCAAGGTCTGGTCATCTACTGCACTAAGGAATGAAAGGGGACACGTATCCTCTTTCAGAATATACAAGAATGGTCAAAAATACCCTTGCCATAAATGAAATATACATGTAACAAAAAAAATTAGTAAAATTGAAAAATGCATGAATTTCAGCTAAAAAAAAATAAATAAATGTATGTTTCAAAGAGCATTACTAAGTAGATAAGTCTGAAGATGAGTTTTAAACATATCAACTGTGGGTGATTTCCTTATAGAGAGTGGGAGCATATTCCATAGTTTGAGAGATGCATACTTTGCACATTTCTGGACCACAGCAAAACAACCTGTCCCACCATGGACCGCTTCGGGCATCATCAGGCTAGGGAAAGTGAGATTAAGGACTTTACAAGATGGAGCAATGGGTGGAATATCAAAGGCATTATATAAGGTCTGGCAGTGGTGATGAAAATCAGGTAATGGGAAACACCTGTTACTGGGCAAGCATCCATGGTGTAAATCACCCACATAAGCTTGCTACACTCACCGTCTATAAACAAATGGTAAAATGCACTCCTAGAAACATCAGAGATATGTTTGTAAAAAAAAAAAAAATCCCCAAAAGCAATGTAAACACATCCTTGGAGCAATGAATATGCCTACACCACCATCAGACTGAAAACATTTCACAAAATTACCGGTATACATAGCATTCAAATTCAGTGATGCATGCCACACTAGCTGTACATGCAACACCACTTAAAAATTGCCTACCGGTAATTGCATTTTCGTCCAATTTTCCAAATGAATATTTGGTCTATTACGAGTCTGTTACAGGAATTGACTAAGTGGAGTTAAAGATCAATTGCAGGGCTGCCAACTCTCACGCAATCTGCGTGAGTCTCACGCAATTCACCCAAATCTCACGGTCTCACGCTAATCAACGAAGTTCTCACTCCAAACCCCCAAAATAGAAAGTACAAACAAAAAGTCTCCAAAATTCCTAATATTTCGGATATTCCATATGCCCCGGTCGAAAGTTTCAACATTTAAACCGTATGCGCAAAGCTAAACCAATGGAAATCGGTTTCGGTTGCCGCGCAAACACGAGCTAATTTAATTGCGATTGATTTTTCCTGCGTGCACATGTGCTAGTGACGCCTTCACTATCATGATGCGCATGCAAGATATAAATTAATGTCGACTGCCGCTGTACGTCGCGCCAGGCCCAAGCCCCGTGTGGCTCAGCAGAGTTTGCGCTCGCGATGGCCACGTACGTCTGTCAACTATAGCCCTCTACGACCAGACAGTACAGCGCTGATTATCGTTCATGGTGAGTTGAAAATAAATTCCTTACAAAATCACGATCTTTTAGATGATTTCGATTGTTGTATCTGAGAGTGAGAATGATTTTGGAGGGTGCTTGTAGAAGGTAGATATCATTACCCTAGAATTATATTAACAACTATGTTCTGTGTGTTTTTATTGAGAACGAAATGTAAGTTAAAATTTTCCGAACAGTGTGTGTTTTTTGCCTGAATTGATCATAGAGGTTGAGGTTTATACTGCTAAGCTAATAAAGACAGTTGATTTGGAATAATGCACTTACAAATCTGGAAGTTTGTTATTTTTTCATGGTGTATTTTTTCAGTTACTACATGAAATCAATATAACCCGTTACTTAATTTAGTACATGAATCCTGCCTTTTAATTGTAGAAATCATGACTAAATAAAGTGTGCACCAGATTACACCATTTCAAATGTCAAATTGTAAAAGCTCCCTACCGTGGAAGGGGGGATACCCCCGCTTCCACACCTTCCACCCCTCGGGCGCTTCGCGCCCTCGGGCTTGGTCGCTTCGCTCCTCTGCAGTATCTCACTCCAAACTTTGTCAATCAGGGTTGGCAGCCCTGCAATTGGATTAGACAAACTGGTGTTTGACGGAAATAATGAACACTAGACCATGTGGGATGAGGCCAACGGGCGTTAGTCCAAAGTGGGTTTAGACCATTGGCAATCAGGCACAGATCCCCGCAAAAAAGGGGAAAAGGGGGGGGGGAATCTTGAATGGATTGACCCCAGTGACCAACTGAACCCTCTTTAGACTTTGGCCGACATAATGACCAAATTAGTTCTTCATGCTCCCCCCCCCCCCCTTTTTTTATCATTTTGATCATTTGTCTCAACAATGAAATCCTTGATCCGCCACGCTATGCCCATGTAGGCCTACTGGGAAATTTTACTCATGAATGCACTTTCAGCCCCTTGGCCTCACTCCCTCAGCGCACTCTAAAACTCACATTATGGAATCAGCGGTCTTTGGAAGACTGTTCCCCGGTCGCTGCGGCGGACGTTACTTTGTCTTGGCCCGTCACAAAGCACACTCAGGCTGTAAATCTACTCGATCAATGATGTTGTATCTACTCACGCTAAACGTCAGGTTCATGTATCCATGGGGTTATTAGATGAAGCCAGTTTTCGCATTATATTCTGCAGGTGAGTGAGTTCGGTATAATTATACCGTAATTCTAACTGCTAACGTATAACATGCATGCCGATATATCAAGACATTTTCTGTAAACAATTTACTGCATGCCATAACCGCATTAGCTATACCGTAGTCTGATTTCAAGCGCTGAGTGTACCTATCACTGCACTGGCACATTAAACGCAAAAGTCTAGACGTCAGGCCAGCAAATGTGGCGTCTCGGAGTTTCTGATTGGCTGAAAGTTATCTCGTTGCACCTGTTGCGTTGAAGTGGCGGAAAAGAGGACTTGAACTTTCCATGGAGGATTTAATAGGAAGGTTTTAAGTGAATACTAGAAATATATTTTGTAAATCGGACACTGAATTTTAAAAAATCTACAACTTGAATTAAAACATGAGATCACAATAAAATCTTCCATTTTACAATGCGAACAATGTCCATTTTCAAATTTAAACACCAACATTAATCATGATCGATACAAAACGCAATTACAAAACAGAACACAAACGCGATCAGCGGTACACCGTTCAGTGTCGAATATTAATATTATGGATTAATATATCCATGGATTTATTTATCCATTAATATTATGGATTATACGTCCATCGTCTTTAAATTCCCCGCTCTCAAAATCAAACATCTATGCCTTTTTTCAATGGCACCGGAAGCTTCCACTCTAAGAGCACATTTAAAGACGTTTGAAAACTCAATTGTTTTCAGTGTCGAATTTCGTTGTATTCGTGATGCTCAACGGGTCATAAAAATAATCGAAGCTGATCTTGATTAATAAGTCATCTTTTTCGGCGTTTATATTTTCCTCCGAATGGAGATCTGAAACACGTTTACTTTTACAAGAATAAACACCCACTTTGTTTCTCTTTATATCAGCGTTTTGTAATTGCGTTTTGTATCATGATTCATGTTGGCGTTTAAAATTTGAAAATGGACATTGAACACACCCTAGTGATAAAATAGGGCCTAAGATATATTAAATTCTTATACAAACCTGGAGCTATAGTAGAAGGAGCATTTGTCGTTGGTGGTGTTTCTGTGACGGTTGTGACATCCACGTCAACAGAAACTGCAAAAAGAATGTAAAACACACGACTATTTTGAGGCGTATACAGCAAGTACAAAATTCAAGTAATTTTTTACCTTCACTGAAAAACAAAACGCCCTTCTTAAATCTTTCTTTTCATGCGAAGGATTTATGAAACTACTATTCCTCTCTCCTCCTCCTCCTTCCTCCTCCTCCTCCTCCTCCTCTCTCCTCCTTCTTCTTCTTCTCTCTTCTTCTTTCTTCTTCTTTTCTTCTCTTCTTCTTCTTCTTCTTCTTCTTCTTCTTTCTTCTTCTTCTTCTCAATTTGTTCTTCTTCTTCAGAAGTTCTTTCCTTCCCTTTCTTGTCCTCATACTCTTTGTTATCATTCTGATTCATCTTCATCTTCAAGTTCTTCAATTTCTATTCTTCTTTAATTTTGTTAATCTAACCTATTCCTTTAACATATCAAAATATATCTGAACTGTTTTCATCTCTCTCTCTCTCTCTCTCTCTCTCTCTCTCTCTCTCTCTCTCTCTCTCTCTCTCTCTCTCTCTCTCATTCTCTCTCTCTCTATTTCTCTCTCTATTTCTCTCTCTCTTTCTCTCTCTCTCTGCATGCACTTATTATATCAAATCATATTTATTAACATAAGATAACAAGCTTAGATGAAGGGCCACATCTCACTTTCAACAACTATATCATATTCTTACCGTCTGTAACCGCTAATGAGGTTGGATCAACGCCGAGGGTTGTGAGTTCACCATTGTTATCGGCTATCTGAATGATATCCTTGATTGAGACCTCAACCTGCCCTCGAACCTTCCTGATCTGGTCATCGATACTCCCAGTACCAGACGAAGGCGACGTCGACCCCGTGATTGCTGGGTCCTGAGTAGGAGCTACAGGCGCTCGTATAAGGTTGATGGTGAAGTTGACGATGACACTGCCTTGACTGATGAAAATTTAGTCATATTGATCATGGTATACGTCATGTGTAAGCGGTCTTAGTATAACTACCCCCCCCCCGCCAGAAAGCTACAATCTTAATCCTCCGCCTTAACTCTAACCCTTCTCCCCAAAGGTAATTTCCTGATACGGTGAAGGTATATTATGACCCTGAAATAGCATTTGAAAATATATAAAATATAATTGAAGTTGAAAAATCGATATTAATACCCATTTTCCTGTTTCCTTGCTCTTGCCCAAAATTTCAAATTAATTGCAAATAGGAAGCATTGATCATGTCTATATTTCACTTTATTTAATTACTCTCATTAAGTAAAGAAAAGGAGAAAGTATAATATACTTTCAAGATGGTAACAAGGAGGAGATAGGTGCTTGGTTGAAAAAAAATAATCTCAGATACATATATCCTAATACATTAGCGACTATAACTTGTATTATTTTTAATAACAAGTATTATTTTAATTCAGTACTTACGTGAATCCGTTCACAATTGTACCATTGTATACATCTCTGAGATCGCTGTTGTAAAAAACTGCATCCATCTGTAACAATGAGCAATAAATGGTAAAACAAAACAAAAATATTTAGGCAGATAGGGAGATCATAACTGTGCCGTTCGTCGATCCGGTTAAAACTAAATTTTGAATAAATTGTCTATTTTTGTTTCAATGGTATACGATGTATTATTAACACCAGGAAAATGTTTAATCGAATGTAATAAATTGAATGTGTGTTAATTTGGCGAGGGTATTATAAGAGCCATGATGTGAATCCAGATCGAAGAGCTGGCTTTGCCGCCATAATAGCCCTCAATAATATCAAACACAAAAAGAAGCTTCAAATGAGAAGACATACAAAACCGAGAGTACCAAAGGCAGAAGACAGGGGCGTATCCAGGGGGGGGGCGCAACAGGCGCGCGCCCCCCCCCCCTATTGGCCGACTAAAAAAAAAAAAAAAGGAGGAGAAAAAGGGAGAAAGAAGGAAAAAGGGAAAGAAAAGAAGAAAAAGAAAGAAAGAGAAGGGAATTTGGTTCTAAACGACCATAACTAAGGCCTTTAATGTGGGGAGGGCCCACGAGGCCGACTTTTCTCATATTGTATTTTGCAATAATTGCTCAAACGCCCTTTTTTTAAGAAAAAGAAATACATTAGTGACGAAAAGTAAAAATATTTAAAACTAAAGTTTCAAAATTTCACAAAGAAAAGAGGCCTCTTGGACCCTCTGCCTCCTGGGCCCTCGGCCTCCTGGGAAACATAGTTGGCCTCATGGGTTTATAAGAAAGTACCCCTTTATTAATTCAAAATACTTTTTGAAACCCCAAATTTTTGGCTCGCGCTTCGCGCTCGCTGATGCCAAATCAAATGCACAGGCTCTAAATTTTACCTTAAAAAAATTCTAAACCCCAAATTTTCGGCTCGCGCTTCGCGCTCGCTGATACCAAATCATAATGCACAAATAATAACTCCAATTTTTACCTTTAAAAATTTTCAGCTCGCGCTTCGCGCTCGCGGATACTAAATTGGGTCTATTATACACAATATTCTACCATTTTCTATAGTACTAGAAAATGCCCCTTTATTTATTTCATATAACTTTAAAAACCTCAACATTTTCGACTCTCGTTTCGCGCTCGCAGATTCCAATTCAGAAGGGTATATAATGCACACATAAATAGGTTTCTACGCAACATACATTGTCTTAGGGTATAGAAACTATGTAACTTTTGTGATAATTGAAAAAAATGTGGAATTTCATGTACAATATGAATTAGAAGAACCCCCTCCCCCTTCCCCTGACGGCGATAAAAATTTCCTTGCGCCCCCCCTATTGGGAAATCCTGGATACGCCCCTGGAAGACATCGTATTTTGCCTCTTCGGAAATTTTCACACAATGGGAAGAGGAGGAGGGGGGGGGGCAACAAAATATAAAATGAAAAATCGAAGTGGAAGGCAGAAGTGCCATGTTTTTATTTCCCTTAAAATCATACAATCATACATAATACATACTACATCTTAACATGAAAAATTACGGCGGAGAGCCCATTTCAGCAGTATTCACACAATACTGCTGTTCTTCTATGGGTTCCTTGAAGAATGATATCTGAATGATATCCTTTCATCGTCTTTGTAAACTTACCGTATTAGTGAAGTTTTGTGATAGTTCTTGATATTGAGGTGACAAATCGTTATTGTAAGCAGGAATGAATGCTCGATTTGATAACTTTACTGTTGCATCCAATTCTATTCCAACTGCATAACAGATAAAGAATAGAAAACATAATATACAAATCTGATAAATTACGACTGGTATAAATTTCAAATTTTAAGCTATGGATTAGAAGCACAACAAATAATCACAATTATCCTATATTTAAAATATCCCTTAAATAAAATTAATACTCTCTGAAGTAAAGGAGGGAGTTCCCTACTCTACATTTAGAGTGAAGGAACGGGTGGTAAAACACTCATAATTTAAGTGAGTTCGAGTATACAGTCTGTGTCAATCGCTAACAGACATGATTACCTTAATATCGATTGAAGTCAGTGTTTCCACTTTTCCCAAAATTCAGGAAATTTGGTATTTTCAAGGAAATTTTCAGGCAGCAAAATAATTCCAGGAAATTTCGGAAAATCTGAAAATCAAGATGTACACAATATCTGAATGTAACAAAGTTGAATATTCATGATATATTTGCCTCATTTTAGAGCTAACAATTTTTGGGCTCGCGCTTCGCGCTCACATAAATAATTTTATCTCTATTTCAGGAGGCGCGCAGGCAAAAGAGGTTTTAAGCTTACACATTTGAAGATTCTATGTCACTGTTCAGTTTCGGGAATATTTATGAACGAATTGTATCCTCTAACTCGCACACAGATGTACGTATAGAACGCAAATTCATGTGTAAGCACATCTGCACATGTAGGTTATTAACTTTATTTTAATAAAAGAAGTCTAGAGATGGTTATATTTACCAACAACGATCATCACCGCTCCGGCTGTAATAGGTACGTAAGGTTGAGCTGAAATGAATTATACACATTGCAAATCAACATTATTCACGTAATCCCAAATAAGTATACACAATATTATAATTACAATTTCAATAATATGGATATGCAACGATATACTTCTTTCAGGGGCCGCGGAGCGTTTTTGAAAGAGGAGGGGCATAGCCGAAAGTGGGGGGGGGGTGTATGGTATGGTATGATATGGTTTTCTTTTCCGTATATTCAAACGTGATACATGATACAAAATAATATGACATAATACAGATACTTAAAATAATACGGAGGGAATACTCTATTCACAACCATTAATACAATGGCTCTGTTCTTCCTAGAGGTCGGGGGCTGAACAGGCTAAAAATCACGAAGTCATTTTTGCGTTTTTATACACGTTTGCTGAAAAAAAAATGGGGGCTAAAGCTCGAACATCCACCCCAGCCCCCGGGTCCGCGGCCCTGCCTTTACCGTTTTCTGCCCGCTGACCATATTTTGTGAACAACGACAGATCTATTCCTTACAATTTATATGCTGTATGTTATTGATTGCCAGTGTTGAACAGGGGCCGCGGAGCGATTTTGAAAGTGGAGGGGCTGAACCAAAGTGGGGGGGGGCTGAACAGGCTAAAAATCACAAATGTATGGTCATTTTTGCATTTTGTACACGGTTGGCTGAAAAAAGTGGGGGGGGCTGCAGCCCCCAGCCCCCAGCCCCCCCCCCCCCCCGGCTCCGCGGCCCCTGTTGAACAATATAGGGAATTCATGGACATTCTTTTCTTAACAGTTCATATTCTCTCTGCTTCAGACATAAGGCTGTCCCGTTTTTGTTTGTTCGTTTGATGTTGTTTCTTGTTGAAAAATGCTCTTGCCAACAAAATATTCTTATATAATTTATTGTAACAATTTTATACTACTAAATTAATGTAATACTATTCATTTATTTGATGATATTTATCTATTTATTTTAAATAATTATTAAACATAACAATCCTAATTAAAAACCTTACAATAATGTTATCAAAAGCTGTCCGACTACATCGCTGTTTTTGAAAAATTAGATACAATTGGAGGCCTATCACTTGAGCGCTTCACATATTATACGGTATATTCAATTCAATTCAATTCAATTCAAAATTGTCTTTATTGATAAACATGAAAAATATGACAAATTGTACATGAAAAACAGCCATAGCTGGAATTTTCATGATTACATGTTTAGAAGGCACATATCAATTTAAAAAGTTTAAATCTGAAGAATCCAGTTTGCAACAATAATATTAAAAGGCATAAGAGTCAGTAATATCATTAAGTATTATGTGCTAGATCAAAATAGATAAATTCTATACAGCTGACTTGAGGAGAGGAGACTGAATATAATTGTGATAATAATAAAGATGATAATGAAATATGAGTTTTCAGTTTTTTGTTGAGTATATCAATAAAGAAGGGCATGGGCTATTTTTTAATAACTTTTCTGCTCTGGCTTTGGATTGTTGATAAGTCTGCGAAAGGATATTGCGAAGGGATATTTTATCATGTACAGTCAGTGTCAAATAAAATGGTAGAAGTGGAAAACATTTTTTTAGAGTATGAAGATTAATCACAACATGGTATTGTTTGGTATTTTCATAAAGCAGAGAAATTAGACTTTCTTCTGCAATTTTTTTTAATCACATTTGGAGCAGTATTTTTTTGAGATATGACTAATTTTCTACAATTAAGAAAAATCCATTTTCGCACGCCGTCCCATGCCTTTGTGTATGATTTCGCATAATGAGCGTGAATTCAGCGATCCAGAACAATAGACGTGCGTAATTTCGATATGTTCCTCGTCGCACAAACTTAGCATAACTTTCGTTTTACAAAATCAAATTATACAGGACAAATCGCATCAGCAAGAAAAATCTGTTGGCTTTAATTTGGTACCAAAAACACGCATTATATGAAAAGATTTCACACCTAAATGATTTTTTTCCCCGACTGTACCATTAAAAAAAAAATGGGGGGGGGGACAACTACCCCTGGACGATCATCCCCGGTCAACTACACTGTAAACAAAACAAAAACAAAAACAAAAACAAACAGCAAAGTGATATCAGCAGAGTCGCCATACAAAAATGTAATTTAAAAAACAGTTTTGTTGTAAATTTCTCCTCTAAGAATTTATGAAAGAGGAGGAAAAAAATTATTAGAGTTCTAAAGCTTACGTATTTTGGTTAAAACGGAACGTGTTACTCCTGATGTATATTTTGTATTTCTCATGTAATTATTTGCAGGAGAAATTTACAACAAAAGTGTTTTTTGAATTACATTTTTTATGGCGACTCTGCTGACAGCAGATTTGCTGTAAAAATACAAATATTTTTTACAGTGTACCCATAGGATTGGAGGTTAGGGTTCGGGGGTAGACTGTGGATTCATCTATTCCCGACGCCTCACGACGCCTTGGGAATATTCCCAAAATATTGTACCAAGGCTGGAAACTCGGCTGAAATCGAATATCGTTCAAAAATTACCTGTTGTAATTGCTTGCGAGGTGGCAGCAAACGGACCTGCAGTACCAACAAAAAAAAGAAAGAAAACGTCAAAACGAAGACGCTTATTAGGATAGTCATTTATAAAATAATTTAACGATGCAATATTATAATCCATATTTTCACGACAAGGAATCAAAACATTGTGTTGTGTGTGGTGTGTGTGTGTGTGTGTGTGTGTGTGGGTGCTTGTGTGTTGTGGTGTTGTGGTGTGTGTGTGTGTGTGTGTGTGTGTGTGTGTGTGTTGTGTGTGTTGTGTGTGTGTGTGTGTGTTGTGTGCTTGTATTGCATCCAGGGAAATAGTTTACACTTACATTATATTGGATGGCTCAAAATGGGATACCCAGAAATATGGGCTCTGAGCCTCTGACAAGTAAAACATTTTGGTGTCCCATGAAGGAAAGCCATCGAATATAATTATTTTTATCTATGATTATTATTTAGAAGACATAAACTGTGAAAAACAGTCCTTACTGTAGACTGTGCTAATCGTCATAGTATTGCACATGTAAAACGTCCTATATCGATACTAATGTATACATTTATTACAATAACTTGATGTAATGGTCAACAATATTTCGTAACTTTCCCTCAAATGCATTACAGTGGGAACCATTTTGAACAGAATTATGTTGCGTTGCACTAACCAAGGATAATCTTTAATGTATCCTTGAATTAACTTAGCCAATCTTTTCATATATCTCCCCTCTCTTCCCATGTCACTGTTCTTCCCTCCCTCTCTCTCTCTCTCTCTCTCTCTCTCTCTCTCTCTCTCTCTCTCTCTTTGAGAAAAAAACTTCGCGATGCGTGTAACAATGCACTTAAAACGAGTCGGAGAGCTAAACAAACTTTTAAAGCCGACAAATTTCTGAATTCAAGAACATTCACAGGACACTTACCTCTTTGACTGGCCGAAGTCCCCCCCCCCCCCAAAAAAAATAAATAAATAAATAAATAAATAAATAAATAAATAAATAAATAAATATAACAAACAAACAAAAAAAAAATAATAATAATAATAATTTTTAAAAAAAATCTAACACCTATTATCAAAATTATTCAAAGCCTGTTTTGCGATTGCTACTTGAGACTCTGTGACTTGTATGCAAAATCATAATACATTTCATACAGGAACATGGTTAGATTTAAGCCATGGTTGAATCCCTTTTGGACTAAAAGTCTTCAGAAAACACGTGTATAAAATAAACCAAAGACACTGTCGTTACAATCAGGACAATACGGGTTTAGTACTCAAAACCCCAATGGAATGTAATAATCTTCCTACCTAAATCCGTTTTGGTAAATTGGCACTTCCAATTATTTCCTGGTAATTATAGAACTATGTTATACGTGGAATATTAGCTGGTCAATATTCAGTGACAAAAAAAGGAGTTAGCATTTTAATTTTAACTTTCTGTATACACGAATATGAAGATAGCTTCAATTTGTTCTTGATAGATTATAATAGTTTATATAATAATTCTCCACAACATGTCTAGGTTCTAAGATGTCTTCCCACATTATAATGAAATTCAAACTTTACTTAAAGGACTCCTCCGGGCTGGAGATTTGCATTATTAGAAAATAAAGTAAAGTCTAAAAAGCACAACATTGACAATTTCATCAAAATCGGATCACAAATAGCAAAGTTATGAATTTTCTTAGGTTTTGAATTTTTTTAGGAAACAGTTTTTGCCATCTTCAAATTGGCAAACTGATGATGTCTCAGTCCCCCTACTTTCTTTGTATTTTATTGTATGAAATACCAATTATCAAGATTTTCTCCCCCAAGGACATAAAAACAGGAATTAATCCTTGTGGAATGTTCAAGGTCACTAGTGCTTTTACCTATTTCAGTATGTGGGATAGATTTTCTGTATATGCAATATATGAAAAAATGAGAAAAATAGGATTTCATATAATAAAATACACAAGAAGTAGGGGGGCTGTGACATCATCATTTTGCTCATTTGAATATTCAAATATTCAAATGAGACAATGAGACAATGCCAAGAACTGTTTTACGAAAAAATTTCAATACATAAAAAAATGCATAACTTTGTTATTTTTCATCAGATTTTAATGAAATTTTCTGTGTTGTGCTTGTTAAATTTTACTTTACTTTACAAAACTTTTAAATTTCAGCCCGGAGTCCTCCTTTAACTGTATCAAACTATATGTTTTCATGCTAAAACATTATTGGCGTAATTGTTGTTTCAATTTTCAACCTGATGAGTTAATCAAAGAACAGGAACAAATTTATTCAAATGTTATGAGTAACTGCATGTGTATGTCAAAAAGTTTTTTTTTCTACAAAACTCCCAATATTGTCTCATTGTCATCGGCAATGGCATTACGCTGGAGTATAGTTTTGGTAAATCTAGAAGAGGAAAAAACCTTTCCAAGATTGAATTTACTATGATGTGGAATGAAAAGTTATATTATAAAACATATCACTAATTTGTCTTGATAAATGAGTTCTTTAAACATTATAACCGTGTACAATATTATGACAAAAATGTATAAATTATCAGACACGGCTAAATAATTTACATTAAATATGATAGTTTTTCATTTTGATTAAAACAAATTAATCTAGCATGGTTGAGGAGGAAATTTTCAGGATATTATCTTTATCATTGTAGCTTTCTGAAATAAATTGTCTGAATCTATAATACAGTTATTGTTTTGGAAGACTCATATTAAGGGAAATAATTTCACTGAAAATGTAGGGCGTCAAATCTGCTCTTATTTCGTAAAGATTCAACATGTAACAAACTGGTGGAATGGTGACATTGTTCTTTAAGGATTTGGAGTGTTCCATAAGATACCAAAATAATTGAAATTACTGAATGTTATACCAAAACTATATTAAAGCTTTGAAAAGCATGTATTGAATATTGATTTTCAGAATCTATTATAATAGTCCAGGCTAGAGACCATGTAACCTTGTTTTTTGATATATACAATGTTTTTTGATGGTTCTTTGTCAATTCGAGGGTGCTGATTCCAAATCCGATGAGTGCCAGACGCGAAACCTTGAGCATTTTTCACAAATCGCGAAAATTCAAAATGGCCGCCAAAATGGCCGCCAAAATATGAAAATGAGTATTCCAATGGTATTTCTGAGGTTGTTTTGGTGGTTTCTTGTCAATTTGAGGGTGCTGATTCCAAATCCGATAAGTGCCAGCCGCGAAACCTCGCAGATTTAACGCAAATCGCTAAAATTCAAAATGGCTGCCAAAATGGCCGCCAAAACTGGAAATCTGTATTCCAAGGGTATTTTTGGGGTAGTTTTGGTAGTTTCTTATCAATTCGAGGGTGCTGATTCCGAATTCGATGAGTGCCAGCCGCGAAACCTCGCGGATTTTACGCAAATCGCTAAAATCCAAAATGGCTGCCAAAATTCCCGCCAAAACTAGAAATCAGTATTCCAAGGGTATTTCTTGGGTTGTTTTGGTGATTTCTTATCAATTCGAGGGTGCTGATTCCAAATTCGATGAGTGCCAGCCGCGAAACCCAACAGATTTTATGCAAATCGCTGAAATTCAAAATGGCCGCCCAATTGAAATGCGTATTCTATGGGTATATCTTAAGGTTCTTTGGTGGTTTCTTGCCAATTCGAAGGCGCTGATTCCAAATCCGATAAGTACTAGCCACAAAAATACACAGGACAGAAAAGAAAGAAAAGTGGAATAAAATGGCTGAAGTCGTGTAAAATCTATTTTATGGCCAATTGCCACTAATAAGTTATGAGACTCTTTTGGTCGTTTACTGTCTAGGGTCCCAAGCTAAAACCGTGCTTCCAGCATAATTGAACAATTGAGGCTCCCCCGGCCCCACAACCACATGAAAATGCTCTCCAGTAATGATTCTTTTCCTTATCAAAATTATTCTCTCAGTTGTTATTTTTTGTTTGCCTTCGGCCTTCAAGAAAGTCACCATTACCCTATAAGCGGTCGGATAAGGTCAGTCTTCGCGGAGCCTGCCACCCTCGCCCCTGGCCCACCCCTTCGGATTCGCCCCTGACATGAAGAAGAAGTAGGCCTATATCCTGAGCATCTATTCAGAACAATTTTTTTTATTTAGTCGTGTTTCGACTTCTTTTATGTTATCGTGTTTCTGTTGTTCAATAAATTATGTAAGGGCGTTATAAGGGAACACCCAGTTTTTTATTTCAGCCTTTTATTCTGTTGGGGGGGAGGATCCAGAATATTTTTTGATGTGCGGATCACTCACACCCGTCTTTACATTATATATTTTTAAATTGTTATGATGTCTGTAATAGTGCGGTGTATATGAATATACTTTTGCATGTTCTTACAAACATACGATTATACAATATGAAAAAAAATTATCCGAGCTGAATCATATGACTAATTTTTGCATAAGTAAAATGTAATGTTTATTTCTAGGACTCGCGGTAATTTAGATGGGTAGGCTAGGGCTACTTAAATTGACTGAGAGCCACTAGATAACGTAGAGAATCGATGAAATGGCCATTTCCGATTTGTTTTCATTTGAATTTAATAAGCCTTTTTCTGACTGTCCGGCGTTTTCATCCGATTTTCGTTAAAAAAAATCAGGATCCCTGAAAGGTTCATAGATTTGGATTTCAGAGCATGAATTGACCAAGAGTTTTTATAAAAACCTCGGATATTACACATTTGAAATTTTTTACGTGGCTTGATGGCAGCAATTATTGACGATTTGGGCAAATGCTCAGGGGTTTTCGTATCTCTAACTAATTCGAATTTTGAATCCACATTCTCTCAATGAGAAATTATCAAATTATATAGGGGGTTCGCGGCTGGCACTCATTAATTTGGAATCAGCACCCTCAATTTGATTAAGAAACAACAAAACAACTGCATTGACAATCTCCGTTGGGAATTGATTCAGTTTTGGCGGTGAGTGTTGGCAGCCATTATTTGTTGAAGCGTATTTGCTAAGTATGTTGGGTTTTCGAGCGTGGCCTCATTGAATGTAATCAGCATCTCTGAATGATAAGATACCATCAACAACCCCAATACCCTTGGATACATGATTTCTAGTTTTGGGCGCCTTTTGTCGCCATTTTGAATTCTTAGCGGATTTGGCAATAAAACCCGCGAAGGTTATCGCGGCTGGCACTCATGATATTGGCTCACACCCTTCGAATTTGTAAGAAAACTACCAAACATACCCAGAAATACCTCTTGCGAATATGATTTCCCGTTTTGCGGGAATTTTGGCAGCCATTTTGAATTTAAGCGGATTTGCATAAAATATGTTGGTTTCGGCGGCTGCATCATTTTGAATATTGGATCCAGCATCTCGAATCGAATAAGAAACCAATCAAAACAACCCCAAAACTACCCTTGGGAATTTATATTCTCTAGTTTTGGCGGCCATTTTGTCAGCCATTTTGAATTTTAGCGATTTGCATAAAACCCGCGAGGTTTCGCGGCTGGCACTCATCGGATTTGGAATCAGCACCCTCAAATTGACAAGAAACCACCAAAATAACCTCAGAAATACCATTGGAATACTCATTTTCATATTTTGGCGGCCATTTTGGCGGCCATTTTGGCGGCCATTTTGAATTTTCGCGATTTGTGAAAAATGCTCAAGGTTTCGCGTCTGGCACTCATCGGATTTGAAATCAGCACCCTCGAATTGACAAAGAACCATCAAAAAACATTGTATATATCAAAAAACAAGGTTCGAGTCTTTTCCTATGGGGCCTAGCCTGGACTATAATGCTAAAATATATAGGATCGACTCCCGGCCAAGTAATAAAAACAAGAATTAATTTCAGGTTTGACTGGATCTTCGTACAATACAGTAGATTTGCAACAGTATTTGAAGCAATATTATTCCATATGAATCAAGATGATACTCAGATTACAACCAAGCAGTTTATCCAAATCATACAGGAAATGTCGCACCAAATAAAATTGTTTTAAATTATTCCACACGATAATTAGTATAAGGTTTTTATAATTATTATTGACGTTATGAGATATATTCTTAAATAGAATTGTGAATCGAGTTGAAAGTATAATATCTCCGAAAATCGAGACATGGGATTTGGATGAATCTGTGATCATAACTTTACTCTATATTTTAAGAGCGCAATATCATAGACTTATCATTATTATATGTTTACGATTATCTTTTAAATCATTTCTCACCGATATCTTACCACCATTTTATCTCTCTCTCCCTCCCTCCCACCCTCTCTCTCTATCTCTCTCTCTCTCTCTCTCTCTCTCTCTCTCATATATTGATGAAATAGATATACAGTCTGTGTCAAATAAAATGGTACAAGTGGAAAACATTTTTTTATAGTATGAAGATCAATCACAGCCTGCTATTGTTTGGTATTTTCAAAAAGCAGTAAGATCAGACATTCACATGCAATTTTTTCATCGCATTTGGTGTTGTAATTTTCGAAATATGACTAGTTTTCTACAATCAAGAAAAATCAATTTTTCGCACGCCGTCCCATGCCTTTGTGTATAGGTTTCGCATAATGGCTATTGCTCAATTTCGATTTGTTCCTCGTCGCACAAAATTTAGCATAACTTTTGTTTTCCGAAAGCAAGTTATACAGAACAAAGCGCATCAGCAAGGGAAATCTTTTGCTTTATTTTGGTACCACAACACACATTATTTGAAAATGTTTCACACCTAAATAATTTTTTTCCGACTGTACCATTTTTTCTGACACAGACTGTAGATAGATAGATAGATAAATAGATATTTTGTTAATATTTTGCATTTCAATGCATGTTCGAGTGGTGCAGATCAGTCTTGGTACAACATTTAAATATATAATTTCAAGCTTCTATAACAGCTTTGATGCTATCAAGTACGTATATGGAAAAGTACATTGTATTAATATTTGAATCACTAGGATTTTCTTTATAATCACCATCTTGTGAAATTGGTATTTCTTATAAAATTTTTCATCCAGTGTTTAGTAATACTTTCTGAATTGTTTTATATTTCATATTGTTATATAGGCCTACTGCATTCATCATCAGTCATTGGACTAACGTTTTGTGTTGGATTTTTACCCAATTAAACCGAACTGAATTGAATTGAAAAGTCTGTGGTAACAATATAAATAAAAGATTAAAAACAGTATATCAAACTACGGACTCCACAGTACGGAGTTAATGTTTAGTTCATGAATAGTACGAATTTTTCAAAGCAAACATATATAAAATGGAAGATAATTATTGTGTGCCGAGTTGCGTGTAAAACTCATTCAATATAATAAAGGATTTTCTAAAAGAACATGGCAAACTTACCCCAAAACAAAAGGATAACATAGAGACCAGCTCCAAATATGATAACCAGTGATAAAACAACGAGAGCTATGAGTGCGTAAATGGCATTTTGTCGAGTTCTGTTCTCTCCTTTTCGCCGCTTGTGTCTCTTCTCAGGGAAACCCCTGTTTTTTCTTGAAGGTGCCGCATCAGTAGAATCTTCTCCCAAAGCGGTTACAACTGGCGGCGTTTCTGGGAGGGTATCCCGTCGACCGCGTCTTTTTGATGAATATTCCTTCGTGTTAATTTTCTTGTTCGTATCTATTTGTGCATTGCTCATTTGCTTGTTGGATTCAATTTGTGAACGCCGGCGTCCGTTTTGTTTCGAGGAGCTTTCATTAAATTTCCAGTTGTGATGATGGTTGTGCTCCTCCCAATCGTTTTTCTTCGGTCGCCTTTGATGTTCAGTGTAGCGATTTCCATGTGACCGGCTGTTGAAGCCATTTTGTATGGTAAAAGCGGGAACCGAATTACCTGGGTCACCATAATAGTATGAAATTCTCTGTAAACATAAAATGTAAATATTCCATCACTATTATAACAACAACAACAACAACAACCAAACAACCACTATATAACCCCTCCCCAGAAAAGTTTGGGCTTTAAGTTTTCTTTTTCTTTTTGTTTATTTGATTCTAAGATGATGAATAACATGATGCATATACCTCACTTTTGCAACCCATTGTGATTATGTTCTCATGGCCTAAATACCATGGAGAAGAATATCAAGAAATATTATGTTGAACAGAATCTCGCAGTCTTCGGCTATTTCTCTTTTTCATGTAAACATGTAAAGTGAATATTTGAGAATAAATATTACATGTGGATATTTTTTTGATGATCGTTATACATCCCTGCATAATTATTTCACTACACTGTAAACAAAAATGTTTGTATTTTTACAGCAAATCTGCTGTCAGTAGAGTCGCCATAAAAAAAATGTAATTTAAAAAACAGTTTTGTTGTAAATTTCTCTTGCAAATAATTACATGAGAAATACAAAATATATATCAGGAGTTACACATTTGTTCCGTTTTAACCAAATATGTACGCTTTAGAACTCTAATGATTTTTCCCTTCTCTTTCATAAATTCTTAGACGAGAAATTTACAACAAAACTGGTTTTTAAATTACATTTTTTATGACGACTCTGCTGACAGCAGATTTGCTGTAAAAATACAAATATTTTTTTACAGTGTACTCTCTTTTTTTGAATTTGTGTGTTAAGATTTAACCACTGGCTTGTGCTTCTCCGAAAATACACCTAGTACATAACTGCAATAATGATAACAAGGCCTAATAATATTTTCGTTATATATAATATTGCTGAATATATAATATTGCTGAATTCTAGAGAAAATTCTACATCGTTTCCGTAATGCTTGATTCCAATCATTGTAAATGATTGGTGATTTAACTCATTTACTAGGCCTAATAAAAACTTTATTAATCGAGTAACTTCATACATATTATTTTATATGTATATAATTCACCGACTCTATAGAGACAACATTGTACAAATGGACCGTGGCAAACAATTTTCAGACTATGATATATAGACAGCAATGATACTTACTTCTCGATGCATTATGATGTTGTATATTTCACACTCTCTAGAATGAAATATCCAAATTTACAATATATATTTGACCAAAATATCATAGTGCTCCTACCAATAACGACATGATTATTCCAAATAAGTGAGTCCACAACATAAACTTTATGAAAGTATAACCACAGACATGTTGGTAGAATAAGGTATTTGTGTTGACTTTTACTTCCTGTTCGTCCTCCCTTTTCTTTTTATGCATGACCCCATTCTCTTACAAAAGGCATGTATCCAAGCCATTGACTACGTTGAAGGATAATGCTTCTCCACGTGAAGAAGGAGACAATTGTAAACACCAGGAAAAAATGTACAATTGTCTCGAAGAGTGCCATTCAAGTGTTACGTAATGCAACGAATAAGACTGACATGTCTTTCTGGGGCCACACCTATAATTATGATTACGTGTTAATTTTGAAGTTTGATAAATTTATATACAGCATGATATAAAATCAGAATTAAATTCACTCGGTGAGTGGTCTTGTGGAACTGAAGGACAATGTATTCCTCCTTTTTCTAATTTAGCCAAGAAACTACATGCTCATCGGCTCATTTTAAAAATAAATCGATACAGTGCAACAAAATTTGTCCCCCTACACACACACCCACACACACCCACACACACACACACACACACACACACACACACACACACATACTCACATTATTGACCTGATTTTTACCAAATCTTCACTGATGTGCTTATTTGATTATCTACATCCACAACCCAACTGTCTGTAAAGGGTCAATTCTTTTTTGAAATTTACCGACTATATCCCCCAACATGTAGGCCTATACACAGAAAACAACCGTGATTCAACAACAACAGTAATAAAGAATCTTCATCAAAAATTATTATTTTATCATTTTGATTATTTCAGAATTAATTTATTTGAGCAACTGTAACATAAATGCATTGAAAAATACGCATAATAAATCCATCAGCTATTTATTTTATATTAAAATTGGATAAGTCTGCCAGGTGCATATTTCGGTTTGACAATTCCAGGATATACTTTTAAAGATGATACCAAAGTGCTAACATATTGTTTTATTTTCCGAAGCACTGACAAAGACTTAATGTTAGTTTTTATCTTGCGTAGATACATTTTGAAAATTAAACCATGTCCATATTCAGTTTATATTCAACAGTAGTGTGGCAATAGAACATAATTTTGCGTGCAAAGTGAACAGTCATATAATACTTGCGCAATCATTATTATGTCAGTAAACGTACAGATATTTTAGAAACGTAAAATAATTTTTCGCAATTATGACTGACAGTCTTGAATTTGTCATAATAAAATGCAATATAATATTGCTACTCCTTTTCTAAGTTCAAAATCGAGAATTACACCCAGCTGATTACAGCAAAACATGTATTCCATAAATTTAATAAACCCTTTTGCTCTAAATAACTATGTTATCTCAGACGCCTATTCATGCTATTACGATCAATGTTATGATGATGTTGTTGATGTTGGTGTTGATAGGAGGATTCGAAATGATTTGTAGACCCGCCCCATTCTTGTCTGAGTGGATGTGATTGGCGGGTATGTGCGTCCCATCTATTCCCCTGCTTATAATGAGGGGCTTGGCCTCTATCGCTGTACGATAATTGGCGGCTTGGATTGTAAGGAACCTGTGATGGGCGTGGTCTTGGTTGATGTCTGACATGCGTAGATCGCATTTGCTGGGTGGAAGTGGAATTTTCACGGTTTTGATGATTTGATGAGAAATGTGCACGGTTTTGATGATTAGACGTAAAATTTTCACGGTTTTGTTGGTTAGGTGTGACATTTTCCTGTTTCTGATGATGGTTCTGCAAATACAAATTAAGGAAAACATATTTTACAGTAATCATTTCATATCAAGTTTAAAAGTTCCTATTTTCGAGGCAGAATTATAACTTTCTTTCATTTTGGCGAATTTTGTAAGCAACGTTTTCCAACACGGCAAGTATTTCAGTCCGGATATCCTCCGTCCTCGACCCCGCCCCACCTTTTACAAATATTCTTGCAACGCACTACTTCAGGTATATATAAATTATAATGTTGTGTTGTTTTTTACCGATGATAATCCGAAAATGCGGAATTTTGTCTCAATAAAATGACTTGATTTGACTTAAAGTACCTATGACAAATATAATCTATGCTTTTTAAAATTTTGTTTAAAAGGTGATATATTATTATCTATATAATTAAAATAAAATATAAATGCATACATTATTTTTAATAGTAATCAAACATCAAATATTTAATACAATGTATACATTTCAACAATTTGTTTGAAAGTCGATAGATTAATAATCACTAAAATATACAGTATGTCCCAGAAAAAAAAAAAGTAAACCTAAATTTGATAGCCTCATGATAAAATTTGATAGCTTATGTAAACTTAATATTTATTTCATGATAAAGAGTATCTCATTTTCTATTTAATGATACCAAACTTATACCTGCGTTGTGATGGATGGCTGAGCACAAGCGTCAAAATTCAAATGTTCCGAGTTTGAGGAGAAGCAGCCCATGCATTTCAATAGACCAAGAAATCCATTGTCCCTTATGAATGGACTTAGGAAAGCTGACCTCACACAAAGAATGAATGATCAGAAAGTAGGATTGCTTTTGATAAAACTTGGAACAATTTTTTTTTGACCAATTTTTTTTTTTTTTTTTTTAGAACTCGAGTGGTCAGTCATTCTTGACAGTACAGGTATGATTTTGGTGTCACTGGATAGAATATGAGTTACTCTTTAATATGATATAAAAAATAATGACACCGAAGAAATACAATTTTAATACGAGGCTCTCAAAGTTGGGTTTACTTTCATCTGGGACGCACAGTATAGAAGAAAAAAAAGTAGGCCTACACGTACATGTCTCCTTCCATCGAAACTGTCACCGAATCGCTGGCCTCTTCTAAAGTTTGGTTTGCTTGGAGGCACTCGATTTTTTGATGGAGCTGGACACTGAGGAAATCAACAATATTCGAATATACTATAGTAGTAGTAGTAGTAGTAGTAGTAGTAGTAGTAGTAGTAGTAGTAGCCTAGTAGTAGTAGTAATAGTAGTAGTAGTAGTAGTAGTAGTATATAGCAGCAGTAGTAATATAGGTTTTCCTGTTCAATTTCAAACTCTTTGCAATCGAAGTCGTTAATAATAATAATACATGAGATTTTTATGGTGCCATTTTTCATTTAAATAAACTAAAAAAAAAAATTTTTTAATCATGATCATGTCAATGTTCCTTCAATTTAAACGATACCTGGCCGAGCGGAGCTATCGGTCATTTAAAACAACGCTTAGACCAAGCGATTTCGTTTTTGTTCTTTCATATTCGTTAATGAGCTCTCAATTTCGTTATATATCACTGGTTTTTGGAAGGGAAGCCGTCTAAAAACTACCTACCAATATTACAGGTTTTTGGGAAGGGAAGGTGCATCAAAATTACCCCCATATTACAGGCATTTGGATTGGGAGCCAGCAAAACTACCCCCTTTTCACAGGTTTTGGCCCATATTCGGGACCCTATCTCAGGATTGTTCCTTAGAGACCTCAAATAATTAAAAACTACCCCTAATTAAAAATGTTTGGGTGAAAATATGGTAAAGACCCCTATTTCAATGATTTTTTAGGAATGTCCCCCCCCCCCTACCTGAGCCCCGAAAATACACCCCTGTTCCTTTTCCCGAGAAATCGGGAACGAGCATAGGTGTAGGGTTGACCACCTGAGTGGGGGGGGGTGCGAATGCTCACAATATCAAGGCCATTCATGGCGATGGAATGCTAGATATAATTTCTGTCCATTGTTAATTTACCTGATGATATCTCCTATCCTGCCATTGATGCGGATAACCTGTTGTGGTATCCTCCTGTCTCTTTACTAACCCATCCTTGGCGCCCATGGCAGCCCCCATCATCATAAGCATCATCTGGTGATTCAACTGATATGCCTCATGAGATGCCCCCCTCATCGTCGGATTCAGGGGTACTGGGTGACCATTATGATAAATGAGGTGATAGGTAGAGGGAGGAGGAAGGGAGCATTGCTGGTGTTGAGGGGGTGATGATGGTACAGAGTGGCAAGGAGGATGGGGCGCGTCATCTCTACACTGATTGCTTTGGGGAGGGGTCCGTGTGGAGGGTAACGGGCTTATCCTTTGTGTTTCCGGTTCCTCTTGCACATCACGTTGAAGGATTTCCTGGTTTAAAAAAAATATAAACATGGGAAGAGATTGAATTGAAAGCAACATCTGCAGCACACTTTTGCATGTACATGAAACGGATTATTTGCGTTTTAAGCTTATCATAAAATAGTAAGATTAACTTACTACTATCTCCTTCGATTCACAGTGAGAAGGCGGATCAGGGTAACGGTTGATTTCCGATGGCCCGACTTCGAAGTTAATCGTCAGACCCACGTCATAATCATCACTCGTTTCCTCGCTGCTCTCATTACTATCATGAGCATCGCAATATATAGATGTCGTGGACATTGTTGGTATGCCACCATCGCTTTCTCCTTCTATTCTTCCGTTGTTGCCTTCGATTCCTTTCATCATCTCAACGAACTGGAACTGGTAGTCGATTGCCTCGTCGCTAGGCCACGCCCCTCGTTTCGATAGGATCTTCTCTCGTTCTTCCTTTGTCATCTGTTCGGTATTGTTACCGAAGATACAACAGTCCTTTGGTACGCATAGTGTGGTGTAGTCTATTGGTGAGAGCTCAAGATAAGACGTGTCATGTTGGAAGAGTGTCTCGTCTTGCCTGTCGGTTTTCGGTTTTTCCTGTCAAAGATAATAAAACACGGACGTTTTACATTCCAACCATATTCATAAATTCAATACATCAAACAAGGCAGCTTAATTTCCCGGGTTTCATTTCTACAACACAGAAATAAAGGCAATGCATCAGATAATGAGTGTGCACAAATTACGCCTTAGTATACTTCAGCTATTTGTGAAAAACCTTTTTAGAAACTTTTTCAGAACATAACGTTCATATTACTCTTGTTTAAAAAAAACTAAAATATTTGTCCTGCTGTCCTAGAATAGCTTTGAATGATTATGTTTAAATCAATAAAGTGCCGTTAATAACATTGGGGCTGCTAATGCAATAGAATTTACTTTGCTCATACAGCATGTACAGTGAGTACATTGTAATATTGTATTATGATAAAGGTCACTATATGCCCTATGTATTCTAAAAAAAAATAGCTAATGTTTTTTCCAACTAAAAACTGAGACTTACACAATGTTCTTTGATTGTGGGCGGGTTCTTTCTTTGCAATATCATTTCGTTGATCGTAGAAACCTCACTTTGCAAATTCTGCAAAACAATGCATGATAATGATAAGATTGATCATGTTGATCGTGGGGCAAGGATTAGAGAAGTGTAGCATATAATGACAATACTTCTAATAACGCATTGTTTTAATTTCACTTATTTCGTTCATGGCAGTTGATAGGTTGGCATTAACGAAATAAGCATAAGTCTGGTTAGTATATACTCACGCTTGACTTCAATTGATAAAGAGCAGCAATATAAAATAGATGTTTGTTTAATTATTATTCATGGTCGTTTCTCACTTGGTATGAGACAGATTTGGGACTACTTTGAAACGGGTTTGAGACAGTTTCGAAACTTGTCGCGGAGATGTCTCCGCGACAGAAAAAAAGTATCGGTGACGTCTCCACGACGGAAAAAGTATAGGAGACGTCTCCGCGACGGAAAAAGTATCGGTGACGTATCCACGACGGAAAAACTATCGGAGACGTCTCGGAGACGAAGTGAGATACCACCATAAGGTATACTCTTAGGGGGATTATTAATTTCATATGAACTTGGATGTTATCTTTTATTTTTCTTATTATGCCTACTTACCTCTACAACCTTTGTCACGAATAAATGAGCAAAATTCTCTAAATATTCTTCCGTCACCGTCTATGACATAAGGAAAAGAATTATGTATTAGAGACTATATCAATTTCGAAAAAAAGTTTGAGAATTTAGAATTGATGCAAATATTCCTTTCTTCTTTAACTTTTAATTTATTGTTCTAATTTAAGTTTATGTTTCTTCTTTATACTTAGTTCAATTTTTACATGACCCCAAATGATACATGTTTTGTTAGTTGTTATTATTATTATTATTATTAATTTTTAATTTTATTTTCATCTTTTGCAATGCGACTGAGGTAAAAGATAAGGTGAATCTCCATTTGGTTGGTATGAGCTTTGGATGAGGCTCTTCAATCAGTGTTGGAGCCGAAGACTGATCCCAAACATACCAACGATTATTTGCCCCACTTATGGTCTAAACCCACTTTCATGACTTTGACATCAGGAGGGCGTTTCATGAAAGGATTTGTCGGACGTTTTATCCGACAAACTGTTATAAGCTACTGAAATGCTTGCATCTGATTGACTGAGAGCAGTTTGTCTTATAAAATGTACGACAAGTCCTTTGATGAAATGCCCCCCAGAGCTGGATTGCTCTGTTTGACATACGGATAAAGCGTCATCTACGGCCTTCTGTGAAAGTGTCTCCAGATCTTCTTCTTCAGCATTATCAGACTGCTGAAATTCAGATTAAAAGCAAGAGAAGGGTTTCTAAGTTACCATTATGATGAAAGCAAGAGAAGGATTTGTAAGTAACCATTATGATTTAACCATTAACCATAACTTCATTTTATGTCTTTTTCTAAACATGCTAATCCGGTCGTTTGCATGCTAAGAAATTCAAAGCTGGCTAATATAATGTTCTTATGCTCTTTGCCAACTAGCTGCTCATGTTTCTCTACCCCATCTCTCCCTTTTTGTTCTAATTTAATTTATTGATCTTTTTTATTTTCTAGACATCACTTTTCTACCAAATTCCCCCCTTTTTTTCCAGGAGAAGGTGGGCAGGAACGTTTGGTTTGTTTATATGATATATATATATGTATTACATTTATAATATATACAATTATATTTGAAATCTATATTAGGTATTTGCCAGTCGACACTTAGATATTATTACAGTATAAATTGTTTATTTTTAAGAAATTATGATATAAGTCATGACCTTTTCAGTCGGAAATGTATGCATGTATGTATTATCAATGTGTAAATTATTATTTCATACTCTCAGTATTGTAATAGAATTTTACAATTCGGCCATGTGGCTGCAAATGAATTTTCATTTTGAATAAACCATACTATTGCTACTAATGTACAGTCTATGTAAAAAAAAATAATGAAAAATAAAAAATGGTACAGTCGGGGAAAAAATAATAATTTGGCTGTGAAATCTTTTTAAATGATATGTGTATGTGGTACCAAATTAAAGCCCAAACATATTTTTCTTGCTGATGCGCTTTGTTCTGTATAATTTGCTTTCGTAAAACAAAAGTTATGCTAAATTTTGTGCGACGAGGAACAGATCGAAATTACGCATTTCTATTGTTCTGGTGCGCTGAATTCATGGCCATTATGCGAATCCTACACAAAGGCATGAGACGGCGTGCGAAAAATGGGTTTTTCTTGATTGTAGAAAACTAGTTATATCTCAAAAATTACAGCACCAAATGTGATGAAACATGTGATGAAAATACCAAACAATACCAGGTTATCATCAATCTTCATATAAAAAAATGGTTTCCACTTGTACCATTTTATTTGTCACAGACAAATTACGATATAGAAATATACATTTGCCTACATTCCCTCCCTCCGTCCCCCTTTCCGTTGCAACATACGGAAGCTTTTTGGGGCGATAGAGTTAGAGGAGGTGTATAGGATCGCTTTCGGCCGCATCCTCGTCAATGGAGGGCGCTATTCAATGGGGGGTGGGGGGGGGGGGTAAATAGGCGAATGATAGGGCAAAAATTTCGGTGTAAATTTCGGTTTGGGGCGATTCGATTCGAGGGAGGGAATGCGATCTTATACTCCTCCTCTAACTCTCTCGCCCCAAAAACTTCCGTATGTTGAAAAGGATAGGGGGACGGAGGGAGGGAATGTAGGCAAATGTATATTTCCATATCGTAAATAATAAAATTAGTTTATAATTTTTATGATTTACTTCAATAGAAATATACATTTGCCTACCATCGCTACGACCAGCACCGACAAAAGTCGGGAGGGCAACCATAACGGTTATGAAACTATGGAGGACGCCGCCGCTTTGAGAGGTGCGGTGGAGAAAACTACTACTACTACTACTACTACTACTACTTCTACTTCAACTAAAAAAAAGAAAAGAAAAAAAAAATTGTGCCGCTCTGGTACAACACATCCTAGTTCTATCTATTTGCATATCTATCGAGCTATCAATTCCAAAGAGAAATTATGCATCTTTAATTTCCATGTAAAATCATAATAATTGACAATAAAATTTTAAATTTTTAATCTTGAAATTATGTTTAATAACACTCATTGTCAAAGGTCGTATTCAGTTTCAGAATACAGTTAACTCACCTCAATCAGATCATCCTCAGGCTCAGGCAAAAATGTATCCAATAATCCTTTAACATTTGTTCTATTAATTGAGTTGAAAATGATAATAATAATAATGATGATGATGATGATGATGATAATAAATAATAATTACAAGTTAGTTTTGCCTACCAAAGAAGTTAGGGTTATGGGCCCTTGTTTAAAATACCTGCAGAATATCAAATTGTGCAAATGGGAAATAGAATAATAGTAATAATGCATATTGCACAGTTTCGATTAATTCTATACAAATATAATCAACTGTGAATTCCAATTAAATTTATCCTTAACAAGACTTTTTATTTAACGGAATTACAAATTTAATCATGAATTCAACGGTATCAAATATGCACATTTATACAATTCACTTATTGAGACAAATTACATTGTGTGATACATGGTCATATAAGCCTCATGACTTTTAATTGAAATGCTATTGGAGACTCCATTGTAATTTGCGCTATATAAAAATTGAGTATTATTGTTATCATTATTATTCCAGCACAATATTGGATTGTCATGACACTTGGTTTGTTGTTTTATTATATTTATATTGAAATGTATTTAAATTTGGATATTTTTTCAGATAGCAATATATGTAAATATATATATATACCCCAATATTTTGCTTTCATCCTCAATATGTGAGTCTGAGGTGTTCGACGTAAAGCGAGGTGAATACTCATGGTCGAGAAAATATAGACTGCTTCTAAAAACAAAGGAAAGATACAATTTGATTGATTTATTGAAGTCATCTTCAGATAATAAAAGTTTTAAAAATTAAATATAAATGAAAAACTTAAAACTTGGTTGACAAAAAAATAAATCTATACCAGATACGTGACGATACGCACTTCTATATTTCATGTTTTATTTGCATTTTCATTGTTTAAATCTATTTTATCATTACATTTTTTCCTTTCATTTTATCTATTCAGTTATTTATCTAGTTTTTGGTGATTCAGACACCATGAAGGAATGTTAAAGTTCAAATAAATGATATTATTCTATGTAATGTGCGTATTCTGTACGTGGTATTGAATTAAATTGAAGGATTTTATTGCATACATCCCTTTCACCCCCTCCGAAAACTGAACTGCGATGGTTATAAAAACTTGTTATAATTATTCATTTTGTACAGTCTCTTATCACTAGTATTGCAACATAGCTTTATGCGTGTTTGTTGTTCGAAGACTGATCATGTTTCATTTGTTGGGGACTGTGTCCTTTTGTCGCCCCCATGTTCAATTATGCCCCTGTTTGTTATTTATTGCTCTCAGGAATGAAAAGGGACAGGTCTTCTCTTTCAGAATATACAAAAATATTCGACAAATCTCTGGCCATGAATGAAAAAGGACAAGTATAAAAGACTTATAAATCTGAAGAAAAAAAAATACACGCATTTAGCTATGTTGCAATACTATAATTAAGGAAGTGTATATACAAGTTGGAAAAAAGAAACACTCATAAATAAATGTTATTAGGAAATTTATCAATTAAAATTCCGCTAAATTGATTAAAATCGATATTTAAAAGATTATTGAAATAAGAATGATATTTTAGATCATTCAAGAATATATGCACAGAGGATATTATGAAACAAGACAAAACAGAATTTGCTTTTAAATCACTATTCATTGCCAAGCCTTTCGGCTTCTGTGCATTATTCGTGGGCCCTGTACACCAGAAACCAAAATATGAGTGCTTTTGAGCTTATTTCAACACATGATTTTGCATAATACATTTATTTATTAAAATCTTGAATTGATACCGATGCTCATTAATTTCAATTTGTGGAAAGAAATTAACAAAAGTTTGGTCATTTTGAAAAAGAATGTTTATACTGGAGTACAACACTACCTGTCAACATGAGCTCCTGAAATGAAAGAACTTCTCACAAGCGAAGTAAATGAATGTCTCTTAAAGTCTGTTATTGAGAAAGCAAATACGGAAATAGTTATGGTGTATTACATAATATTCGATTTATGATAAATATAATAAAAAGGTAACGTATCGATTTTTTAAAATTTTATTATTATTAACTTTAAGGCCTTTTGCAACTGCACGTCAAAAATAAAAATTTGATGGGTTCATACGTGAAGATTAGGATTTACATGGACCTGAGTGTAATTTTTAAAGAAGTATATAAAAAAAATAGTAATAAAAGTGATTAGGCCTATTTCAAGAGTTACAATGGAATTAGAAATAAAAAATTGTTTTAAAAAGTTCGGTAACGTACCGCCTTTAATCTGCAATTTTCCTCTCAGAGTCCGAAAGGGCTTGATGAATAAACAAAGTCCCATTTTGTTTTCTTATCTGGCTTGCAAAGTATCTTGCTCCCATTCATTAATGATATGAAGTGATATTGTTTGATTGTTTCCATAGTTTGGACGAGCACATAAATTTAAACTATTGTTACCTCACAGATCTCGCCGAGCACATATAAGTATATTATTACGTCACACAAAGCGCGGAGTCATTGGATCGTTGTCTTTGAGGTCACAATAAACAAAAATGTAAAAAAGCGCACATTGATTGGTAATGGTCCTCATCAACAGCTTGGCCCATCCCATCGGTCATCACGATGCATGATTACCATTTGGACAGAGGCGTCGTTCCTAGGGGGGGGGGGGGGGGGAAACATATTATTTTGCCCCCAATAATTTCCGAGGAGAAAAAAAATACAATGCAAAAATGACTATAGAGTGTATACAAGATATGTGCATATCTATCCCATGACAAATTCGTGATGATCATATAATAAAAACCCTTTCATGATATTAAAAATGTGCTACTTTATTTTGCAGTCGAAAATGCAAAGTTCTGTCATTCTTTATCTCGAATCGTGATGTCTCTATATGAATGTTATGCTACAGTCACACAGACACTTACGGGTTTAGTTACGTTTTTGTTGTTTTATCCTTATTTCATCTTCTATTCTGTCATTTTTTAATGTATTTCTTTGTTTTATTGGATGAACGAAATTATTACTATTTCCACTGCTGACTGTGACGGGAAAGCATCCGTGGGGATCCGCGCAGAAATGAAAATAATTTTTGGACGCAACCAACCGGACGTAACTCAACGTAAGTGTCTGTGTGACTGACTGTAGCATTACGAGGTTTAATTCTTGTAGTTGTGATCCGCCACTCTGATAAATGCGTAATGCTGCAGTCACATATACACTTACGTTTAGTTACGTTTTGTTTTGTTTTGTTTTGTTTTGTTTTGTTTTGTTTTGTTTTGTTTTTTTTTTTCTTTCTTTTTCCTTTTCTTTTTAACGGTGTAATTTTTCTATGACGTGTATACCTGTAGAGTATATCGCCCTCTTGAGTTTCCCGCGGAATAGTGGACAGTTCAATTTAGAATCATCAACATCACAGCTCAACTTTAGATGAAGTTGGTCAAGTATCTTTTCTCAATCGAACGAACTTACGAACATGTCCGTCAACTAGATAGAGAGGATGGGGAGCAATGAAGATTTTTCATCAGCTGAGAGGGAAGAATACATTAGTAAGTTGAGCCTTTTTATACTTTAGACGTTAGTGACTGTAATCTGCAGCATTCAATGGAATGTCACCATATCTGCCTGGGTCTACTGCGCCTGCGGCAGCCCGTACACGAAGTGGCAGCGTCCAGTGGCTTAATTATGTGGGCCACGACTAATTAACGTCACGACAAGATTCAATACGAAAACTTTAAGTAAACAAACTTAATTTGTCACTTTTTAAATAAATTTTCCACTTACCTTTCTTCAATAACTGAGTGTTTGGATGTTCCTTTCACTATCCCTGTTCTGATGTTTTTGATTTCCTTTCTCTCAGTCTCGCATGCTCTTCTGTTCTGCATGTTCTGGGATGATTTTTTTTTTTTTTTTTATAGTCCAATTTCTGAAAATTTCCCTACAACTTTTTTTTTTTAGGGAAGGGGAAAAATCAGTGATGTGTTTTATTTATTTATTTTTTTCTTCATAATTTTGATTTGAAAATTGATCCCAAACCTATTCATTGACAGTGTCTTATATAATAAATAGACTGACCAGTTCTGATAAAAATGAGGTAGGGCGTATGGCCATGTGTTTTATAGTGGGCCCCCATAAAGGTGGTGTTGTTACATGTGCGCGACAAGTACAGAAATAAATAATGCTATAAAATGCTAAATACATGTGCTATATGGGTATGCTTGGTATTAAATTGAAGGGAATTAATCTGGCAATTACTTAAAAGTAAAAGAAATGCAAATGGTTAATTAGTTTATGAGTAATTAGCGTTTGATTAACTCTGAGTAGCCATTTTTGCACGGTGGAGGAGGAGAAGGAGCATAAATTTCTATTCTTTAAAAAAATTAAGCTTTTACCTTCACATTACGTAAACATTAAACAGTTTAATTGGAATATCATCCATTTATGAGTAAAAATGGATCAAAGTTGAACTTAAGGATACCTAATTAAGCTAATTAAGCTAATTAATTAATTTACCTAAATGAGTAAGATGGTAGTTTAAATTGAAAATTGGTGTCAAACTTTAAATATGGATGCTATATGGGTAAATTGGGTATTAGTTTGAAGGGACTTAATCTAAAAGGGTAAAGAAAATACCTGTGGTTAATTTATTTATGACTAATTAACGATTAATTTTACACTCCAAATACCCATTTTTGTACAGCAGATGATGGAGGGGAACATAAATTTCTATTTCTCTGTTAAACAAATGAGTTATAAATATCATTGAACATAACATGAAACAGTTTGATCGGATTGTTATTTATGAGAATTAATAGTGGGTCAAATTTCCACTCATCAATAGTTACTTAATTAAGCTAATTAATGGTATAACCTCATATGTGTAACTCTCAGAGATACACATGTATACCTGTTCACATGTCTTTGAACCAAGAAAAGTCAAATCCCTCGCTTAAGCCAGATCGCATCATTTGTATCAACAATAAGAACAATAAATATATTTTATTGAAGTTTTAAGTGTTTACAAGTAATTAGTGTAACTTCAAAAGGTTGTAAGGAAAAAACTTAGTTATATTCTAGGGTAAATAAACATCTTAACACATATTTCCCCAAATTTTCCGATCTGAAATTTTCGCTGGAAAGATGATTGCGCAAAATAATTTTATCACAACTAACCCCTAACAAGTTCTATATTGTTGGAAAGGTCTGACTTTGAAGAGTTCAAATATGCATGTTATTTTCTTGTAGGGTCCTTAGTTTTTTCTCTGCCAAGATTTTCTGGAAGTACTTTTTTCTCACCTTTTTTCACATATTTTGATCTGTAACTTCTTATGACTTAACCCTATCCCTTTTCAGAATGATTTTTTGAATTCTTCAGACAATTCTCTTTCAGAATATGTATACTTTTATGGGTATAGGGTGTCAAATATAAGAATAATACTCTATTAAATAAAAACGGTACGATTTCTTTGAAAACATATAATGTAACAGAAAAGAGCCCACCTCAAAATGCATGGCCGTATCTTTAATTTAGGCCTAGGCCTAATGCCTAAAATATAACTTTTTTCTAGCTTTGCCTTTGATTTTTGACCACAACGTTTAATTTCCATTCCTTCTACAGTCCAGTCGCCTCTTCGGCAACAGGGCTGTCTATAGTAAATAATAACATATATTCTAGAATCAAATAGTCTACTTAATTTTGGAGCTAAAAGCTATTGCAAAAAGGAGAAAGACATTAGAAAAAGACATTGACCAGCTGGCTAATTTCCCCCAAAATATGGCAGTTTGGTCTACGACTAGTACGAGGTCAATATCTACCAGTTATCCACAGACTTGGTGATATATTTTTAACTTAAAATAACGAAAACTAGACCTCTAGTGCTTTTATCCAGCCTCTTTCTAGAAATCTAGTACGTAACAATAAAAATAAACCCATCTCTACAGCACTGGCTATAGTTATACTTGAGCCAGTTTAGGCTGTCTAATATGTGTCGTTCCAAAACTGGAGTCTAAAAGTTAACATATTTTAATTTCTAGACACAAATTATCATTCATCATTTTCAAAGTTTTTTGTATCAAAGTGGGTTACTGAGCCCGAGGTTAAGAATTAAAAGTTATGTTCGTTTGCCTTCCTTTTTTCCTTCTTATTCATAATATTCATCTCTATTTTGTTAGGTATATTTGAGAGCTACAGTAGAGAGCAGCACAAGGAGGACATTGAGTGTATCTTACTGAAAGAAGATGAGAGTCAACATTATAGCATTCAGATTGAGTGAGTATGTAGGCTGATGATGTGATTGTGATTATTAACATGTTTACAAGGGAGTCAAAGCTTGTTGGTTAAATCATGATAAATGCACTAGAGATCTATAGAATATAAGACAAGGGTCACCTTTCAAAGGAGTCTGAAAAACTAAAAAGTCTTGCTTTTATTATTTTCTGTTAACCATTATCCACAGTGTAATGACCATTGAACTAACTCTTTTGACCCTACAGTGCAATGACCCTGTTTGAGACAAACATGGATGTAAGTGACTTGATACTAAACAATCCTCTCAGCACCCTCCCTCTACTGGACATAGCGCTCACTAGGATAGCTATGGATATCTACAGGAATCATCCAGACAAAGACAACATGGTAAGAGAAACAATACAGTTGCAAGCTCCAGCCATTGGTCAACAAGACAGAACTGCACAAGAGCACCTTGCCAGACATTCGATTTGGCCTGAGATCAGTGTGCTGTTAATTGCAATCAAATGACATCATCTCCATTCACTTAGTGTATTACTGAGCTCAATTGCTTGCAATCAGCTGTAATGTTGATCTCAACTGTTCCTTGATGTAATATCCTTACATTCAACAAATTCATTTGAAGTTGCCCATCCTAGCACTAGGCAGAGGTCTATTCATTGGCATTCATTCATGCATGAATTCTTTTGTTACCACTGCCTAGTGCTCGGACAGGCAACTTCAAACAAATTTGTTGAATGAAATTATTGAAATGCAAGCACTATTACAAATGAACAAAACTTTCCTATTTTTATTGATTGTGGTTTTATGTGAAAGGGCAGGAAATTGACTTTTTATATGTATAGAATTTCAGATAATCGCCCGCCAAATGACTTTTTAGTTTCCTCTCTTTAAATTGTTTTTAACCACTCACGCATGACATGAGATTTTAGTAAATGAAGGAAGAGACTCTAAGCTTTAAATTGATGGGTCATTTATGAATTTTGATTAAGATAAAGTTATGATAAAACATCAATCAATCTCTCTTTTTTTTTGGACGCACTGTACATGAAATATGACTTTCCATAAAGGCAGGCTCACCAATGCGACTTGCTGCGATGCGATTTTTTAAAACAAATGGTAGTTTGCATTATTAATGCGACATTGGAAACATGCAAAGTTATCCTATGAGAGGTAAAAATTGTAAAGGAACAAGGTAATCAAAATTTTGTTGTAATGTGAGCCTTTAATTAGGAGTAAAGGTCAAATAACCATAAAATCGCAAGATCGCTGCGACTTCACTGCGATATGGAAACAAATTTATTTTAAACAGAGAAGGGGGTTGCAATCGCCGCGAATTCCAATTTTGGTATTCATTAGAATACCCACAACTTTGGACAGTATGTATTTTCTTGTTTGAATCGTTGTATCGAATTATATTAAAGTTCTCCTGAAAAATCGCATCGCAGTAAGTCGCAACGTGTGAGCCCGCCTTAAGGCCTCGTCACACCGAGTCCGGTCCGGGTCACGGCACGGGCCCGGTCCGGTTCAACAATGGGCAAAAACGGTCGAAATGAATCGGCCGTGTACTATTGCAATGAGACTGGTCACAACAAACACGGGCTGTGCCGTACTAGCCGGAACGGCAACCGGTACGGTTTTTATGGGATCGCTCTTGAAGCGATTTGAGACGGTTTACCGTACCGGTTACCGGACCGGACTCGGTGTGACGAGGCCTTTAAGGTAATTGAGCTTGCATTACATCTCTCTTATTCTACTCACAGAGTATGAAGACTAATATCCATGGTAGACTGATAGGTTTACCAGCATGTCCAGAGCTTGTGAGAGAACAACTCCCTAGAAACACAGACATTGGAAGGTTTCTTTCTATTTCAGGTTAGTTCATATATCATTAAAGGTGGTCATTCACGGGCATCGCTAAACTAAAACGAGAAATCAAGATGCGCTATGTGTGGTCGCAGCCATATTGTTCACGAAGCTAGCTTAGAGCATGACTTAATTTGCATACGGTTACATGCCAGCCTATCGCGATCGCGCTGTGAGAGCGATTCGCGATACACAACATGTGTGTGCTACTGTTATGTGTGTATAAAGCATACGTGCATGCGTGAATACCTGGGCCGAATACATTGCAGTGTTCGGATCTAGTATCACCTTCTCGCTTGCACGCGAATCATTGCCGATAAGAAATTGGCTTAGACTTCGGCAATCGTTCGGGTGTTATAGCTTTCGGTTTTTGGACCACTGCGTAAGAGTCGCTCATCGTTGGTATGAATGGGCAGCTTGCATAGTTTGTTACCACGTACGTATTTTGAACTCCCTCTACACTATGGGGAACGTACATCTTTAAATTATCAGTATAATTGTCATAATTGTCTGGTGATGTGAAAAACAGTTTGAACCAAAATTTGTGTCTAAAATAGCTTTCAGGGATTTGTATCCCTCCCCAATACAGTCTGTGTCAAATAAAATGGTACAAGTTGAAAACATTTTTTTTTAAGTATGAAAATTAATAAAATTCTAAAAGTTTTTGATATTTCCATAAAGTAGGAAAATCAGGCTTTCTTCTGCAATTTTTTTCATTCCATTTCAGTTCAGTTCAGTTTTTATTAACATATTCCAATCAAACAATAATGAAAACAACAATTATATGTCATTTCAATACTATACATTATTTGATAAATCATAAAACAAATGACATCAGTAGAAAGAAATATGAAGGAGCCTAAGTTAAAAGCTAAGCTTGTTACATTATAGGCTCCTTTGTGAAAATGATGTATAAAAATACATAAAGAAATAAATACAAAGATATATAAATAGGAGTAACTGAAGAATGTGCATTAACATATCTTCTTTTTTACATTGAACTACCTATCTGTACGCAATGGTAATAGTGAGGCGTACCGAGATGATGTTATCATTATTTTGATGTGTAATGACGACATCATCTCGGCACTACATTATAATCATACATTAATAATGATATACGCAATGGAAAAAGTGAGGGTTACCAAGATGATGTCGTAATTTGTTGTAAAATGACGACAGCATCTTGGCACTGCATTATAAACATACATTAATATTGAGATAAACATACATGTTTATGGGACTATAAAAACAATTGCTCACGTGTCATTTTCCGCCTGTGTTTTGTAACCCTTTAATAAATGGCATTTTAGCTTACATTTAAAAGTATGCAAATTTGGTATAGTAGATCTTGAGATATGACCAGTTTTGTAAAATCAAGAAAAAATGTACTTTGCGCATGCTCTTCTATGGGTTTCGCACATAATATGCGCAAATTCTGCACACCGAAAAAAACAGATGTGTGTAATTTCGATTAGCTCATCGCTGCACAAAACTTGGCATAACTTTTGTTTTACAAAAGCAAATTTCACAAAACAAAGTGCATTATCAGCAAATAGAATCTTTTAGCTTTAAGTTGGTATCACATTCACACATCATTTCATACCTAAATAATTTTTTCCCGACTGTACCATTTTTTTTTTGACACAGACTGTATATATTACTCTGTAGTTCTTGGTTGTGTGTTTGATACATATACACTGAAATATCTTGCAATACATGAACAAATGGTAATGTAATACCCCCATTCCACTGACAATCGGACTCTCATCTCGAGCTCACCTGATCCCCCCAAATGGCAATTTTGATGAGTTCCGATGAAATCTCACCCGAGGAGCCTGTTTTGGTGACCCTGATTTTTTTATTATCCGCATGAAATCGGATGAAAGACTGGTATCTGCCCGACATCTGTCCGCCGTTTTTATCGGCTTTTCCAATCCATGAATCTGCTTTCGGAGGGTAATTTGGGGGCTATCTAACTCTAAACTGGCACTTCCAACATCTATCTGATACCGGCCAAACTCTAATCTAATTAATCAGTCACTACTCGGAGATCGATCGTACATTGACCCGATACTACCAACATTCCACAGTTGGGTTGAAAACGACGCTTCTTTTCGAAAATTTGATAAAAAACCATTAATTGCAATAAGTTGAATACCTGATCACCCGATTTTAATCAGACGTCGGCCAGAGACGTCGGACAGCTGAAAACAACAGAATCTTATATACACATCGGACTGACTGACACATATCCAATATTGACTCTAGGTCGAAAACGGAAATGGTGTCCGGTCAGTCCGATAGCGAACTAAGGCCTGAGCTTAGGTCCCTCACCGGACTATTTTCCCTCTTCGCATCGCGTCCAACACGTTGGACAAATACCTGATAGAAGTCAAACACAAGCCTGACCATCAGACTTTGACATGAGACCACTCGGTGGGCAACCAGAAGGATTAAAAAACGCGTCCGATTAGTGAACGGTGCTCCAAAATGCTCAGTGGAATGGGAGTATTAAGAAGGCATGAATCTACAAGAGTTAGACTAACACAGCTTTATCATCCAAACAGGTACAGTTATCCGGACCACTTTAGTGAAAATGTTGGAGTTTGAGAAGGACTTCATGTGTTCCAAATGCAAGCATGTTTTTGCAGTAGAGGTCAGTAACAATCTAATCACGTCATTGATTTTAGGATTAATCTTAACCATAACCTGCAATAGGGCCATGCGTTACGAACCCCATTTTGTGTTACACCTCCTAAATCTAAAACTTGTGCTCCTATCAGGATGAATGTGGTAATGAATAACATGTAAAATATTAAATCTATCCCTACACAGGTATAAATTTTCTATAAGGAAGTTTCCTGTGAATTAAAAAAAAAAAACGGTCAAAATAAGGTAGGGTGAAATGGTAACATTTTATGAGGGAAAATATTTTTAAGGGCAAAGTCAGGTTAACAAATCGATGGTTATACTTTGCTTTTTTTTTCCTCCACAATTACATGATTCTCCTTCAAATTCCTTTTTTATGTAGTATTTTTCCCCTTAATTTATAACTGTCCTTTGGTATGAATATGAAAGGAAACAGTTAGAGTGATCTTATCATTGTAACCAATATTCGAGTTAATGTTTAAACAAATAATCACCAGGCAAACATTGAGAGATACTACCAAGAGTGCAAACCAGATCGATGTCCTAACCCTGAGGGTTGCAGCTCTACCAAATTCTCCTGTCTCTCAGGAATGGACAGCGGTGGGGCGCCCTCTAGCTGTAGAGATTACCAGGAGCTGAAGATTCAGGAACAGGTTCATAAGCTCACCATGGGAACTGTATCCTTGATAAAAAAAGAATTACTATACATTGAGGCCAGAGTGGTTTTGCATTCCATTGAAACGCATGTTTATTCTACAACTCGTATGGGTTGTGCAAAAACTTAGACTTATGACAGTCTCGAGAAACAGGCCCCTGTTGACTAGATAAGCTCATGATTTTTGCCCGGTAGCATTCCAAGTCCACTGAAGAACGTCATTTATCTTGTACTTGTTGGAGGGTGGGTTTTTAAGGCGATGTCACTCCAAATAATCTCAAATGAGCTTAATGGGACTCAAGTTAGCGCTCTGAGGTGGCCATTCCAGAAACTGTGGGGTGTAACACAAAGACTTACGATAGATAAAAAGTTACGATTGATTTTTTTCTCGATAGCCTCATGTGCAATTCAGGTGCAGTCATGGATTAGGAGTTTGATATCATTAAGAGTAGGGTTAGGGCTAAGGTTAGGACTAAGATCATCAACTTTGGAGCATCCTGTCCATGATGAGGCTGACAAGAAAAAATCAATCGTAACTTTTAATCAATTGTAAGTCTTTGTGTTACACCCCACTGATCATGTTTCTGCTGCAATGATACTTAAATATACTTAGTTATCATGTTGGAACATAAATCAGACTTGAAGCATCTGAGGGGCTAGAATAGTCTTATATCTTCAGCGTTGATGATGCCATGTTATGAAATTTAGCTCTCCAACTCTACTGGCTGCCATACAACCCCAAACCATGAAACTTCCTCAACCATGCTTCACTTCCAAGCGTGACTGACTCAAAGTTCCATGCTTGAAACGCCACACCATGGCCAGTCACTAACAGCCAAACACATTAAACTTGCTCTCATCTGTCATTAAAACAGAGTTCCAGAACTTTGCATGCTTAATCACATCCTTTAAAATTCTGTTTTCGTAAGTATACAAATAATTTTTGGGCAGCGAAAAGTTCCGAAACTGACAGAACTTTAGAGAGATTTAGTGTTCAAGTGATAGTGACATCACCTAATATTTGCTAAAAATAAATAATTAGGATTCTCATCCATTATTTTGTTTAATTTCATTTTTTAAAGTGTACAAATAATCTTATAGGACACTAGTTAAAAAATGGCTTGCCAAAACATTAAAATGGTTTACACCATAGGAAAGCTTGCAATATCTAGCTTTAAAAAAAGTGTGGAAACGAAATGAATCATGGAGTCTTACTGGTGCTTTTGATCTTGATCCTCTCCAGAAATCTAATTAAATTGTCCAGAAATGGGTACAGAGTCAAAATTGCAACTAACCTAATGCTCAACTATGATTTTTGACCTTGACCTTTGAACTCTAGATCCCCAGGTCGATGTGGGTGGTGTTGGAAGATGATTTGGTGGATTCCTGCAAGGCTGGTGATGACATCACAGTTACGTAAGACACATTCTAATATCTATTGACCTTGGGCCGTATTCATGAAACATTAAAGTTGAATAAGCAACTGAAGTAGACCGTAGTTGCAAAGTAACTCAAATGTGTTATAAAAAGAGTCTTTCATAAGTTCTCTGACATGTCAATGTCCTTATTAAAGCTCATTAGTATACAGGTATTTTTCTTCACATGCTTGTCATGAGTCTATTCACACACCACCAACACACAAAAGAAGCTCCAGATAAAAAATGTAGATGGATGACATCGTTCATGATACTATTGTTGCCTGATACATTCCTTCAAAACTGCATACCTTGCTCTAGTTGACAACTAAGAAATGTTATTTGCAAAACGGTACTTGTCTTACTTGTCACATAATTTTCTTCAAAATTTTATTAATTGATCATGAGCACATACAACTTTTTATGGTGTAACTTTAATAATTAACCCTTAAATTTGAATTTGTAGGGCTATATCATCAAGGTTTTAAGTTCCTATGTAAGTTTATCTTAATTTCAAAGAAACAGTCCAATAAAAGTGCCTTTCAGAATGGTTATTATCAGGTAATATTACTAACATGTCACATTTCTCAACATCAATAATAATTTGTGGTATGTTAAACGGAATGTGTCTCGAGGCCTTTAAAATGAGACTGAGGAGACAAAAAATATTTGGACAGGTTTGTTGGCTCTTGAACCTCATCCAATAAAAAAAAATAAACACTACATGTATGTTTGCAATTCTTGAAAGTATTATGCTGCGAAAATGGTCGTTCAAATCTCGAAAGTGTCTGGTTTTGCAGTAATTTGATGTGGTGGATATTTTGATATTATTCATTGTTAATATATTTTTCTGAAACTATTTGATCCCACAGAGGAACTGTGATGAGGAGATGGCAAGCTACTTATGTTGATTCAAAATGTGAGATTGATCTGGCTCTCAAAGCTAATCATATCTCAGTTAAGAACGAACAGAGAGAGGTACTCACAGTCACAGAGGAAATGGTGAGCTTTTCTTTCACCGGGGTTTTTTCACCAAATCGTCCGTAATGTTATGCATGACTTAACAATGACTGGTGATCAGTTCTTGTGCTAAATGATTGACAATGTGATTAGTATACCACAAGAGAACATGTTCCAATCGTTCATAAAGTCATTCATATGTTTACAAACAACTTTTGAAGCACACCGCAGGCATCTGTGTAATAGCAGGACCTCAGTCCTGAAATTGATAATATAAATAATAATATAGTGGATAGATATAATTAGAATAATAACAATGTATCAAGGTGAATTTTAATGCTCCGCTTGATGTATATTGTATTACAGTTTTCCTACAAAGACCATTTTCCTTTGATCTGAAAGAATTTTGTAATTCCATTTTATTTACTTTTACAGAGACAAGAATTTGAAGAGTTCTGGGACAACCATAGATTTAATCCGTTATCGGTAAGAAATCTCTTTATTTTACAGATTTAATCCGTTATCGGTAAGAAATCTCTATATTTAACAGATTTAATCCGAAATTTTACAGAATGCAATTTGGGGAGCTTATTATACCCCTTCTACTCTTCTAGTCTACCCTCTCTCTACGTCTCAAATGTTTTCTTGTTATCATTCTAAGTAAACCAGTGTTTTAGTCTAAACTTCACGGATATGTTTCTATTGTTTTTCTGGTTATGGGGAAATCCATGTTAAATTGGAAATGGAGTTTAACCTTATTCTGACTGGGCTTTTCAAGAGGAGATTTTGAATGGGGAGGGGGTCAATTTGACCCCCCCCCCCCCCCCCCCCCCGATTCTCTGGCCGCAGATCATCGGATCACGCGAAATTTTGCACAAACATGATTTTTTTTTTTTTTTTTTTTTCACAAAAAAATGTCAATTTTTAAATTATGATAATGTATGCAAATTAGATGCATATTTATTTCATTCCTTAATATTTCATTGAAAAACATGGTTATTCATAGTTGATTAGCTAATAATAGCTAATTTTTTTTCTTCAAAATTCACTGAGTAGGAAAGTCAACAGAATTGAATTGACACATTTAGAAATTTCAAATTAATTCTTTTGTATTCTGTTGTTTTGTGAATTTCTTATGTATTCTATTGTTTCTATTTCATATGTATTTCTTTGTTTTTGTAATTTTTTATGCTTGAGAAATGTTTCTTGATCAATATAAAGCAAATTTAATCAATTAAAAGGCTCAGAAGGCACAGTTATCAGTGTTACAAAGCAATTTAAGAAACACGGTATTTTGTACACAAACACATGCAAAATGACGATTTTCGTTCAATTTTGGCCTGACATGCAATTTACATAATGTTGCGTAATGCGATAACGGAGTGTCCAATTTTTTTCGAAATTTGTGTCAAAAGTTGCAGGACACTTGAAAGAAAAAAAGTCATAAAATGCTGGGTCGCGATTTGCAGCGGTTGCGCAGCAGTCGATGATTTCGTACTGGGGGTCAAATGACCCCCCCTCCCCTGTCAGAGTAGGGTTAAACCTTTAATGTGGTACACTGCAATGTGCCTTTGTAAAATGCGAAATAGGATCTGAAGTTAACACGTCGACCTCTAAGCTGAAGAAATTGGTCTATGGAAATTTGCACATGTATACTATGGTGTTTTATATACCTTTTATTCTTATATTCAGTCACTTTTCTCAGATTTATTGGGCTTAAATTTATTCTCATGAACTACTCTAACCAACTATGGTATGTATTGTGTATTTAACACAAACAACAAAGGTAAACAGTGCCGAGAATCAGAGGTCACGGTGTTATGCGAAAAACGAAAAGAAGTTTATGGCCCGCTGTGTGAAAACCGCACAGTGGCGTTTTATATCGAGTGTACTAATCTCCTCCTATTAAGTCAATGGAAGAATTATAGGGGATTTGTATATCCGGCATATAATCCCGCTGTGCGGTATTCATGCAGCCACAGCTTTATCTTTTGGAAAGTCGCCTTTCGGCGCACAGGTTTACATTATATGCCATCATTGTCTAATTGATTGTTTATTTTTTCTGATAGTACTTATTTATTGTGACCAAGTTTCTACTACATCCATTAAAAATGAGAATTTTCCCAAATGTTTATAAACTTCAAAGTTTGGTATTTACGATACGTATGAAAAAAAATACATGTCCATTTTAAGTCACAGTTTTACAGTTGTGATGAATTATGCGTCTTTAAGATTAATTATAATTAAGTGTCGCTGTGTTATAGAATGATTGGGCTTCCCCTTCAAATGTATAGATTGATAAATTGATGTCTATCCTTATAAACCACAGGGTCGTAACATCATCTTGGCCAGTTTGTGCCCTCAGGTATACGGGTTATATGTGGTCAAACTAGCAGTGGGTATGGTGCTGGCTGGAGGCGTCGCTAGGCGGGATGCAACGGGGACAAGGACCAGGGGAGAATCACATTTACTACTTGTAGGTGACCCAGGTTAGTTTACATTTCATTGGAGTAAAGTCTCGAGTCTCAGTTGTTATTGTGATATATCTGTATTTGACCTAGAATGGTAAACTACAGTCTGTTTCTAAAAAAGGTAACCAAAGTTCAAAGGTCAGACATTTAGAAAATGAAAAGTTTGAAATAATTTTGGTGATTTGGGATAAAAGAGCAACTCTCTGGCTTTCAATTAACACCTTGCTTGCATCAACATTGTCACTGGTCACAGAGTTAGGGGTCTTCAAAGGTACAGCGTACAAAACCACTTTTTCCCTCTTTTGGGATTTGTAGGGTATTAAAGCAACTTTTTGCAAGTTTTTGGTCTCATTGTTTTTTCACATTGTTTTAATGAAAAGCTATCTCCTCTTCTTATGGGGTGATCTCACTGGCCATTATACAAATTCCCTACTCTGAGTCTCTGGAGTCACGGAAACATTGCGCGACGTCTCCTAAGTCTCAGAGGAGTCACAGATATTTGAGCAAATGTAAAAAAAAAACATGTTGTATTTTTCTAGTCGCAGTAACATCTTAAGAATATGGCCCAAGTGTTGAAGTGAAAACCTGGATGGTTTATTTACAGATGTGCATATTGCTTAAAAACTTATTGGCACAAAAGGGGTCAAACTAATTGATTTTACATTATAATAATCAGTGAGATTACTCCCTCTTTGTCAGGTACGGGTAAATCCCAGTTCCTGAAGTATGCAGCCAAGGTGGTACCACGATCGGTATTGACAACAGGCATTGGTTCAACGAGTGCTGGTCTGACAGTCAGTGCAGTTAGAGACTCTGGGGAATGGACATTGGAGGCCGGAGCACTTGTATTAGCTGATGGAGGCATTTGTTGCATCGGTAAGAATATGCCCTCTAATTTTTATGCACTAGTTTCACGCTGCTGCTTTATTTTAGAAGAATTAAATTTGTTTAGTTGTACATGGATATGGTAATTGATAAGAGATTAATTTTAAAGAAAGTTTTTTTATTTTTATTCTTAGGAAGAGACCTAAAATCATTCATATCGGTAATATGCCCCCCCCCCCCAAATAAAAAACAACAAACAACAAACAAACAGACAAGAACAAAACAAAACAAAAAATAAAAAATAAAATAAAAAGATACATCTACTTTGACAAATAGATTGGATTGGAAGGTAATGGCTAGTATGGGTTAGGCACCTTGATGTTTGCCATTTTGAAAGCCATATTTTTTTTAGTGATCCATTAAAAGGGTAAGTCCACCCTGATGTTTGATTGGTGTTAATAAAATCAGAAAAATAGAAGAAAAATATAGATGTCTTAATATCTTATTGTTTTATCTTTGAAACCAGGAGGTACATTCTAATAATTCCTGATGATCTGGAGGGATATCTATTTTGAAAAGCTTAGACAATTTATGTACATGTTTTTAATACATTGGAATGCATTGGAATTCTGCATTTGTTGTTTCCCAAGACGAGTTTAACAGCATCCGAGAGCATGACAGAGGGAGTATACACGAGGCTATGGAACAGCAGACGATCAGTGTGGCAAAGGTGAGGACTTTAATCATATCTAATTAATTTTGTATGTAAATAGTGTAAATACTGTAAAATAGGATGTAATAATTTGTACACATGTTTTACTTTATGTAAATGTATATAATCACAGTAAGCAAACTGGACGGGGCCAACCTAGATTAGCTTTAGCTATTTGTTGGCTCCATTTACCAAATGCATATTTATATTGAATTCTGTTTATGTATATTTTTTTGCAATATTGGTAATAAATAAATACAATACAATACAATACTACATGATATTTGTTTGTTCCCTATTAGATTTGTGTTAATCCTGTATTCAGTGGAGAATGGAGATCAATTTCATTATTGTGATGGTTTGAGAGTAATGAAAGTCGAAATAGATGAGCTTTCACTTGATTGAGTAAGGACTGTAAACCAGATGAGAAGGCAAGATGCAGGGATGGCTTGTACTACAGTCTGTGTCAAATAAAATGGTACAAGTGGAAAACATTTTTTATAGCATGAAGATAAATCACAACCTGGTATTGTTTAGTACTTTCATAAAGCAGGGTAATCAGACTTTCATCTGCAATTTTTTTTGATTAATTCATGCTCTTCGTGGAACATGGCGGTGAGCACACAGATCGCATCTTGAGTCCTCATTTTAGCTTAGCGATGCTCGTGCAGGACCGCCTTTAACTTTGTTCTTTCTTTTGTTTAATTCTAGGCAGGTTTAGTGTGTAAGCTAAACACCCGTACCACTATCCTAGCAGCAACCAACCCAAAGGGTAAATACGACCCCGGTGAGTCAATCAGTGTGAACATCGCCCTCGCTAGTCCACTGCTCAGTCGTTTTGACATCGTTCTGGTACTTCTGGACTCCCAGAATGAAGAATGGGACCGTGTGGTGTCATCATATATATTGGAAGGAAAAGCACCTGCACCAGAAGGTAAATGGCTGAAGGATTGGGGAGCAGGGGGGGGGGGGGTCTACAGGAATGGTGGTACAATAAAGGCTATTGTATACTGGTTACTAAAGAAAGATGAGGAAAAAAAGTGTACAGATTCATAATACATTTCAATGGAAATAAAATATTAAAGAGGACAAAAATGTTATGATTTAGAAATCAGGATTTGGGTGAGCTTTAATGCTTCTTGTCAGCTGTCTGCATTTGCCTACAAATTGACCCTGACTGGACCTACCGGTGAATTGAACCTTCACGTCTTGAGGATGGTGATGAGAAAGCCTGGTACTATACATAACCATATGGTACGTCTGTCAAACAATCCAACCAATCTACCAACCAGTCATTGTAATAGTGCATCCAAGAAATGCGCAATAATTACATACTGAATTGTCAGTCAATTTTCTCATTGATTTCAAACAATTAGTGAAAGATTAAATGGATAATTTTGAAAGTTCATATTTTCTCCATTCATTTGACACCATACACCAATACAAAAGAGCGTTGATGAGCAGGAAGAATTCAAAAGTTAAATTTCAAAATCAAATCCTGTTCACTTATTCTGTGCAATGCAGTATTTATTATTATTAGACGCCAAATAAAAGAAGAACGGTTGAATTTTAAAATGATGCACTTAATATTTCAGAGATCAGATTTTAAACTATTCAGGCTGGGAAACACTGTATACCGCCTTCAGTAGATTTTTGTCATTTGACTAGAAGATTGTTGGTCACATGATATTCACAACTGTGTAAGTGGTTATTTTCGCAGTGGTCAGACCTTCATTTTTGAGGAGCGTGATCGGGCTGGCGCTCCTACCGCACTCCTAAAAAAAATGAGGAGAACAAAATATTTGCGCTCCTTAATTTTTTCCACAATAATACAGGCAGCGACAAACCCGCTTCCCCAGTTGCCCCAGGACATGAGAAAGAACCCCACATTTACGAAACTAAACATCTGGCAGTGCAACTCTGCATATGGTCCCTACAAGCGGAGGCGTCCAGAAAGATTGCCCTTTTTACAAAAAATTATATTTTGAATAAAAATAGCAGAATTCATTTTCTAAGCACACTAAATTTGTTGTCAAACTAAAGAGTATTAAATTGTCTTAATGCTTGTGCTATTATGAAATCAGATTGAAATTTAAAAAAGTGAAAATTTTGGCGAAGAACTGTTTTTTTCTCTCTTTTTTTACAGAAAATTTTTTCTTCTTTTTTCAATAATTTCATATAGTTTTATAAAAACATCTTATTCTGATAAAGAATTATGATTCTCTGAAGTCAGGAACGCAATATAGACAAAAACCAACAATTCATCCAGTGACAGAGAAGAACCCCATACCTGCACGTGTATTAAGAAAGGTAAATAACATGTGATGGCTGTTAGCAGACAAACCAAGTACCGAACATTTGTCTGTCATCTGCCAGATTTTCGGTGCTTTTTTTCAAATATGATAGTAATTTGGGACTACTTTGAGACGGCTTTGAAACGGCTTGGAGACGGTTTTGAAACTTGTCACGGAGACGCCTCCTCAGTCCCCACGACGTTTCTAATACTTCTCTGATACTTTTTATCCGTCGTGGAGGCGATATTTTCTTTTTTCCCGTCGCGAAGGCGTCTTGGTGAAGTAAGATACCACCATTAGTAAACTGGTCCATTAGCAGTTTAATACTAGATGCAAGTTTATCCAAGTAACTACTATTTTTATGCAAACTGCCCAATGGGTACACACCGACACATTACAATGAGAGGGCTTGACTTCCCCCAATAATTATGTCACAATGGCCTGGTTAGATGATGACAGGATAATGATAAGGAAAGGGATGACAGTGGGAATAAAGAGAACAAACAAGATGCTTCAATTCTGACAGGTAAAACACACTGTTTACAAACACAATACCTATGAATTATATGTGGTATTCCTCTGAAAGCCAGCCAATATTTTATAAATATTATTGCACCTGTGATCAAAGGATTTTAGAGCCCATTACAAAGTTATATTCTCATTATACCTACATGTAGAGATGTTGCTTTTGAAGAAATATTCTAAACTTAGGAAATTGTTACTCAAGATTTCCACATTTTTTAACAGTTAAATGCTCTTTTCGGTATTTTTTTTTGCGTGTGTGCCAATTTTGAGGATTTAAAATGTTAATGAGTGGCATCTGCATGTAACTTCTTCATGTTTTGACTTTTAGGTGCTGCTGCAAGTGATCTCTGGAGCATTGAAAAGATGCAGACTTACCTTAGTATCATCAAGACTATTGACCCTGTTCTTACTCAACAAGCTAACCTGTAAGTTACAGAAAATTACAGAAATATAAAAACTGGTGTTCGTCAATATACCGGTATACACTTTTATTTTTTATTTTTTAAACGCATATTTTTGTTAGATATAGCACCATCGAGTAAGTAATATAGTATTTATAGATTTATGCACATTACATGTTAAAGAATGCTTATACTTTTTTCTTGTAACGCCATAATAGCTCTCCAATTTACACATTATTTCTGGTATTTGCTATAGCACCTTTCCTTACTTGTACCTTTTCTCAATTGTAATATTATTCTATACAAGTTTTGTAACTATTTTGTAAATATGTTTCTTATGTTTGTATTTGAATGTACACAGGGCCTCCTTGTAAAACAGTGCTTGAATACTGATGGAGCTACCCTGTTTAAAGAAGACGAAATAAATAAATAAATAAATAAATAAAATAAATAAACTGCCTGGGAAGGTAAAGACCATTGACCCTGTTCTTATTCAACAAGCTAACCTGTAAGTTAATCATTAGCACTGCCTGGGAAGGTAAAGACTATTGACCCTGTTGTTACTCAACAAGCTAACCTGTAAGTTAATCATTATCACTGCCTGGGAAGGTAAAGACTATTGACTCTGTTCTTACTCAACAAGCTAACCTGTAAGTTAATCATTATCACTGCCTGTGAAGGTAAAGTGTATGGACCCTGTTCTTACTCAACAAGCTAACCTGTAAGTTAATCATTATCACTGCCTGTGAAGGTAAAGACTATTGACCCTGTTCTTACTCAACAAGCTAACCTGTAAGTTAATCATTATCACTGCCTGTGAAGGTAAAGACTATTGACCCTGTTCTTACTCAACAAGCTAACCTGTAAGTTAATCATTATCACTGCCTGTGAAGGTAAAGACTATTGACCCTGTTCTTACTCAACAAGCTAACCTGTAAGTTAATCATTATCACTGCCTGTGAAGGTAAAGACTATTGACCCTGTTCTTACTCAACAAGCTAAGCTGTAAGTTTACCTGTAAATCTGTTAGTATTATTTTGGTACATAATTTGTTTGCTTATCTTTTTAATGATGCAGGGTATTATCCCGTTACTACCAGGCTCAGAGACAGGCTGATATGAGGAATGCTGCCAGGACCACCATTCGTCTCCTGGAGAGCATGGTACGACTGGCTCAGGCTCATGCTAGACTCATGTGTCAAACAGAGGTCAGAGTGCAAGATGCTGTGGTTGCGGTCAGTGTCATGGAGTCCTCCATGCAGGTCAGTGCTTTGTTCCCAAACAATAAGTATAAAGTACAATAATAAGATTTTCTTGGATTTAAAATTATATTTAGGGTTAGATCTGTGTCAAAGAAATGATAGGTTTCCTCATTGTTATATAAACACATGAAATAAATGAATTGGTGGAAATCAAATTTATTCAAGAAATTTGAATGAGGAAACCATGTGTACATATATGTCTAGATGATACTGATAGTTTCTTTTTTGATGTAATTATACATTGTGTAGCTATGTGGAAGTTGAATGCCATCTTTAGAGGTGTTTCAATTTATAAAGAACTTAAAGGAACTACATTTATGTGGAGATTTTTAGTAGCACATCATATTTCAGGCCTTTTATTTCGTTACTTTTACGGCAAGGCCATTTTTCCCAAAAAATTGAGGGCACTTTGTCCAATTCAAAGGGCACCCACGGCCATTTTTTTCCATAAAAATGGCATCAAAGGCCTTTCTTCTTCTTTTTTCAAAAATAGAGCCAGGTCGGCAGGTGGTGGTTTTCTGTTTAAAAATATTGCCTTTTCTGTTTGGAGAAAACAGAAAATTCCTTTCCACAGGCAGAGGGATTTGCCAATGAAATTTCTGTTTGCCTGTCTATATAATGTAAACATCACATTCTGTTTATATACTGACAGATTTTTTTAAAAATAATAACTGCGAGAATGTTCAAGCACAATCCAAACCCAGGCCAGTGGAAATTAAAACAACAAACTTTGAAATTATCACCAGTCTAATTGAATATATTTGAAGAAGCCTGCTGAAAGTTTTATGATGATGTTCAAAATGTTCATATTTCAGTTTGACTTTTTTTCTCCCCAGGGGGCTGCTTTATTAGGAGGGGTCAATGCACTTCACACATCATTTCCTGATGATCCTGAAGATGAATACCATAAACAAGGTACATGTAGGAGAGGTAGACTTTGCTGGGTTTTAGGGTGACTATAAACAATGTACTAGTAGGAGAAGGTATACTTTAATGGGTTCTTGGGTGCAAATAAACAATGTACATGTAGGAGAAGGTATACTGCACTGGGTTCTAGGGTGAAAATAAACAAGGTAGGAGAAGGTATACTTTACTGGGTTCTAGGGTGACTGTAAACAAGGTACGTGTAGGAAGAAGGTATATTACTGGGTTCTAGGGTGACTATAAACAATGTACATGTAGGAGAAGGTATACTTTAATGGGTTTTAGGGTGAAAATAAACAATGTACATGTAGGAGAAGGTATACTTTAGTGGGTTCTAGGGTGAAAATAAACAAGGTGCATGTAGAAGAGGGTATAGTTTACTGGGTTCTAGGGTGACCTTAAACAAGGTACATGGAGGAGAAGGTATACTTTGCGGGGTTCTAGGGTGACTATAAACAAGGTACGTGTAGGAGAAGATATACTTTACGAGGTTCTAGGGCAATGGTGGAGCTAGCCTGATTATACACAATAATTTACAGGGTGCGCATTATTATGCACAAATAATAGTGCGCTATTGTTTGTTCATAATGCGCCCCCGTAAATTATTGTGTCTAATCAGGCTAGCTCCGCCATTGCCCTAGAAACTTGTAAAGTTTATCTTCTCCTACACGTACCTTGTTTATAGTCACCCTAGAACCCATTAAATGTACATATAGGAGAAGGTATACTTCACTGGGTTCTAGGGCAACTATAAACAAGGTAGGAGAAGGTATATTTTCCTGGGTTCTAGGTTGATTGTAAACAAGTTACATGTAGGGGAATGTTCCCTTTTAATAATACATGTAGGTTCAAAGGAAAACTACCTCCCAGACATGTAGACTACACTTAACCGTATCTCTGTGACAGTTGTCCTGATATGTTTTACTGGTTATATTGACTTGTCGGCAAAACCAACCTCAATGTCACAATGTAATTAATTTCTTGTTTTTTTTAGTTGTATTCATCTGTTGAAATTAGAGATTGTATGCTTCTAATGATATAAAATACTGTAATGGTTAGATTTCTTTGTTTGGGCAATTTCTGAGTCCGGTGCCGAATTTCTTCACGATTGGGACATTAAAACATGTATATTGTAGGTCTTACATACAGGTAAATAACTGCTTGCATTATCAAATTTTACCAGGCAGCTGAAGGGTACGCACACAGATGCAAAATGCATTTAAAGCCAGTACGAACTAGCAGCATTGTATAGCACCACCTCAAGTCCTCAACTATTCGAATCTGCCCTGATTCCTAACCCATAATGCAACATCCTGGTAGTGTAGTCTTATAATTCATGCCAATTTGAATAAAAATACACTTTTTCCCTACTCAATGAATTCCAGCTATGAAAAGTATTTTGCCAAGAATCAAAACGCATACTTTTCCCTCTCACAACAGTTTAGTTTCCTAATACAAATTAAATTGTGGGATAATTTTACAAAGTTTTGTTAAAAGTTATCTAAAAAGGTATACTTTAAGACCAGCTATTTATAGCTATATAGTGAGCCCTCTTATATAGCCATAGTCAATGAGAGTGTTGCTCAGTTCGTTCTCCCTTTAAAGGAAACCGATACCCAAAGAAAATAATGACTTTTATAAGAATGAGCCTAATGAGAGTAACAATTTAGAAAAAGTTTCATCAAATTCGGTTATAAAATAAGAGAGTTATGGAAGTCTGAAAAGTCTCGTTGTACCTTCTATGAGCATCTTCAAATTGGCAACATTGGCTTAAAAATGGCTGATTTTGTGAACAACTCTCCATTTCTTTTGTACAGAAATTTTCAGATTTTCCCCATTTTCTTTCAAGATATGTGTTATTTACTTCTGAGCTCAAAATATGTCATGGGAAAATATATAAATTTTTCCTCTCATTATGCTCCTTCATATAAAAGTCATTATTTCCTTGGATATCGGTTTCTTTTAAGGTTTGGCAATATTTTTGCATGTTGGGGGAATTTGCAAACGTGAAACCACTGCAAGGCATGCCAATTTTCATCTTTTATCTAATATGTCCATCCCTTCAGAATTACATGGATAAATGATTACTGTTTGATCTTGATTGAAGAGTATTAACCAACAGTAACATTTCCTTCAATGCAAATTGCATATGTGAAATGCTATTTAATGTACAACTCATATAAACCCAATAACTATGTTTTGACCTTTGCAGCATCTTTGATTCTGAGCCATCTTGGTTTGGAACATCTTCTGGAAGAGGAGATGGAGAAGATGGAACATCTAGCGAAGGAAAGAATACTATCAGAGGAGGAGGACAAAGAGAAGGATGGCATCCCGGATGAAACCCTTAATCCATTTGACGATACTTCAGATAGAGTGGATATGGAAGAGGTGCAGGGTGTCGGCGAAGTACTGGATGACTCTAGGAACATTGTGGTACCAGACACACAAGAGAGCCAACAGGGACATGATAGATCTCCTGCAAAGAGACTAGTTTCAGAGACTAGCAATGACATGGAACAGAGGTCATCCGCTCATCAAGGTATGGAAAGTGCAAACAATGATCAAGACAACGCAAGGAAAAGTCTATATGGCAGCAACGCTTGCATCAACGAGGTTGCACCTGCTGTTGTGAGAGAAGAGCATAGTCTTGAGATGGATAATGATGATGATGATATTGTCATGGCAACTGCATCCAGCCAGGACAGTCCAGTTAATTCCAACTATAACAGCAGTGAGAATCTCAGAAACAAAAATCAGGAGAGAAAGTGGGAAAATTCAGGTGTTGAAAATGATACGCATTTTGGTGAACAGAGCTTTGGTGATGATGAAAATGACCAACAAAATAAGAAGAGAAAGCGTATTCTTTCAGAGAGTAGCGGGAAAAGTGTAGAGATTCAAGAGGACAAAAGAAAGAAAGGGAATGAAAACACAGAGGACATAAGTAACCAGGGGAATTCCCTGCGAAAAGTATCAAGAATAGACCCAACTAATTCTCAAAACAAAAGGGGCGTTGCTGACACTAATTCTATTATGAACGTGACGAGCACTTCATTGATTGAAGAGTTCCGAAGCAGAAGTAGTGAGAGGGGATGGGCAAGAACAAAAGAAAACCAAAACAAGTCCTCAACAACAAAGAATTCTGCCAAAGCAAGTAATAAGCCTAATGAGGATCCTGCCAAGCATAAAGAAGATGCAAATCACCATGAGAACAGATCTAAGCATAGAATTTCACCTCTCAGGGTAGATGAATCAAATCAAAATCCTGAAAGAACATGGCATGAGGACAGTGGCAAGGAAGGAGACAAGCTACGGAGGAGGAATTCAAAAGAGACTGAAAAAGGCAATGAGCCATTAGGAAAACCTGTTCAAAAATCCTCCTCTGTTTCCTCATCTTCATCCATATCTGACTCATCACCATTATCATCCGGTGGGAGACGGCCGGCTCTGTCAACAATAAATAAACTCAAGAACTTTACTTTCTCCCCACCACCTCCTTCAATGGACAAAGCCCAAAACGGTAGCACTACAAAAAAAGCTCCAAAGAATTCTGAGAGTGATGCTAATAAGGACAAACCTGTTGCCAAGCAACCATTAACGGACAAGGCCAGTTCTGTTCTTATGACCGATGCTGTAAAATCAAAGAGTCATCAAGTCCATGGATCAATTTTTGCTACTGGGGATGATATAGAATCATTTGAGTTTGATTTGGATACATCTCTTTAACCAAATATTTGTTAAAATTGTGATTATGGTGTCTACGTGTGTGATTACAATCGGACATTACTCCCTAATAATAGTTTTAGATGGTTAATCTATGCCAGGGTGCCTGGTATCAAGAGCAAAAGTTCAATTTTGGATCATGTAGGTCAAAGCTCATTAACTCTGTCAAAATTCTTTTTGATAACTTAAGGGGGGTTATAAGCAAGTTGTTACACTTCTATTTGGCTCATTTCTGAAGAAAAGAAATAACCCTCCAAAACCATGTATCAGAAGAGAGGTTATATATCAAGGAATTCTGTGGACGGGAAAAAAAAAATCACAAAAAATGCGTAATTAGCATAATTTACGCAAAATAACTTAAAAATGGAAAGTCTGTTGCTGTTCAAACTTTGCATGCTTATTGGTGAAATGCATCTTTGGGGAATGAATGGATTAGAATTTTAAATAAAGTTTTAGTTTTCTGGTAATAATGTCATGAATATATAATTAGCTAAAAAACAATAAAATGCAAAAGAAAAAAAATACATTAAAATTTTGAAATTCCACTCCATTCATTCCCCAGACATATAACCTCTCTACAGAAATATGGTTTTGGAGGGTTATTTCTTTTCTTCAGATATGAGCCAAATAGAAGTGTAACAGTTTGCCTATAACCCCCTTAAGTAATGTTTGATGGAATTTATGGAAGCTTGATATGAAGGTAAACTGTCAAAATACAGCCTGGGTTTGATTTTTGTAGGATGAAGGTCGAAGTTCATAGCTTAAGTATCTGCAAATGTGATTTTCATTCTTTAACTGACAGAAGTAAAATTTGGGTGATTTTGATCAAGTTTGGCAATGCCTAACACAAGAACATTCACACTTTACAGAAACTTCATTAACTCCACCACTCACAAATGGGACAGCCTTCCTGGAGGGCTTTTCATGAAAGGACTTGTCGGACGTTTTATCCGACAAACAGTTATAAGCTACTGAAATGCTTGCATCTGATTAGCTGAGAGCACATTTGTCGGTTAAAACGTCTGACAAGTCCTTTCATGAAATGCACCCCTGGAAAAGTGGATGGGGAAAATTAAGTGTGATGGTGTCAAAACCTCCAAGTGTCCAGTGTACAAACCCTAATATGATGTGAAATGGTACTGTAATGTTGCAATCCTCATGACTTTTGTTGATTTCTACATCTGTTTTTGATTTCCAAATTTTCCCCAATTTTTGCCTAGCTGTCAGCAATTGCATATTATACAGATAAACTCGTCGATAAAGTAAATCTCACAGGACTGGGCAAAACCATTCAACTTAATAGCCGATTTTCGAGATACGAATGTCAAGGTGTTACTCAAAGAAAACTCAACCTACACATTGTGTGTAAAGTACATTGTCCCTATTGCTGTAAATCGGCACCACACAGTGAATATGAAGTCGTCAACATTATCAAAAGATACCTCCTGATTTTGAAAAGAATTGAACTCCTTTCTGTGCAATATTGAATTTAATCCATTCATGAATTTAAAATTTCTTTGGGTTATTTGCAACCTGTGTTATTCTTTCTAGATAGATCGCCGACCAGAAAGGGTATGTGTGTGTATGTTTGTGTGGGCTCTGATCAATGCTACCTGCTTTGTTTTTTAGGGTCCTTTAAGACAAAATATTGTGCACTTGTGGTGTACCCTTTATTTCTCTGTTTTTTTTTTTGTATGCTGTACTTGTCTGCATTCTATTCCCATCAACCATGAACCCCATTATTTAGATTTTTTTTCCATTATTTAATTTTGTGATTATTTTATTTTGTGATTTAAGTTTTATTTCTCCTTAACTATCTACTTCTCTCTCTTGCTCTCCCTCTCTCTCAACTATATATTTTCTAAGACTAAATAAGTTCATTATTACGGATTGAAAATAGTCGCTAGAGGGTATTCATTAATTTTCGTCACTTGATAAGGAGTTGCAGCAGCACTCGAAAAGCTTGTGAACTTGTAAGGTAGTGATCACTTTTTGCAAGAGTGATCACGAATTTCCTTGTTGACCATAGTAGATTGCGAGACAAATGAATACCCTCTAGCGATTATATATTTTCTGTTCATTCCAGCTTAACTCTCAATTCTCCTCACCAGACCTCTGGTATGACTCTTCATTCAATCAGTATCCATTATTCATCCTCCTTTTAATAATCCTCTCAAATTCTCACAAAAACCTCTCAAACCTGATTGGCATTAATTACCCAACTCTCAGAAATGTCATGAAAGATGACACAGTAATCATCATTGTTTAGGAATGAATTTTTGTTTCCTCCTTTTTTTTAGAAGTTATTATTTTCCAAATAAATCTAGCTTGCAGCATGTGTAATGTGTGAGTATGGGTTCATCTAGCTCTCCCCGCTTGTTGTAAGCATGGATTGCATTGATTCAGTGCAAACTTTGATGTGATTCTCTTGTTCCGATGGTTATTTATTTTGTTCGACTTACAAGTGAGAATTGTTTTGTCAATGAAACTGTTCCTTCAAGGAGATCGACATGGGCAAATCTTTGAGATAGGAAAATTGACTTATAGTCATATATGATACATACAAGTCTAGTACATAAATCAGGATTTTTCCCTCTGATCGAGTTGTGTGATTATTCGATTTAGACATGTTGAGTAAGATGAGTTTATCTGTATTACCCCCCCCCCCAAAAAAAAAAAAAAAAAAAAATGGTTTTAAAATACAGCCCAAGCTCAATTTTCAGAGTAAAGGTATGAATGTCATGCTCATATAACCTTAAATGAGATTTTCATTCTATAATTTTGTAATGGCTTAAATTTACAAATAAATGCTCAATTCAGGCTACAGTTCTTTTCTTATTGTATGTTTGCAGTCAGTAAAAGAAGAAAATTGCTTTCCCGATCATTATAGACAAATCTGTTCACTAGCAGAAACGTGTTTTAATAAATGCCCTAATAAAAGAAATTGCTTGCTTTTATATCTACTTTCCCATTGAAACGGCTCTATTTGACCTACGTGTCAAAATTTTTTATTATTTTTTCTTGCATTATTAAATTGATATACATTTTTGTATGTACTGGTAATCAAGATTTTTCATAAATTTGAGGAAATGTTCAAGAATTGTATATATATATATATATATATATATATATATATATATATATATATATATATATATATGAACTAGATTCATATCAGTATATGTATAAATGTTATATCATTCTTAATATTTATAAAAACTCAAAATAAAAGTTATGGTAGGGGCTACATGTATTTCTACCGATAATGAGGCTCTCGGGACTAGGCCATTTTGTGTTTTTATAATATCAGGGGGGTGTTTCACAAAGAGTTAAGTAGACTTAAAAATCGCACTTAAATCGTTAGTTTCATGCATTATATTACGCATCACCTCATTGGATTGACCATGCTCAGGGGATGCACGCCATGGTGAAATCTATCAATTAAATTGCGCGTTATAAAACAAGATGCGCGTAGAAGTTAAGTGCGACTTTAAGTCTACTTAACTCTTTGTGAAACACCCCCCAGGAGTTAAACATAATGTATATCATTTTTCACTTGTAAATAACAATGTACAGACACTCAAAATCTTCACACAAGGACACAAGTAGAACTCAACACCAATCATACCACATTTATATTTTGGCATTTTAATCTCAATTTGTACACATTTTGGTATAAAAACAGCCATCAAAACGAAACATTTTTGTGACTAAATATATATAGTATGATATGATATGACAGGTAATACAAGGAGTAAGAGCATTTTCTCAATACAAAATCCATTGTTTTTTGTTATTTTAGAGATTGATATTAAAAAAATAATCAGCCCGGCGAGCTTTCTATTAAAAACCAGCCACTCTACTGGGTCAGAAATAATGTTACACTTTAAAGAGGAATGTGCAAATAATATGTAATATATAATAATATATAATATTAAATTATGTGTTAATAATAATATAATGTAGTTTTTCCAAATGTTTATGCTACCAATTTTCTAAAGCAGCATACAAAGGCAACGCAAAATAACGACCAACAAAGATAATTTATCTTTGCAACAAACATACGTTTGTTTTTAGTTTGATACATGTACATTTGTACTCTCTAAAATGTAAAGGAGTGCATTTGCATTTGCAACTCTACATTTAGATGAATGGAGCATTCATTTTTTTTAGTTCTGTCGTCTCACTTACTGAGGAGATGACGATTTCTGCTAAATTTTGATGATTATTTTCACTTTTGGAAAGCTGTATGTTTATTTGCATTGTCAAATGAGTTCTCTGTTAGCTGGACACTAGTAACAGAGGAAATTATTATTTCCATTAAGAGAGCAATTTTATTATTCAATCGTGATTTTTCAATATCCACCAGTGTGAAATATTTTAAAGATAATATTGGTAGGGCCTGTAACGACCGGTAATGTCGCACAATGCATAATGTCACAATCTGGTCACATAAACGCATTATTCAGGTTTGGAACCAACATTTCACGTCATTAGGATTCGAACCTCGGTCCGATCCACATCAGTTTGTAGGCTGATTTGTTTTTTCCACGATGGTAAAATGTAAATTGATTTCAGTTATTTTCTCTAGTCGTAACAGGGCCTACCCATTCACCTCACCATGGTCTAGTGTGGCAAATATACAGAGCATCCCGATTGATCAGTCATTTTTCTTGATAAAGACAAACTATTCTATCAAGTGCATCATTTAAATGATCAGTTTCTTCTTTTTTGACAGTGCGAAAGAGCCTCCAACAGATGGACATAATATTTGAAATTCAATTGTCAAATCAAATTATGCAGAACAAGTAATTAAGATGCAAAGGCCTTGCCAAGAAAAGGATGTTTCCTTAGCATTGCTTTTCTGTTCTTTGTTATTAAAGTTTCATTAAATCTCTCACTGATCGTGAATCACTAGCTGCAAGGATCCAGTGTGGTTCTTTGTGCTCTACAACTTAAATTTATACATTGAAAATTCAAACTCATCTTACTTCTTCATGCACTTTGTATTGTGTGTCAGAAGAAAGAGAGAGGAAAAAAAACCTTTAAACAGATGCAGTAACATTAAAGCGAGGTCTCAAATCATAATTTATTGAAATAGCTTATTTTGCCAACATGATTATAAACATATAGGTTAGTATGGAATACCTTGAAATTTAAAAACCAATTGCTTGCTTTACTATCCAGATATCTATGATTTCATACCCTGATTTTCAAACCCATTTTCGGATGCTTTTCAAATGGTATCCTTCCGCCGTGGCTCAGAACGTAAAGCGTATTCTGGGTTATGAAGCCCCCACACTTAATCGTGCAAAGCCGTAGTCCTATCCTCGTTTGTTTTCGGCACTGTTTTAAGGTACTAAACAACTTCCATTTGATCCAAAATTTTCAGTAGTTTGTTTCTACAGTCAGAGCAATAGGGTTTTACAAATTTTGTTCCCTCTCGCACTCGTTTTGGGAAGTTTCTGAATCTCTTTATAATGATGAGCTTTATTTTTCATGGTTTTTTTTTTTTTATCGCCTCCAAAATTGACTGACCATCCAGGTTGATTTTTTTAAGATGCATATGGGAAACCATAAGTGGACAATATTCAAACTGTGCACCTTGTCCATTAGATTAAACACTTTCTTCATTTACATCAATGTTATTAATCCTCTTGTGGTCACTTGCTTCTGTCGAGTACACATGTTTATTTATTCCTGCTCCACAGTACTGTTGAATGTTTGTGTTAACAGTATGTAAAAAAAACTCACTTTTGTAAAATGGTGACAAAACCTGCTCTTTGCTCTGGGATGAAACAAAGTGCAAAGGAGACACCAAAAAGTTTGTCAGCAAATCTCAAGGGAATTATATTCTGAACAATGCCAGGCCTGAAACAGTTTTGTCGGACAAGGCATTGGGCCACATGCATAAGAGCAAGTTAATACTTTTCCTAGGTTTTTAATTGCAGAGGCTCCAACCCTAACCACAGTTATGTTTCTGCACATCCTGGCCGTACATGATTAAAACATCACAATTTAAAAATATTTAGCGGTCCATCGCTCAAAGTGTTAAAAGAAATCAACTTTATAAAGATGCATATTTATTCCTGTTTGAGAGCATGATTTTGAATCATCCAAAATTTAGATAGGGTTTTTTCATACTTGTGCTAGTTTTGGGCGCATGATTATCTGGTACATGTAGAAAATAAAATGCATTAAACATACTATGTTTGTAACGCTCTATACGTAAAAGTTAGATATATAGTGTTTCAGAAGAAATACATGAATCCAACTTTGCACAATCAGATTCATTGCTAGCTTGAATGAGAAGCCAAATTCAACATCAGCTAAACAAGTAGGAAAGTGGTATTCAGAGATGCCAACACTACGAAATAATTAGAACATTAGAAATTGGAACACAAACCACACAAATAGTTAAGACAGCTGAAACAAATGTCTTGTTCACAAGAGAAAGTAATAATTGACTTGGGATGCATTCCCAAAATTGAATGATGGAGCAAAATGTTATTATTCAAGCTTTCTCTCACGAGAAGTCATGTGGTTTAGCCGTTTCAACTATTTGCGTTCTAATTTTCTAATTATTCCGCAGTGATCGCACCTCTGGGTATTGTGTGCATTCAAAGGCCATGTTCTTGTAAACGAAACTTGAGCATGCTTCAATAACCATGCAGATTCATAGATCATTAACTGTTTACACAATGCAATAATAACTCAAAGGATTGCCCATCGTAGTTTTGACCGCCCTCATGTGGGGAAATATGACATTGGAAGTCACTGGACAGAAGTTTATCGCAGTAAAGATCCCGGTGATTACTTGTTTTTATGCATACTCCTCATTGTATTATTTTGTGCAATTAAGTTTTTGAACTGTGAAAAATATCTAACAATGTTTCTGTTTGATATTGTTCACAGTTTAAAAAGTGATATTTAACAATTCTATTTTCAATATCAATGGGCAAATTTCATTGTGTAACATTATTTTTGACTCAAATTGTACATCCTTAAAATATAATATAAATTGACAATTTATACTTTGTATGTACCAATAAATGTATATATATTATATATATACACACACTGTAAATTAATAGGCCTGCATCATTATAGCAACAATATTTCTTTACAATGATATTGAATATAACAGTAAAAATATTTTTATCAAATATGATTTCTTAAGAAGGAAAAAGAAATTAAGACTGTACTATGAATATAATTTAAGGCCAACCAATTACAATAAACAACAAAATTGAATACTGATACAAATAATAAAAATAGTTCATAATTTGATATGGAAACGGACACTTGTATCTAACTTCAGGTGGAGAGTGCTTTGTGAAAATGTGTCAAGCTACCTCATACACACAACCTTCAGATTAAAAACGGGGGGGGGGGAGGGGGGGGTGCAACCTTGACATGTTTTAGTGAGTATTTATTTGCAAAAACAATAACTAAATGCTACAGCCCACTCCACAGAGGACTTTTGGTCTGCCAGCGTTTGTCTAACAAATTTGCGAGGTACTGTACTCGAGGAAATATTGGGCATGCATTCATATGTATTCATTGGGAGGGTTCAATTGCGTGCTTATGAACATGCAGACAAATTAATCTTGCAAAAATAATAGCAAATACAGTATATTAAATTGCTGGCCTCGGCGAAAATCCTTGGAGGCCGACCTGAAATGTAGATCCGAGACCGAAGTAAGTTAGTGGAGTGTATGATTATAGGCGATATGTGAATTTTGTGTTTACAGAGATAAAGAATTACTCATTTTTAGCTTGTACAACTTTACACCCTCAGAAATAAACCCCTCAAAGGAGAGTTATACAACATGACCTCAAGTCTTCATAAATTTTGGGGTGCTTTTTAATCATTCTTGATTTTCTTATTGAAAAGTTCAATTTGTAATTTTCTTATTGATACCCTATATGTAATGGTGATGTCATGCTTATATATATATATATATATATATATGGAACCCTTGAATACAAGGCAAAGTGAAAAGTTGGAAAATCCACATTTATTGCTCACACCAAGTAATGGTGGTATCTCACTTTGCGGAGACTGTTTTGAAACTTGTCACAGAGACATCTCCAAAGTCCCTCCAAGGTTTTATGAGACCCGAGAAGCGTAAAACCATCTCAAAGTAGTCCAAAATCAGTCTCCGTGACGAAAAAAAGTGTTGTCTCTGCGACAAAAACAAAATATGGTTTTAAGCATTTTGAGAAGGCATTTATTGTTCTTTTGAAAATTATCATACAGATTATTGCAAGTTTCCAACTTTTACCAAGCTCAACAAATAATCTTATATCTTCAGCCATACTTTATGCTGCAGCACAACTATAAGCAAACTTTTTCACACAGGGAAAACATTCATGACCAAGGCAACATTGATGAATAACAAGAGCCGAGACGGGCACTAAATATCAAAATTTCATTTTGACTGTGTCGCCCCCCCCCCCCCATATTCAGGGGTGCTGTACATTCAAGCATCACCATTAGAAATATCAATAAAAGGAGGAATATATGACACCCCAAAGGTATGAAAACTAAGAGTGGTTAAAAAGCACCCAAAAAATCAGCAAGGCTCAAAATGTGCGTTTGTAAGCCATGGGGAAAGAGTTGTTACTTTAGTTGATGGAATGAATTACTTTAAAATCAAAGGAAGGACTCTCCCCCCCCCCCCCGAAAAAACAACAATAACAATCAAAAACGAAAAAAACAAACCAAACAAACACATAACATGTGACCATAGATGCTTCATAATATGGCAAAAGTGTATGGATTATGAAGTTTCAAAACCAATACCAAACTCGTACATGTAGCTTAACAGCATACATTGTAAATCTGTATGAGATGCACTGCATGCACTATACACATTAGTACTCCTTTGACACTATCGATTGATAAGCCGATGGAAAGTTTATAATATAATTCTAAGTTTATAATTTATAGTTTATAGAGAAGTTTATAATTCAATTAACTGATTACACACAGGTTTTGTTGTCCTGATTAATCAAAGATGAAAGTCAATTAAAAATTCAGACTAATATTTTCAACATGCATTATTTCATTGAATGTTGTGAAATATTTCTATAAACAAGGCAATGCCCAAGGCATTGTTTTGACTTGTTATCATAGAGAGTATACATGCAAAATCATGCCACCTCAGAAAGAACACATTTGCATTTTAGGTAGCTCCTAACATTAAAGGTGGACTCCAGGTGCTAATTTTTTTTGCTTTCGAATGTGATGAAGGTTATCTATCTTAGGTTCTTAGGTTAGCTATAGGGGTAGGGTTCAGTTGGTAAATCGGGTATAAAGATTTGTTTTCATCCATTTTTTTTTTTTTTTTTGCTTTTTATGTTTCAGGTCATTTTGGCGCCCCTCTTTTCCTCTTTTTGGCGCCCCTTGCGCATCTACCTGGCCTCCCAAGAATATGTGCATGATGTGTATAAAAATAATCTACCCCTTTTATTGACATAAATAAGTTACAGCAAGATGATCTCAAACATTCCATAAGTAGTTATCCCTTAACTTTAAAAACTAGATGAATCCTCGACCATACACGGTCAAAATTTATGCCTTCGCCATTGCCAGATCAGAAATATATGTAATATTCATCTAATCATTTTCATTTTAATATACAAAGTCATCTTTGACCTTGACCCCTAAATCTTCTTTGATCATTGCCACCCCAGTATGCTCACATTTACTAAGTATGAAGATGATTAGTGAAATGGTTCTAGAGTTGTGAGAATGATCTATATTTTCCTATTTATTGACCTCTGTGACCTTTATCCTTTGACCCCAAAATCTATTAGATCATTGTCACCCCAGTATGCACACATGTACCAAGAAAGAAAATCATCCGTCAAATGGTTCTTAAGTCCTCAAGACTTCATCGTGGAGGCATAAAAATCATAACTTTTTTAATCCACTTTTGACGAAATTTTCAATCTTGTACTTCACAAAATTTACTGGAAACCGTCTTAATTTCAGCCTTGAGTCCTCCTTTATTGGATTTTCAAGGAAAGTTCATTGAAGTTTTTGATTCACATTATTTTGACAATCCAACTCCTAAACTTTGTTGGGTTACAATAATTTTCATAGAAAAACCATTTAATTTTGCAGGAAATGATCAGGGTAATAACATACAGAAAAAGCTTTGGTCATAATTGGTAAAGCACTTACAATAAAAACCGGTATTAGTATTATTGTTTTAATTACCCGAGTCTTCACGAGATGTAGCGCTAATTTGGCGATCCTACTTGAAAGGTAGGAATACAAGAAATTGTTGATGATGCCAACCAAGGCCTGGGGGGCATTTCATCAAAGGACTCGTCGGACATTTTATCCGACAAGTTTGCTCTCAGCCAATCAGATGCAAGCATTTCAGTAGCTTATAACAGTTTGTCGGATAAAACGTCCAACAAGTCCTGTCATGAAATGCCCCACAGAAAGAGTGATGCCTACTGTATGTCTCTCTCCTTGTATATCATGGAGACATAAAAACACAAGGGAAATGCCTAGTGTTCTCTCATTCCTGTATCTCACAATCATGCCAATTAAGCCGTAACATTTCATTCAGACTTTAACCAGACTTTATAGGGAGTAAATTTTTGGGTTAAGTAGTTTGCACTTTACTGTTTATAAATTCTCAAGGAAAGATAATAATGATTGTCTTTAATATTGCATGATACCAAGTAGTATCTGCCCAAAGCGTTATACAATGTATTATTACCCTGTTCATAAGATTAAAAGCCATGGCCAAACCAGAAGCCATTTTACAGTCCAGTATATGAAATTACCTTCCCAGGTAACCATTTTAACATCTGGGTGCAGCGAAGCAATTGTAGATAAAGTGCCTTGCCCAAAGACATAAGTACTGGTGCATGACCTTTGCATTCACAGTCAAGATCGTTGAACTTTTGACCTGTCACTTTTGAACTATATCCAAACTTGACCAGTCTTCAAAAGATGTACCACAGGCACGAAGTTGGCAATCTTTATTGGCCGGTATTCTCGAAGGGTGACTAAAGTTACTATTTAGTAGGCCTTGCCATTGTGTCAAATAATAGGGTAACCTATTTAGTAGGCCAACTAAATTTAGTCACCCTTCGAGAATACCAGCCAATAAATGTTTGTCATAGAAATCTCATTGACCTACTGAACTTTCATTGATGTGAACCATATAATGTTAATTTGTACCTCGAATCTATGGACAATTCTGGAATGTTGCCCAGATTCAGATTTAAGCCGAGTCTTTAACTTTGTGTTAGCGTGTACTAACAATCAAATGGTGCGATTAATAGCTTGATGAGCATCACAAAAGAAAGCCAGATTAGATAAAACCCCAGATCTAGGGGTCTATTAACTATAATAAATAGTGAATGTTCTATCATACAATATTACTGGACCATATGAACTCCAAATACATGTACTTATTATCCCCCGTGCAAGCTCTATTTCACCTCGGACTGCGGCCTTGGTGAAACAAACATGCATTCGGAATAATTCAGTATGTGTCGTACATATGATCCAGACCATATAGACCAATTTGGTTTGGATGCTGTTTTTTATAATGGCGGCCAAAGTAGGGGGGCTTCTAGTATGGGTAACAGTTGTGCTTAAAAGTACATGTATTCATACCCCTGACATTTTTCAAATTTTTTTTGAGTCGTGCTGCTAACTGGATGTGTTTCGTCACACTTTCTGATAAGTACGATACCAACAACTGAACGATTAGGAATATTTGAAATTTGAAAAGGGTTATTTATTTATACGGTTTATCTTCATTCTTGATAAACCAAGCAGAACTTTTGTATCTTTATAGATATTAATATATTTGTTATATCTAAATAAAAATGTATATAATATAGGTCATATAAAAAGTTTCTGATTGGTCAGATACCATCTCCTTACTATTGAGTAATTTGTTATATGGCCATGACCATAGGGTATGCATACAAGCTAATAACAATGAAGTCGCGCAGCAAAGATATACGTCATAAATAATGAATTCGCACAAAAAATACTTAATTCTTATTCTTATGTAAAGAATTTGGTCAAAAAAAGTTTCCTATCTTATATAATGCATAGTACATGTGCATGCTTAGTGTTGTCAAATATATTATAAAATGTGCATCCATAGATTTAGAACTTCTGTAATGAATTATGTCACCTCAGCCTACTCCCTCAATGACATATAATTCACTTGATAAATTTGGAATATATGGATGCACATATATATTCAACTCCGGTGGGGTGTAACACAAAGACTTACGATTGATTAAAAGTTACGATTGATTTTTTCTCGGTAGCCTCATTTGAAAACAAGGTACAGTCATGGATAAAGATTTGGATATGATTAAGAGTATGGTTAGGGCTACGGTTAGGATTGAGATCATCAACTTTGGAGCATCCTGTCCACGATGAGGCTAAAGAGAAAAAATCAATCGTATCTTTTAATCAATCGTAAGTCTTTGTGTTACACCCCACAGAGCATGTACTATATGTGTATATAACATAGTACAGAACCATACACACATAAAATGTACTAAATGTAACATGTAGATTAAACAAACACATACAATTATATCTGATGATATAATGTATTGGTAGATTCAAAAACCATACCCTTATATTGCTACATGCATGCCCTTTTGACTTAAAAAGTATTTCTGTATGTTGTTATACTTCATTCATGACTATGTAGAAGTGCCGTGGTCTAGTGGTCTCACTACTGGACTGTTGATTCAAAGACCGTGGGTTCGATGAACATTTTTCAATGAACTTCCTGGGGGAATGTCTTTCCCATAAGGTGGCAAAATTTTTACTACAGTTTAAGTGTTTGGCTGAGATTAGGTTTCTATTCAATTTTCTAGCATGTAGCATTTATGTGTATCGGGTGTGCCCTGATGCCTTAGTATGCACATACGGTACATGTACATGTAGATCTAATAAGGTACGAGTCAGATTTCAGGTATAAATTTTATTTGTTGATATAATAAAATACATTAATAAAATATGGGAACTCGTGTGTTGTGATGATGAGACGACTTTAGTGATCCTTTATAACTTCACACTGAGGTCTTGTATATACTTTGTCCTCAGTTTATGATTCATATATTACAGCACTCTACATGAGTAGCTTTACTGGGCGAGTTATGGGTACTGATGCACACAAGGCATGGGAGGTATGGCAATATTTTTCTATGTTGCTTAATTCGAGACCATTCAGTAGGTCATGAAATTCACACAAATTTCAGCTTATACAGTACTTACATATCTCTTTCCATAATGTCTGTGGATGGATGATTTGAACAGGAAGAAGAGCATACTAGGTCCGAAAAACATCAGTAACTCAAATTTTGTTGATATGTCACCTGCTTCCTTTTGCCAGATGAGAGTAGGGCATTTGTTGTGTACATGATTTTCAATAATAAAGACATGATTTAATCATCATCAACTGTTAAGGCGGGCTCACACGATGCAACTTGCTGCGGTGCGATTTTTCAGGAAAACTTTTAATATTATTTTATACAAACCTTCAATCATGGAAATTCATACTGTCCAAAGCTGTGGGTATTCCTATGAATACCAAACTTGAAGTTCACGGCGATTGCGAACCCCCTTCTCTGTATAAATTCAAATTGTTTCCATATCGCAGTGACGTCACGGCGATCTTGCGAGTTTAAGGTAATTTGACCGTTACTCCTAATTTAAGGCTCGCATTGGAACAAAATTTCGATTACATTGTTCCCTTACAAGTTTTACCTCTCATAACATAACTTTGCATGTTTCAAATGTCGCATTAATAATGTAAACTGCCATTTGTTTAAGAAATCACATTGCAGCAAGTCGCATCGTGTGAGCCCGCCTTTATGCTACTTCAACTATACTAAAGGGGGGAGTATAAGTTATCTCACACAAAGACTAAAACCATTTACAACATGATCCAAGTCAGAACCCAAAAATTAAAAAAAATACCCCCGGTAATTGGCAAAGGCATATTTGCACCTAAAAATTTCATTCTTTGAGTATCATGCACAATATTTTGGGACATTTTTTTACATAATATGTAAAAATCCATAGTCTTTTAAAAAAGAGGAACAACAAAATTAAGATTGCAGTGTGTGTTTCTGAGGTGTTGTGGTCAAGTGGATACATCTCTTTACTGTAGTAGGTGCTGCAGCACTAATGTCCTTCGGCAAAATATCAATCTACATTTGCTACACTCAACCCAAGTGAAGTTGCTGCAAAACAAACGACATATAGTATGTTCCTTGAAGGATAGAGCTTGCATGGTGAGAAGTCGAGTGTAGTGAGTTCTGAAAAGGACTGTTCGTTATCTTTTGTGAGGTATTGGGAGCTCTCAAAAGAATTTGGTAGCTCTTTCATCTTTCCAAAAGATAACCAACTGTCCTATTGCACAGACTTACTTTGCAAGCATAGATGGATAATTATTATGGTAAATCAGACAATCTCATAATTGCCTCATACTTTTTCATCAGATTATCTCATAGAATGATGTGGCCAATACTGTAATCGTGGAAATATTCGCGGTACATTAATTTTCACAGAAGAAGATCGGCAGGCGCGAATTTAAAAATGCCTGAATATATGAGCATGCTTTTTTATGCATGTATTGGGTGCATTCAATTGCGAGCTTACTAAAATGCAGCGCAAATTCAAGAACCTGTGAACATTCTTCAAAGCTGCTCAGTGCGAAAATAATAGCGAATACAGTACCTCATTATCCTCCGGACTACAGCTTAGTAATAATTGTAAATTCATATTGCCATTTTTAATAGGTAAACACTCAACTGTGAATAACAATTTGGTATTGTTATTACCCTGCTCTAGCCATAGCTTATGAGGTATGAGACCATCTGTGACCCAAATAACAAGTTTTTTTGGGTCACATGTTAAGTTAGAGCAACAAGAATGATTATTGGTTTACATATTATTATGTTAGTTTTCCTAGAAGTATGTAAACTATGTTAGTCATAAAACCTTACCCCAAAAAAGAAAAAAAAGGTAAACATATCTTCTTTTCTATAGCTTAAACAAAAATATTGCAAATATAATAATGATAGCTTTGAACTTTTATAGCTACTAGTAATAACGTAAACATACATTGGAAAAATTGCTGCTGATGCATAAAAATTAAACACGATAGAAGAATGAGAATGAAGGATAGTAAGAACAAGAAAAAACAAGTGTCGCCATGGATAGTTGAGTTGGTTCGTAATCCGTGTTTCAAATGTTGACTGGATCTTCTTACTGGATGCAATACATGATCAGTGCGAGAGACGTATCGGTAGGGTTAATCATGATTTGTTTTTGCTATCAGCCATTCCAACAATCCATCCTCTTTTCTCACCAACCCATGTGCAGCTTACACAGAATATGCTGTTTAACTTCATCACTATCAAAGTGTCCAAGGTTTGCCATCTGTATCAATCCATTGGGACAGTCCTAACAAAATTGTGCCTTAAGAGTTCTGCAGCCGATGGCCGTTCTGTCAGGGTTTTCCTGAAGCAGAGGTTGAGAAAGTTCCTTGCATCATTTGAGACACTCTGTGGAAGTGTGGGATCAGTGGGCTGGGTAGCAATTTTGAAGATGGCTGCCATAGCTTCATAGTCTGCCCATGGGGGTTTAGTTGTCAGCATTTCAACCACAGTACAACCGATACTCCTGTAAATGAATGATAGTTTATTGGCTTTCGTTTGATGTGTAATTTTGCTATTTCATTTTTCCATCAACATTTACAAAAAATTATACAAGGCAATTTTTTTTTTTCCCTTTTTTTTTTTTTGCCTCACCTTTGGCGATCTTAATAAATATTAAGTTACATATATTATTAATTTGAGCCAGAGTTTTTCCCTTTTTTTTCATCCAAGAAATGTACTTTAGAAATATGTATCAAAGTTTGACATGCCAAGATCACAAAATGTGTGACTTACCAGACATCAGCTCTCCTTCCATAACCCTCTCCATTAATGATCTCAGGACTCATCCAATATGGAGTACCTGTTACTGTCTTCATTCCAGTAATGTGACTATGTATTGTTTGTAACCTTGTAGATGCTCCAAAGTCTGCTAGCTTTACATTACCACTAGATCGTAACACATTGGCACCTGGGCAGAATAAAACAAAAACAAAAACACATGAATGTAGCCAATAAAAGCATTTCATAGTGGCTACATTTGAATGTGCATGTACATACTCAACAAATAAAGGAAGTATTTAACGAGTTTTACAGATTTATCACATGCACATTTTGGGTAATTTTATACGATTTGTGTGAGTGAACATTATAGAGAACTGTTATGTCATGCTTCAGTGAGCACAGTCAAAATGCTAGAGTGTCAAAATTTGATTAGTGATAATAATAATAATAACACATTCTTATATAGCGCCCTTGGAAATAAATTTGCTCAAGGCGCTTCACATTAAAAAAAAAAACACAAAGTGATATTGGAACGAATTCCAAATTTTCAACATGTGACATGTTCAGAAGGTTTGCAGCATGTGCTTTCTAACCATATCAGGACAATAACTCCCCCCCCCCCCCCCCCCGCACAACTACCCCCCAGGACAATAACCCCAGACAATTACCCCCTCAACAATTACCCTGGGATATTCAACACCAATTACTTCTGGAAAATTACCCCTGACAATCACCCCTTCCCAGCATAATTACCATATAGACAATTAAACCAAGTTGATCATCCCAGGATGGGTTCCCCTGGAAAACTAACCCTAACCCTAACCCTTAATCTCTCTTGGAGTTCAACCGTTCGGTAAGCTTGTTCTGGCAGTGAGCCAAGTGTTGATCCATCAATGTGTCTTGTAACATATGCCATAGTAGGTGAGCTTTTTTAAAAGAGTCTTTGAGAGTTGAGCCATCGTGTCATACGCCTTTGAAAATCCAAGATTAACAGTCCATCTTGTGATCTCCTCCAGCGTCGTAATAAGCTGGAACTCAGTTGAGTGGTGCTTGCGGAACCCATGCCCTGCCATGCTGATACTTTGTCAACATACTCCATGGTTGAATGGAAGATGATATGTTTCATAATTTTGTAGCTACACACTTAACTACACACTTTCCTCTATCCTTCATATCCCTGATCTTTCATTTTGAATTTCCCTGAGGGAACACCGCAGCACTTTGTATCCTATGGAAAAGGTGCTTTAACAAATCTGATTATTATTATCATTATTATTATTATTATTATATATGACAACGATATTGGCAGTTAGCCATTCTGCTGGTAAGGCACCTGACTCATACGACCAATAGGTAGCCTTTCTTGCTTTCATGAACGAGAGGTCGTGAGTCGAAACCCGGCCGAGTCACACCAAAGACTTACAAAAATGGTACCTAAAGTTGCCTTTTAACAATGAGCTTGAGGGTAATAATAACATCATGCAGGGCCCGCTTGGAGAACAGTTGTCAGAACTGAAGTGGCTACCCTGAGTAAATAAAACGATATTATTATTATTATTATTATTATGACTCTGAGGATCGGTGCTATTTGCTTTGCCCCCTCCTTCAGGGCTCTGATGGGATAAGGTCAGGACCACACGCTTTTTTAGTGTTCAGTGAGCTGAGCGGCTTCTCTATACCTTTGGTGGTGAACTGAATGTTGTCCATAGTAGGGTAAGGACTGGGTCCTAAGTCCAATGAGGTGGACAGATCTTCTCTGGTAAACACTGATTGGTATGGACGGTTCATTGCTTCTGCATTGGCTGTGCTGTCAGTAGAAAGGTATTGGGTGTAATACTTAATTGTTGTTGATGACACCTACGCTGCGTAAATTGATGGCTATGTCTCCCTCCCGCTATGCAGGCAAGACAATAAAAACTGGATGCAATTTTGAACAAATGTTGCATAAATGTATGTGCCAGCCATTATGATCTTTTTGTGAATGTGATGATTTTATGCAATAGTGTTTGGGGACTCATATTAGTAATGATAAATACTTTTGTTTTTGCGAAATATATCCAAACCTTTGATATCCCTGTGGACTATATGATGATCATGAAGATAAGCAGTCCCTTCTAAGATTTGTCTTGTGTATTTCCTTGTCACCATCTCTGTTAGTGGACCATAATTTCTCAGTTCATCTTTTACTGATCCCTGCAAAGAGAAAGAAAGAAAAAAAGAATGGAGACGTTAAAAAGTGGTGTTGTGGTGGATACATTGTCAGTGGTGGATCAGAAGGTCAGTGACTGTGTCCCAGCACTATTGACCTTTGACACGACATTAATCTACATGTACAGTCTGTGTCAAATAAAATGGTACAGTTGGAAAACATTTTTTTTAAGTATGAAAATTAATCACATTCTAAAAGGGTTTGATAAAGGGTTTGATACCATAAAGTAGGAAAATCAGGCTTTCTTCTACATTTTTTTTCATCCCGTTTGGTGCTGTAGATCTTGAGATATGACCAGTTTTCTATAATCAAGAAAAAATGTACTTCGCGCATGCTTCTCTACGGGTTTCGCACATAATAGCCTTGAATTCAGCGCACATAGACAATAGATGAGTGTAATTTCGATTAGCTCATCGCCGCACAAAATTTAGCATAACTTTTGTTTTACAAAAGCAAATTATACAAAACAAAGTGCATCAGCGCGAAGAATCTTTTGTCTTTAAGTTGGTACAACATTTACACATCATTTGAGAAGATTTCATACCTAAATAATATTTTCCCCGACTGTACCATTTTTTTTTACACAGACTGTACATTAAAGCTCAGATAAAGTTGTGATAAAGTAAGGCTCAGCACTAGAGTGTGCCCGCGTGCTTTGGGTGCCTAAATTAGCTACTCGGACCCTAAAATCAGCCGAAATGATCAAAACATGTAGCCCGGCCGGGCGCTCAAAGAGTTTTGCAGGAGTAGGGAAATTTGAAATATACATTGTAACACTAGATATGTACCCGGTAAAATCTTCGCTTATTTTTTAAATAATTATAAAAAATAACTTTCAGAGCATTTTGAAATGATTCGTAGAGTTAAAAGATTTTTACCAAAGTTTTTGGATTTTCACTGGGGAAAAAATGGTTAAAAGTTTTGTGCAATGGGGCCAAGATTTTGATTTGATTACAGAACGAACCTTTATTACAAAAAGAGTTAAAATACAACTTACACCAGACATAAACTCCATGAAGATGGAGAGTGTACCATTCTCTTCCAGACAGCCAAAGTATTGCACTATTCTTGGGTGCTGCAGGTTCCTCAACAATTCAATCTCTTGTTTAAGCGATTGCACCTCCTGAAATTCACAATTCAGAGAAAGACTTTATTTAAGTATTTGAGAAGCTGACATTTGATCTGTGAGTACATGTATGTGTATATTATGCCCTATATACATGAACATGTAAATTTCACATTATGATTATTCATTAGCTGATATTAAGTTTAATTTAATGAAAGTTGAAAAATAAGAGACATAAATGTATCAGTAGAGGATACAAAGTGCTTTAAAAAAAAATCAAATGGGCAAATCTGTGATGTACCTTGAGAATCCCTTTTATCGATTATTAGACCTTGAAATTTCATAAAGACCAATTACGAATTACTGTCAACTGAAAGCTGCATTGAAAGAAGCCCTTTAACATCAGCCACTACACATGGGATGAGACAGCAAAACACATGCAGGTGGTGCTCACCTATCTGCAAAGGCGCCCAGTGCAATGAAGAAATCAGAAATATCACAGCAGAGTGGTGGAGGCAGGTAAGGTTTCCACCAATTCTGACACTAACACTACCGTACCCTATATGTGATGCAGTATTTGGTACCTTGAGGTACCAACTAAAAATCCGCCATTTTGTTGAATTATTTATTTTATTTTTAGCGCTGTACCCTGGGTTACCAAACTGTCCAAAATTATATTTAAATTCTTGAGTAGTTACTATGATAAGTTAAATTTGTTACTATTATTGTCATTAGATTATATCACAGAGGGAAAATAGGCGTTGGTTATCATTGTCCCACCGATCGTACGATCGTGAAAATGATAGTCACCTGGTAAAACTGTATAACTGTATGCTAATGGACATGAGAGGGCGATGCACAACACCGTGCCCCGGGTTACTACGGTACCCCGGAGTACGGCGTGGTGCATCATGTGCAGCTTGGCTGGATCTGCACAGACCCGGATGGCTACATGGTCATCAAACACACAAAGTTTTCCCACAGTGTATAGTTAAGAAGAGCATCTTCCACAGTTCTTAACATATTCCTAATTACAAAAGGGTATGTGAAAACGGGCTATACTACCCCACTGCATGTTGACGTAGGAAATCATAAAGTACAAATAAATACAAAAAACATGTACTTACTTTTCTAGCATCTGTATTGCTATTTTCTGTTGGAACCTGTTTAACTGCTAATTCCCTGCCTGTATCAGCATCGTAGCATACATAAACCACCCCAAATGCTCCCTGTCCTAACAGCTTCCCTCTCTGCCAGTTAGTCGGTGCTCTGGGAGCTGAACAGAAAGGATATATAGAGGTCGTCTTATAAATATAACAATCTCTTGGTTACTAAATGACCACAATTAAATATCCTACATTTCGTAGGTTTGCCTTAATATGCCTGCTTAGCCTCGTTTGTTAACACTTTTCTAAGATAGTTAATGGCTTGCATTTGATTTTAAACTTTCAGTAGTTTGTTTTTACAGTGACAGCAATAGAATTGTATTCATTTTATCACCTTTGCACTTCTTTGTAGTTACCGAAGTTACCCAATCCCTTAAAAAATGATAGTGCATACTGCAAATAATCTGGATAACACATTGTGTATGCAAAAAAAAATAGTGACTGAGCTTAGAGATACTATGCTTGGATATGCTACAAGGAGAAACTTTATCTGTATAGTGCAACACACTTTTCTGCTCAAGTGATTTTAGGGCTACATTAACATTTATCACTTGATGTAGTTTTGACCAATCGCATGGCAAGATTCAGGATAATTAATGATATTAATGGTGTCTTACATCTTGTGTTGTCTACCAGGTTGAATGACTTTGGATGTCCTCCTGCCAAGCCCTCCAGATCACCCTCTGTCCATCGTCTTGGAATGCTACTGTCAGTGTCATAATCTGGACTGATACCACTACTACTACTTCTTCCTAATGATGACATGGAGTCTGATATCGAATGCTGGTCATCGTGCATTGATGTCAATGGTGCCCTTTTGCCTCTACTTGGAAATGTTTTACGACCTAAGAAATGTTTAAGAGTTCAAAATTCATGCAATTAATTCATGGTCATAAATATCAATGTATATAAATATTCCATTTGATTCATACACATGTATTGCCAACTTGTTTATGGCAATATGTGTCAATAATCTGGCAAAAACCTGTTACAGTTCGACCTTCCGTATAAGGTCATCATTTACCTGGCCTCCTCTATCAACCAGCCATGGACTGGCCAGATTTGTTTGTTTTTTTATTCCTCTTTAAATTCACATAAAAGTCTCAATTTTCTCCTGTATTATCATTATCGTATTATTTTAATCTCTAATTGAATTGCTTGATATAGGAGCTGGGAGCATGCATTATGCTCACAAGGCACCGCTGGTTTCGGGAAGCAACATATTATGTGCCTAATGCACGTCTCTTGGTTAATTTTTCTACAGAATGTTAAGAGATATGTGTTTGACCAATGAAAATTCAAGACCATTCTTAGATGTTGTATAACAATACTTATTTAAATGATTAAAATGATACTTGTGAAATGATTTGAATAATATTTACCATCATCTGTATCTATCCTGGAAGTCTTGACGCTTTGCCTTGAAGGAAATGTTCCTCCTTTAATCATTCCACGTCCAATTTGGGAATTTTCTGTATAATATTGCAAAAGGAAAATTACAGTTCAAGCTCTCTCTTGTTCCATATGGGATAAATATTGTACAGGAAATATTACATTTCCTACCATCTGGACATACATGTAATCAACACATAGACCCATTACTATATACATCATTTGTTTTCCAGACATAGTTTTTTTGCAAATGAGACTTGCAAGACCGATTCATAAACAAGGTAATTCACAAACCACGAGTCTCGCCTGTATTTGCGATCAATAAAACATGCAATGTTTTATTTTTTAATGAATTCTTAACCAACTCCTATCAGGCCAAAGTGAGTCATATACATTATTTCATAAGGACGGACTTTCATTTTTTTTCCATAAACATTGTGAGTGTAAATAATTTTCTGCACATCATGGACCAAAATTTAAAATCTTTTTGTTTTTCTTCCTTAACTTTCTTCACAATTTTATTTTAAAAATTCCACATTCGAATCCTTAAATTTTCTTTACCAAAATTTCAATCTGATCTCATGTTTTGCTAATGCTCAAAATTTTTGAGGTGCATTTGAAGTGGATAAAATAAATATTGATTGTCATTCAAAGAGCATTCTAAGTGCAATCTGACTGCGTTCTGAATAATTTAACCCCCCCCCCCCCCACACACACATGACTAGAATGCAATATACTTACCAAAGTCATCATGGTTTGCACAACTTTGTGACTTGAACATTTTGCCTGTTGCACTGTGGAATAAATTAAGACAATTTTCAGATATTATTTTTCAATATTAGGTAAAATTCAGGGCAAAATACGAATTACAAAATAAAATTCAGGGGCTGGTGTGCGTTTGTTATCAATATTACTATTATCATTATTTTTACTATTTTTTATAAATGTGTGTTTAATGAAATAAAAAACAATTAAGATATACAGGTCAAAACAGAAATTTGGTCACGATAATCTGCCAAATAACAAATTTGCCTATGGGTCTCATTTTGAATTAGTATTTTTAAATTACAAAATGAGTTAGACACTCGGCGTGACTAACAAATAGTATTATTGGAATAAGACAACAAATGGGCTGATTACATATTATGGTTAGAAAGTTTCCATCTATACTTGATATAAATTGCATAAAAGGGCATAGATGTATACGACATAAACTTTCTTTCAAATTCAAAGGAAGAGTATGCTAAAATAGTTACATAAAAACAAGAAATAATATCTTACATGGTGTTCATTTATGGTTTTGCAAAAATGAACAATTATGTGACGTACAAATGCTAATATAAATATAATTTCAGTGTACACATGTTGACATAATGTCTTCCACCATTTACAATAATCCATGACATCAATAGTATCATTTTCATTTAACCCTATTCTGACTAGGCTTTTCAAGAGGAGATTTTGACTGGGGGGGGGGGGATCAATTTGACCTCCCCCCCCCCCCCTTGAATTCTCGGCAACAGATGGTCCGATCAGCATGACATTTTTCACGACCATCGCTGCACATGTAAAGGGTGTCACTGATATGTTGTTTTTAGACTATTCTCAATTTTTTAAACAAGTATAATTTATGCAAATAGATGCATATTTATTCCTTAATGTTCATTAAAAAAAATTATGAAGCTCAATTTTTTAAGTTGCTGAGCTGAGAAGTATAGTCCACGATACATTTGGATTTACAATTTTTTTTTTTTGTATTCGATTATTTTGTGAATTTCTTATGAATTCTATTGTTTTAATAATTTCTTATGCATTTTTTTTGCTATTGTGATTTTTTATGGTTGAAAAAAAATGTTGAGAGACACTTAAAAGGAAAACGTCATAGAACGCCGCGATGTGATTTGCTGCGGTTGCGGGGCATTCAAGGATTTCGTACAAAACCAAATTATACAAAACAAAGTGCATCAGCGAGTAGAATCTTTTGTCTTTAAGTTGGTACCATATTCACACATCATTTGAGAAGATTTCATACCTAAATAATTTTTTCCCAACTGTACCATTCTTTTTGACACAGACTGTAGATAATCTATGAACCCATGTATAGTTTTTCATCTACTCTTCATTATTACTTTTAAGCTGCACTCTTGTTAAAAAATGCCATGACTGGATGTCATTTAGTTGTATTGGTAGGAAAATGTTGAGGAAAGCTTTAAATCTGGTGTATAGTTTTGGTAACAAAAAAGGAATTGACACAACACCAATCAAATGTAGTTACATGTTGTCTGCATTGCACTAAAAGATATGTGTGAGAGATCTTGTGACATTCCTTTCATTATTTCCGATCAATTTCATTGAAAATGTTTGAATGAAGCGTAAAATGTTCGCATGCCGGAGGTTACGGCGTGAATTAGTGCGAACCATCTGTGTGTAACGCCCACACAAGAGAATTCCCATTGGTTTTCCACATGAGTCGGGGACCCATCTTATCTTTTTTATACTTAATATATTTTGAAATAAATACACTAAAACAAGATTTCAAGTACTAAAATTTGCTATATTATTGTTATTGGAGTGAATCTTTCATAATTTATCTAAATGTGAATCCAAATTAATTTTTCTTTCTCCCGAAACTATACACCAGCTTTAAGCTTTGTACAGAATGATAACCTACCTTCCTAATGAATGACTTCCCATCCTGAGTTTATCTAGTGACTGTTGGCTTCCATCAGGACTGCCTAGTATCCTCTAAAGAAACAAAAGAAAAATCATCACATATTTTAATCTTAATGTAAAATGATTAATTTTACACTTAATGCATATCTAACTACATAATTTTTTTCAAAGAAAGGATAAGATTTTTTTTTAATGGAACATGTTTCATAGTATTCTACTTAATCTTCAGCCAATGACTTACACACAAATCCCCCCCCCCTTTTTCAACATACTAAGAAATCCTGTCTTCAAGAAAGGTGACTGTAGCAAGCCAGGTAACTACAGGCCCATTTCTCTCTCGTCTGTGACTTGCAAAGTACTAGAGCAAATCATTCTCAGTAGCATCATGTCCCACCTTGACGACCAAAATATCAAGTTGGATGTGGAACATAGTTTTCGTATGGAATAATAAAGTCTCACAGCTTGTCCTTGCTGTCCAGGACATGAATTTTCCCCCCAGTCTTTGGTATACCCTTTACTACCCCCTTTATCCGAACTCTATCCCTTCTTGTATTAAAGTGCGGCCCATCCCTTCACGTATCCCTAGACCTAGAATTACTACATACACCCCAAAAAGACAACAATTTAAAAAAAAATTGAAAGTTAGAGTACGACTCTAACCCACTTTTTACTTATTGTCAAGCAATATTGCTGAGCACTGAACCAGCGATATCAGTAACTGCAAATGGTGAGATGGAATATCTATCTAAATGGTTCAGCATGGTTGCACACAGGCATTCCCCTAAAATGATGTGGGGAATTAAATTTAGCATCTAGGACCTAACCAAAGGCATTGGTGACTGATGAGAGCAGTTGGATGTGGCACTCCTAGAATTTTGTAAAGCCTTTGATAAGATACCCCATGGTAGGCTCTTAAACAAACTCCAGGTCTATGGAATCCAGGGTCACATACATCAATGGGTATCAGACTTCATGAGCAACAGAACGCAACAGGTGGTTCTGGAAGGCTCAATCTCTATTACCAATAACATTTGTCATCCCACAAGGAAGCATCACGACCCTATGCTCTTCCTCTTGTATATCTACGACTTGCACGAGTAGACATTGCCTAACTGAAAATGCAAGGCTTTTTGCTGATGATTGCATGGTGTACCGCAACATCAAGGGAGAAGAAGATGTCCAACATCTCCAAGAGAAGATTGATGCCCTTCAATGCTGGGAACGTGATTGGCTGGAGTTCAACCCACAGAAACATAACACACACAAACAGATCATCAAGCCTTACATCATCCATGGACAGACAGTTGACACACAAAGCACTATGAAAACATGGGTGTTGAACATCATGAGATTCTGTCTTGGAACCATCACATTAACCGAAGCACCAAAAAGGCCAACTCCACTTGTGCCTTTAATAACAACAATAATAACGCATTTCTATAGCGCACAGTAGAACCGCACAAATAGAAAGCTTTTTTGTAAACCTGCAAAACAAAACCAAACTCCAAAAACGTACAATTGTAATCCTTCTACACGATTCTAGGATGATGGTACGTACATAAATAAACCAGGAATCCTTTGAAATTAATGACGCAACAATCTTTTGTCATTGCCCCTTGCCCTTAATACCAAGAGTCATTGATACTTTAGTGTCAAGATGAGGCTACATTTTTCAACTGGAAAGCAAAAGTGGTATTTTTCTTCCCATATGGACTTAAGTTTCTCATCAGGTTTTGGAGCAGTTCCGTTTCTCATTTTGATTTTCATGGCACCGACTCTTATACCTCGGAAAAAATGTCAATTATGTTCATAAATATGCAATCAAATCAAATAATTATGGAATGTTTAATAATGCAACGGAATTTCTGTTTGTGTTATATTTTTTCATTCAAAGATTTTACGATCATGTGAGAAAGTCGCCAAAGTTCAGCCGCCAACAGGTCAATTATTGACAATAATAATAATAATAATATCGTTTTATTTACCCAGGGTAGCCACTTCAGTTCTGACAACTGTTCTCCCACCGGGCCCTGCATTATTATTACCCCCAAGCTCCTTGTTAAAAGGCAACTTTAGGTACCATTTTTGTAAGTCTTTGGTATGACTTGGCCGGGTTTCAAACTCACGACCTCCCGTTCATGAAAGCAAGAAAGGCTACCTTTTTATGGGCACTCTAACCGATTGCGCTATCATGACAGCAGGTTAGACTAGAATTCTAGATTTTCTTTATGTGGAATGGCCTACTTACCTCCTCCGGGGGTTCTGGAATAAATGCACCTTCTCCATAGGACTGATGTCTAATACTCATACTAGCCACAGTATCATCAGCTGGTACATAACCAGGGGGTGGGGATGGGTTAGCATTGTCCCTGGTAGGCATCTCTTGGGTGGAGTACCTTTTGTCATGGCTGCGTACATGGTGGTCTTGGGGTACTGATTGTGAGCGGGAAGGTGATGTGTGCTTGGACTGAGGTACGGTGCCACTGTTTCGGATCTGGATAAGTAAAAAAAATATTGTTTTGGTGTCCATTACGTCACACAACAAATGGATAAGCTTATGACTACACTGGCTTATTGGCCCCAAGTCATGAAGGTGGTACAACTCTAGACAGGCTAATATTGTCCACTGTTTTCCGTACAGTGCCGTGTTTTATCCATGGATTATTTAAAATCAGTGCCGTGTTTTATCCATGGATTATTTAAAATCAGAACCATGGACAGTGATTGTCCACTGTTAAATACAGCAATCTATGGAAAGCACCAATGTTAGCCCATCTAGAGCTGTACCGCCTTTGTGAATACAAGCCAATATCGTAATATTCCTTCAAATAGTCATGTTGGAATTCCATCGTCTAAACTACATTTTCACAGTCCATGCCATCTAGTATCCCTGATCATCAATGTCAATGTGTATGGCATGCAGACTGGGCGATCCTGCGCCAAGCAGCCACTGAGCAGCGCCAGATCAATATTTATTTATCCCTTTTTCTTGTTGAACACCTAACAGGGTAGCAGCAGCTCCTATTATTAAATGTCTTTTTGTATGACGAAGCCGGGGATCGAACCCACGACCTCTCGATAAATAAGTCTACTGCTCTATGTGATTTTGTCATTAGTATTCAATTATATACATGTATCTTTGTTCTAACCGAGAAGTGGATAACTCAAGCAATATGTCATTGCGCAGTGCGAGGAATACATAATAACTGACAGCAGTAACACTTTTGTCTTTTCCGACACTATTATTCAGGAGCTTCCTTTGGACTATGCAGTTGTGAAGTGCTTTATTAATATTGCCTACCCTCCGCCAATGAGGAAATTCCCGTGTAATCACAAGGAACGCTCAGTGAATACATCTTCTTTCAAATATGACATTGTAAGCTATTTAATTTCACTTTGTCCTACAGCTTACCTTAAGATTCTTGCGGCCCAGTACAAAATAATACTCCAGGGGGGTGTTTCACAAAGAGTTAAAGTAGACTTAAAGTCGCACTTTACTTCTATGCGCATCCCGTTTTAGAATGTGAATCTAATTGATATATTTCTCAATGGCGCGCATTCCCTGGTCTAGTTCTGACCAATGTAGTGATGTGTAATAAACCGCATGCAACTAGGGATTTAGGTGCGATTTTTAAGTCTACTTAACTCTTTGTGGAACACCCCCTGGTCATTCTTAATCATCATGTATCAAAAAAGAACAAAGCCAATTTTGTTTGCCCGACTCCCTATGGTTTCTAGATTCCCAGGTCCAGACACTGTTTTGCATGACCGCATAAATCGAAGCCCCAATGAAACAGGTCCCCTGTGCCCTGAACATACAAGTTATGACAGTACTGGACCTCACCTATCATATTTTTATAAACTAGGCACTTATTTAATCCACTAGCCACGCAATTGAAAAACAAGGCATTTGCGAGTATTTCCACAATTAAACCTATGATACATTAAACTTATGATAAATTAACTTATCACCCCAATAGGACAAAGTGACCATAACAGAGTGCAGTGAATTCTATTCTGATCCCTACTAAGCGATAGATACTTCCCACCAAAGACAGTCAAACTACACTCTGCAGACAAGCAATGGATAACACCTAAAGTCAAATCACTAATAGTCGGGAAAACGCAATGAATGAACGCTTTGTTGCAATTTCTATAGACACACCGAAACTTGACAGAGCTTCACTTCCTGCATGTTTTCCTTGTCGTTCACATGAGATTCCCACGGTTCAGCCATGGAATGCTTATTACGACCTCAAGAAGATCAAGACAGGCAAGAGTTGAGGCCCTGATGGAATATCCGCCAAGCTTATTCTAGAATTTGCTGTTGAGCTTAGCAAGCCCCTTTCTCACATCATCATTTACGAAATTACGATTACGCACCATTTATTATGTTATGTACTAAAAACGTACCAAAAGGTTGGACGAATAATTGCAATAGCCATGTAGGCCTATACTAAATATTTCTATTTACGTATGTACGTATAAATTTATGAATTTACTCATCTCTTTGTAATTCAATTGGACAAATTCCGTAATTCCCGTCTGTGCTGAAATCCTGATAGCTTGTTAATGCACATGTACATTCAATTTGCAATACCAAGATTCATTGTAAGTCAATTTGTGCAACAATTTAAATATTGTAACTATATCCTCCGTATAAGCACAAAAATCGCCCAGTAACAAAAGAAAGTGCATCCAGCTCTACGCCAATGCATTGAGAGACATGATATACTAGAAACAAATATCCAAGGGCTCTTAATTTGAACTCATTAATATATAGTCCCTAGTAGGACAATAGCTTCATGAGAGGATTTAATAGGAAATAATTCTAAATAGCTCTCATTTTTTTAATGCTTGATCTGCACATGAATGAAAACTTAACAAACAAATCTTGGAGCTAAGAGGAATTCTTACTCACAACTTCTATCTCTATCTAAGAAGCACCTGTAATCATGCTGCAATCATTAAACATAATGAGAGAACAGTAACAAGTCCTACTTAAATCAATAAAACCATCAAACGTAAGCCATTTGTCACTTACAGAAAGAAGGCCAAATTGTACTTACAGCAGTGTCGTAGAGATCTCTCTTAGAGCTCCCATTGTTGTTTGAGGATGACCCAGGGGCAGTCAGTTCTAGATGTACCCGCAGGCTTTTAGCATTGGGGTTATTATCTGTGATTTCTACTGCTTGGTTTAAATCCGTCTGGTCATTTATTGGAATTAGTAACTAGGGTGAAGAGGAGAATTTGAAATTCACAAATTATCAAGATTACAATGTTTGTTTGCCTTGTAAAAGATAATTGGCCCTATGTATAATAGCAAGTAATTCCTTTTACTAGATTTTTGCTAATGAATTTTGTTATTATTATTATTATATTGTGGTATTTTGCATTATTCTATATGTGATTGTAATTGTTTATTTCATTATTTGAAAATAGAATATACAAGTATTGAATTGAAATGGATTAATTCAAAATTAATTGTTTCACCCTTTGAACCCAAAAGGCCGGTTTATCGGCCAGCCAAAGACAGTAAAATATCCTGAAATAACCCTTTCCATGTGCCCTTGAGAAATATTTTTTATTAGGATACTCGGTCTAAAACTTTTTGTGTCTTTCGCCAAAAGATTGCGCTATTGCAAAAACGTATTACAGACCCTTTATTATCGCGTTAAAATTTTGCATACCTCTTTCAACCTTATGAATAAAATTTGTACATTTGAATTTCCAAAAATCTGCAAATAATTCAGGGTTCAAATGGTTAATTGAAATTCGAGAAAAAGCAATTACTTATGTTTATGCATACAGCCCATTGTCACCCCAAAAGTGAGGTTCCATATTACTCTGTTAAAGAATTACGGCAAGCATTGTAAAATAGTCGTAATGAAATTCAGAGGTTCTTGGTCTTACTCAATATTGTCTTCAAAAGCAACATTGACAAAAATTGTCAAGCTGTTGAAAATTTAGTCATGACTGTGAATTAATTGAAAACTGCATATAAAGAGGAAATTTGAAATTAGACTTATTTTAAATGTTTGCTCTTAATACTACCTGCATGTCAAATTATGAGCAAAGACTTTACTAGATCACAAAACTTCTGTCTTGAAAACTTGTAGCAAAGAGTGACAAATAATAGGAAAGAATCTTACTACTTATTGCTTCAAATTTCATTCAAAGAAGAGAATTAGAAGTAAAGACTATACCCACCATTGATGTATTATTATGGTTTGTAAGAAACATATCCACAGGCTGCCCAAAAGTTGTCCGTGCCTTGAGCAATAAGTCATCATACTTGAGAGGCCTTGGAATTTGTAAGATTCTGAAGGTGAAAAAAAGTAAATTTTGTGCATAATCTCATGAATATTGAAATGAGCAAGCTGATGATGTCATTGACCCACTATTTCTTTTGTACTTTATTATACAGGCATGAAAAGGGAGTTAAAAAAAAAAAACACTGAAAATATTTTAGAGTCACAGCGAGGGAGCGAAGAGACTGAGCGAGGGGAGGGTGTGGACTTTTTTCAACTTGGGGATCAAAATAGTGCAACGTAGTGCATTCTTTCATGAGATCCCCCACCATAATATCTTTTAAAACATAAGACTAAAAAAAAAAAAAAAGTCCCAGTCTGGAACATCTCCCTAAATAGAGGGCCAGTGTAATCTGCGACAGCTATAGGAAGGTTATGCTCCAATATTAAATCCAATAAAGAAAAGCTTAGCGTGGGTAAAGTCTTCCTCACTCAAATATTGAGTAAAGAAAAGCTTAGTGCGGGTTAGGTCTTCCTCAATCAAAGATATTGTCTTCACAATGCCTGTGTTCTAAGTTCAAAATGCATGATGAATCCCTCTTTCACACTTTCTAATACACGGATACTGGAGAATATATTCGGTCAAATACTTCTGAGACCATTTCTTAGTCTCTTTTTGTTGATTTTGCGCCATCCTGTGTCCATATCAACGCATAACAAACGCCTTTTTGTGTGCCTTACATGTACTTGCGTGAAACATTCAATATTCAGTAATTTCCGTGTTTTTTTTGTTCTCTCCGCGGAAAAGGATTCCAAAATTACAAAAAAAGGCAGAAATCCGCGGAAACGCGGAAAATTTTCATGCCTGATTATATGAAATCCTATTTATTTTATACTTTTCACACAGGTGTAAAAGATCTATCCTTTATATCAGTTTTGACAAAACTTACAGCAATGATGACCTCAAACATTCCATAAGGAATTATCTTGTTATTTTTATTCTTAGAGCGGACAATTTTAATTGTTATTTCATATAGTAAATAGGGGAGACCGGGGACAAATGTAACACGGGGCAATTGTAACAGAGGCTCCCATTCCTAGCAGAAACACGCTATAAAACTTAAAATTTGTAGAGAACATGCGCATTTAATCGCTCCACATGCTGTATGAGTGTTAGCAGATTTAACGGTTCGTGGAACTTTCTACAGCGGAAAAAACCGTTTTTTGAGCATAAAAGTAATATTTCACATTACCATTGTTTTCTTCTGGACAAATATGTGGATGAGCTACGGCTGTCATTTTTGTATATTTAGAAATTATGTTCTTAGGCCATATTTTGCTAAAGTTTCAACGACGAATACCGAAGCTAAGATAGAAAAAATCTCTCCAAATATGGTCACCTCTGCCAGAGGCAATTGTAACAAGCTTTACAATTGCCCCTGTTTCTGTTAAAGTAACTCCCATAGGAACTCGGTAAAGCAGATTTCCGCTGAATCAACACCAAGCTATTAAATAACCAATCAGGGGCCGCGGAGCAATTTTGGAAGTGGAGGGGCTGAGTGGCAAGTGGGAGGGGAGTGGGGAAGGGGGACGGAATTAAGCAGTGATGAAGGACAAACACGGGTCTGTGTTACTGCAGGTGACGGTACTAGGTGACTTGGCAAGAAATCCGAGGCTCTGCCTAGCATGTATCTGGGATCGCGGGCTGAACAGACTAAAAATCACAAATGTATGGTCATTTTTCCGTTTTTGTACACGTTCGCTGACGAAGCCCTCCCAGGCTCCGTGGCCCCTGCAAATTACAAAAAAAAAAATTACAATTGTCCCGGAATTTGTTGCTTCCTGTAAACATAATTAAAACATAATCAGAAACCTCTGAACCATGGAGCTAGTAATAGAGACGTCTCCGAGACGTCTCCAAGACGTCTCCGCGACAATAATAAAAAAAAAAAAATCCGAAATTCAGGAGACGTCTCGGAGTCTCTAATACTATTTATCCGTCGGGAGACAAGATTCCTATTCTGTCGCGGAGACGTCTCCGCGAAGTGAGATAGCACCCTTAGCTCAAGCATCATAACTTTGAATGTATTTTCAATTATAATGCTTTACAAAAACAAAAGGTAACAACATCTATAACCTCCGACATGAAAATTAGGGTGGTATCTCACTTCGCGGAGACGTCTCCACGACAGAATAGAAATTTCGTCTCCGCGATGGATAAATAATATTAGAAACGTATCCGAGACGTCTCGGAGACGGATTTTTTTTCATAAGTTGTGGCGAAGACGTCTCGGAGATGTCTCCGCGATATTGGAGACGTTTTTAATACATTCTGTCCGTCGCAAAAACAAAATTTTCTATTCTATCGCGGAGACGTCTCCGCAAAGTGAGATACCAGAGCCTCAATTTTTTATTCTTGTTGATGTTGTTGTTTTTTTTTTATAATTTATATTACTTTACTGGAAAAGAAAAAAGTAAAAAATATGAAGAGAGTGACCATTACGTTCTTTTAATGCCAAGATTGTAAATAGGAGTAGACTTAGATATAAAGAAAAATAGCAAAGAAAAGCCTCGTTGATAAGCTCAAGTATCAGAACTTTATAACTTTGAATGTATTGTCGATTATTATGCTTTACAAAAACAAAAGGTAACCATACCTATAATCTCAGACATGAACATTCAATAACTTTGAACATATCTGTCTAATACGTTTTGTTAGAAATGCAATGAAATATAAATATTTCCGAAAAAAGAGTGCCTTTAGTTTGTTTATCATTTGTTTCACTGTAATCAGAGCCTCAAGTTTGTTATTCTTGTTTTTTTTATAATTTATATCACTTACTAAAAGGCCCGGTTTATCGGCCAGCCAAAGACAGTAAAATATCCTGAAATAACCCTTTCCATGTGCCCTTGAGAAATATTTTTTATTAGGATACTCGGTCTAAAACTTTTTGTGTCTTTCGCCAAAAGATTGCGCTATTGCAAAAACGTATTACAGACCCTTTATTATCGCGTAAAATTTTGCATACCTCTTTCAACCTTATGAATAAAATTTGTACATTTGAATTTCCAAAAATCTGCAAATAATTCAGGGTTCAAATGGTTAATTGAAATTCGAGAAAAAGCAATTACTTATGTTTATGCATACAGCCCATTGTCACCCCAAAAGTGAGGTTCCATATTACTCTGTTAAAGAATTACGGCAAGCATTGTAAAATAGTCGTAATGAAATTCAGAGGTTCTTGGTCTTACTCAATATGTCTTCAAAAGCAACATTGACAAAAATTGTCAAGCTGTTGAAAATTTAGTCATGACTGTGAATTAATTGAAAACTGCATATAAAGAGGAATATTGAAATTAGACTTATTTTAAATGTTTGCTCTTAATACTACCTGCATGTCAAATTATGAGCAAAGACTTTACTAGATCACAAAACTTCTGTCTTGAAAACTTGTAGCAAAGAGTGACAATATATAGGAAAGAATCTTACTACTTATTGCTTTCAAATTTCATTCAAAGAAGAGAATTAGAAGTAAAGACTATACCCACCATTGATGTATTATTATGGTTTGTAAGAAACATATCCACAGGCTGCCAAAAGTTGTCCGTGCCTTGAGCAATAAGTCATCATACTTGAGAGCTTGGAATTTGTAAGATTCTGAAGGTGAAAAAAAGTAAATTTTGTGATAATCTCATGAATATTGAAATGAGCAAGCTGATGATGTCATTGACCCACTATTTCTTTTGTACTTTATTATACAGGCATGAAAAGGGAGTTAAAAAAAAAAAACACTGAAATATTTTAGAGTCACAGCGAGGGAGCGAAGAGACTGAGCGAGGGGAGGGTGTGGACTTTTTCAACTTGGGGATCAAAATAGTGCAACGTAGTGCATTCTTTCATGAGATCCCCCACCATAATATCTTTTAAAACATAAGACTAAAAAAAAAAAAAAAGTCCCAGTCTGGAACATCTCCCTAAATAGAGGGCCAGTGTAATCTGCGACAGCTATAGGAAGGTTATGCTCCAATATTAAATCCAATAAAGAAAAGCTTAGCGTGGGTAAAGTCTTCCTCACTCAAATATTGAGTAAAGAAAAGCTTAGTGCGGGTTAGGTCTTCCTCAATCAAAGATATTGTCTTCACAATGCCTGTGTTCTAAGTTCAAAATGCATGATGAATCCCTCTTTCACACTTTCTAATACACGGATACTGGAGAATATATTCGGTCAAATACTTCTGAGACCATTTCTTAGCTCTCTTTTTGTTGATTTTGCGCCATCCTGTGTCCATATCAACGCATAACAAACGCCTTTTTGTGTGCCTTACATGTACTTGCGTGAAACATTCAATATTCAGTAATTTCCGTGTTTTTTTGTTCTCTCCGCGGAAAAGGATTCCAAAATTACAAAAAAAGGCAGAAATCCGCGGAAACGCGGAAATTTTCATGCCTGATTATATGAAATCCTATTTATTTTATACTTTTCACACAGGTGTAAAAGATCTATCCTTTATATCAGTTTTGACAAAACTTACAGCAATGATGACCTCAAACATTCCATAAGGAATTATCTTGTTATATTTTATTCTTAGAGCGGACAATTTTAATTGTTATTTCATATAGTAAATAGGGGAGACCGGGGACAAATGTAACACGGGGCAATTGTAACAGAGGCTCCCATTCCTAGCAGAAACACGCTATAAACTTAAAATTTGTAGAGAACATGCGCATTTAATCGCTCCACATGCTGTATGAGTGTTAGCAGATTTAACGGTTCGTGGAACTTTCTACAGCGGAAAAACCGTTTTTTGAGCATAAAAGTAATATTTCACATTACCATTGTTTTTCTTCTGGACAAATATGTGGATGAGCTACGGCTGTCATTTTTGTTATTTAGAAATTATGTTCTTAGGCCATATTTTGCTAAAGTTTCAACGACGAATACCGAAGCTAAGATAGAAAAAATCTCTCCAAATATGGTCACCTCTGCCAGAGGCAATTGTAACAAGCTGTTACAATTGCCCCTGTTTCTGTTAAAGTAACTCCCATAGGAACTCGTAAAGCAGATTTCCGCTGAAACAACACCAAGCTATTAAATAACCAATCAGGGCCGCGGAGCAATTTTGGAAGTGGAGGGGCTGAGTGGCAAGTGGGAGGGGATGGGGGAAGGGGGGGGGGGCTGAACAGACTAAAAATCACAAATGTATGTCATTTTTCCGTTTTTGTACACGTTCGCTGACGAAGCCCTCCCAGGCTCCGTGGCCCCTGCAAATTACAAAAAAAAAAATTACAATTGTCCCGGAATTTGTTGCTTCCTGTAAACATATATAAAACATAATCAGAAACCTCTGAACCATGGAGCTAGTAATAGAGACGTCTCCGAGACGTCTCCAAGACGTCTCCGCGACAATAATAAAAAAAAAAAATCCGAAATTCAGGAGACGTCTCGGAGTCTCTAATACTATTTATCCGTCGGGAGACAAGATTCCTATTCTGTCGCGGAGACGTCTCCGCGAAGTGAGATAGCACCCTTAGCTCAAGCATCATAACTTTGAATGTATTTTCAATTATAATGCTTTACAAAAACAAAAGGTAACAACATCTATAACCTCCGACATGGAAATTAGGGTGGTATCTCACTTCGCGGAGACGTCTCCACGACAGAATAGAAATTTCGTCTCCGCGGATGGATAAATAATATTAGAAACGTATCCGAGACGTCTCGGAGACGGATTTTTTTTCATAAGTTGTGGCGAAGACGTCTCGGAGATGTCTCCGCGATATTGGAGACGTTTTTAATACATTCTGTCCGTCGCAAAAACAAAATTTTCTATTCTATCGCGGAGACGTCTCCGCAAAGTGAGATACCAGAGCCTCAATTTTTTATTCTGTTGATGTTGTTGTTTTTTTTTATAATTTATATTACTTTACTGGAAAAGAAAAAAGTAAAAAATATGAAGAGAGTGACCATTACGTTCTTTAATGCCAAGATTGTAAATAGGAGTAGACTTAGATATAAAGAAAAATAGCAAAGAAAAGCCTCGTTGATAAGCTCAAGTATCAGAACTTTATAACTTTGAATGTATTGTCGATTATTATGCTTTACAAAAACAAAAGGTAACCATACCTATAATCTCAGACATGAACATTCAATAACTTTGAACATATCTGTCTAATACGTTTTGTTAGAAATGCAATGAAATATAAATATTTCCGAAAAAAGAGTGCCTTTAGTTTGTTTATCATTTGTTTCACTGTAATCAGAGCCTCAAGTTTGTTATTCTTGTTTTTTTTATAATTTATATCACTTACTAGAGAACTTCAGAACTTCATAACTTTGAATGTATAATCAATTATAGTTTCTTTTTTACAAGGACCAAAGGTAACCTTATCTATGAGCTCAAACATGAGGAATAAATAACTGTGAACATATGATTTTATTTCATTTTATTCGTCGAGTGTTCATGGTATAACACATAAAAGAAACACTGACAGATAGCCCATGAAAACCAAAAGGCCTATTTACAATGGGGTCATATAAAATGGGAAAGAGAATAGGGACCCCCCCCCGACTTGTTTTTTTCTTATTAAAAAACGCACATATTAAAAGAGAGAAAGAAGAAAGAGGAAGGGAGAGAAAGGGAGGGCGGAGAGAGAGAGAGAAGAGAGGGGGGAGGGCAGATAGGAAAGTAAAAAAGTAAAGAGGGAGTGAATGAAGAAAAAAGAAAGATAGAAAGAAAGAAGACAGAGGAGAGAGAAGAGGGAGGGATGGCACCCCCATAAAAAATAAAAATATATTTTCAATATGATACCTGAAAATATATGTCCAATACGTTTTGTTAAAAGGGCAAAGACATATTGATTTTGCCAGAAGAAAAAAATGGCGTAAATTTTGAAGATTGATTTTACAAAAAAAAAAAGAAAGAAAAAAAAAGCTGTAATTTTTACTTCTTCTCAGAAGTATCACTTTATTTTGCAAGAATGCGTTATAGTCAAGGCGTAAGCCTAACATAAAGTGTTATACAACAGTTGTCAGTTAAAAGATATATTGTGTAGTACAAAGTA
>CALNVZ010002974.1:6648890-6663792 GCA_940671915.1 Paracentrotus lividus
GATAAAGAACCAAAATATGAATTAATGAAGGTTCTATAATTCTACAGTTAAAGGGTGAAGCCACAACAACCTAAAAATTAAAAAAAAAAAAAATATATAACTTTTGTCGCATTTCATGCATATAACAAGTGGAAAATGTAATATAAATGGGTCAAGCATTGTCATGTTTCATTATAATTAGTTTATGTGGTTAATGATGTTTAATTTGTCATGTGCATAGCTTTGATAAAGAAAAACAAAATGTTACAAGTTCATGTGTTACAATTGCCCCGCACGTCTGTTACAATTGCCCCTCGTCACGGGGCAATTGTAACACTCGACCTCTTGTTTTGAAATGGTAATGGCTTCAAAATGACTTGTTTTACTTAACCCAAACCTATTCATATGTCAAGCTAAGATATGCATATTTAATTTTATTTAGTTTTAAGCAAGTATTTAGCTTCAATAAAGCTGATAGGTCAAATTTGGAAAAAACTGTTACAACTGCCCCAGGTCTCCCCTACAAAAGAAAAAGTGGATCAATGACATCATCAGCTTGCTAATTGAATATGCATGAGACTTTACATACAATGTAGAACTGTTTTATAGAAAAGGTGCAAAACTTTAGAAAATCATAACTTTATTATTTTTCATCTGATTTTGATGAAATTTTCAGTGTTGTACTTGTTATATTTTACAGTACATGTACATTTCAAACAATCTGAATTTCAGTCTGGAGTCCTCCTTTAATCCTTTATACAATTAATACAAATTGGACAACTTTATTAATCCATACACTCACCTCTTTTCGCCATTGTATTCAAACTTGACTCTGATCTCATTCTGAAGAGAAAAAAAAACAACAGCAAATTATATATTGTTATATTTTATATATTTTGTTATATACTATATTGTAACATATTTTCTGTTAGGAATAAGATTACTTTTGAAAATTTGGGTATGAATCAATAAAAGCTCTCAGTTCTCTGCCTCGTTCTCCAACTCAACTTCTCACTTTGCAACTTCTCATTGTAGCGTGGCTCGATTTCTCATCTAAGCTCAAACTACATGTACATGTAGGTCTCCAAATTCTCTCTTTTCCTGCTAGTACACGATATAACAAAATAAATTGTAATAAATATATATAGTATGAATTATCCTGAAATACAAACATTGAGGGCTTAAAGGGTTAATGGGGATGAAGTGGGACATTTAGCTGAAATTTCAATGTGGCGCTGTGCCTTTAAAAATGCAAATTAGGATCTGAAATCAGCACAAAAGCTTCTTTACAATACAACCAATTATTTAAGTTCAAATATTTTGTGATCCAGTTTTCTTACGGTGAATAATTGATCAAACAAGAATTTGCACATATGGGACTATGGTGCTTTAAATGCGTCTCATTCTTATATCTAGTCACTTTTTTCAGATTTTTTTTGCTTAAAGTAATTTTCATGGACTACTCTAACATGGCATATACACACAGGTAATTTCGATCTCGTTATTTACTCGAATTGTTGCATATAAGGCACTGGTCGTGTCACTAACGTTTTGGATGTTGTGTCACTCACGACACATAGAGGTGGACCATTTTCCACAGAGAGGGAATGATTGATAAGGACAATAAATGTCAGAGAGGTACACTATTCATGTAGATATACCAGCACTTATGGTACCCTTAAAGATCTACTTGAGCAGAAATTCAACCATAACCAATGATGGTTAGAAACCCATGTCTTTTTTTCGTCGTGTCACTCACGCACTGTTTTTTAATCATAATTTCCAGGACCAATTGCAAAATTCAAATCCAAGTGGTAATGACACATGCCCCTCCTACATTCTACATAATATGGTAGTCATGATCAATTCATAACCTACAAGTGCAAAGATATGCACCCTTCTATCAGTCCAAATGTCGTGTCACTCACGTTTGAATATGACCAGTTGACTTTTGAACTCACCATCTTCATCAACAAACATGTGGTATTACCCAACGATTATTTCTTACAATTTTGAAGAACCCAAGGATCTTGAAAACTGTGGCTCCTGTGAATGCCCCAATGTTAACATCTATCTTTCGGAAGTCATACAAGACAGGTCAGGTGCCAGACAACTGGTTACAAGCAAATGTAGTTCCAGAATTTAAGAAGGGGAAGAAAACAGATCCTGGGAACTACAGACCATACCATTGACTTGTACTTACTGTAAGTGTAAGCTGAAAAAAACACACCATCACCAGCAGTATCCTAAAACATACTACCAACCACAACCTCTTACACCCTCTCCAGTTTGGGTTTAGATCTGGTAGATCATGTGAAATGAAGCTTACTGGCTTCATCAGTGATCTCCAAAACAGCATGCAAGAACAAGAGAAAACTCATGTTGTTGTTCTAGACATGGCCAAGGCATTCAACAAGGTTGGACAAAAACGTCCTATCAAAAGAATGGATTATTATGTGTGAGGTCCTATGATCAGATGGATCAGCAGCTTCCTCTCAAATCACACGCAAACAGGTGTCTTGGAAGGATGTTCTTCTAACGCAGCACTGGTAAAGTCAGGAGTTCCACAAGGTTCTGTCTTGGGACCCTGCTTGTGTCTATTTTTCATCAATGATTTACTCAATGCCCTCACTTCTCATGTTGGACTGTTTGCAGATGACACCCTCATTTACCTATTTGTCAATAGCACCAACAATGCACAGCCTCTACAAACAGACCTAAACAAGACCGCTGACTGGGGACAGATATGGTTTATGGAATTAAATCCTGAAGAATGTCAAGTCCTGAGGGTTACCTACATAATGTAAGTGTTAGCTAGCCACTTTTTGAATATGCTGTTCCTGTCTGGGATCTGCATACAGCAAGAAACATATCTACAAGCTGGAAATGGTCCAAAGATGATTTGTCTGCAGACACTACCATAATACATCCTTTTTGAATATGCTGTTCCTGTCTGGGATCTGCATACAGTAAGAAACATATCTACAAGCTGGAAATGGTCCAAAGATGATTTGTCTGCAGACACTACCATAATACATCCAGTGGGAGCGATATGCTGCAGCATCTTCAATGGTCTTCACTCGAACAGAGACAAGAGCTCCTGCGACTAGAACTTTTCTATAAGATGCACCACAAACTTGACGCCAGAGAAAATGTCAGGAACAAAATATTACATTATAAGAATTGTATCATATTGAATGGCTCAGAATGGAATACGAGAAATATTACACAAGTTAGAGCTGATATTGCACGAATCAAAGATCAGTGGAATATAGGCCCTAACAAGTGGAATATTTCTGGTATCCCATGAAGTAAAGCCATTCAAATGGTCTTTTATAAAAAAGAAAACAGAGAAAACATCAAATAATTTGATTTTTTATCACTGGAAAACAAAGTATGTGGACTAAGATACACCCATCATACATCACAAAAGAACCATGTGCACAACATACCCACTGCGCATTAGACTGCAACCCAAGTTTAGTTGAAATATGGCTCAGGTTGCAAAAATATTGTATTGTACTGTATTTATTTATTACCAATATTGCAAAAATAAACATAAACAGAATTCAATATAAATATGCATTTGGTAAATGGAGCCAACAAATAGCCAAAGCTATATTACCTATTATAAACTTACCTGGATAACAGATATCAGTATGTTTGTTATGATGGTATGGAATCTCAGAGAAAAGAAATTACATGTGGGGTTCCACAGGGTTCAGTCTTAGGACTGACTCTCTTTTTAATATAAATGATTTATCAAATTCCTCTTCATACATGTATTTCAAATTTCGTTTATTTGCTGATGATTCAAACCTATCAGATGTTGTCACTTGGTGTGAGGCTAATAAACTTACTATAAATGTATCCAAAACAAATTATATGCTTTTTAAGAATAGAGGTTGATACAGTGTCATTTATAGGTCTTACTATTGATGAGAAACTTAACTGGGAGAAACATATTAATAATGTACATATTATGTAATGTTGTCAGCAAGAAAGCAGGTATTCAAGAAGCAATGAAAATAAGAATATAACACTCATCAAAATAAGGACAAATCTTGGAAAACAGTCTGTTTCATATTCAGGTGCTTTTATATGGAAGGCTCTTCCAAATTAGAAAATTTAAATCACAGAAAACTTGTAGACAATCATACATGTATAAGACAATTCTTCTTACAGTATATTCATGTATCTAATCAATTTTGTATGTAAATAGTGTACTGTAAAATATGATGTAATAATTTTCTTACATAAAATACATACATGTATTATAACCTTTTAACTGATACTTACCGTGTGAGAAGATGAGCTGCCTCTTGTCATGCGGTTACGGTTACCTTGTACTCTCAGTGAGATGAGGTTATCAGTGATCTCACTGATAACCTGATTACTGTCAGCCGTTGGATCCACTACAAAGCAATGTAACAGATGAAGAATACATTATCTCTGTATTTTAATAACATACATGTACATGTACTGTATAAGCCAATATTTTCGCGTCCAGATATTTTGGACTAGTTGGGGAAATTCGCGAGAGCAAAATTTCGCGACTTTGGTGATGACTTCATTACTAGAAATAGCCTTGTACTGAAGTGGAAATTTTCGCGATGACCGACTCGCGAAATTCGCGAAAATAAAGTCACCACGAAAATAACCACTTATACAGTAACAGAAAGTCTACAAAGATATGATAGCATAAATGTGTACATACAAGGCAATAGCCAGATCGTGTCTCGACCACCTGTGACTACACGAAGGTTTCCCCCAAGTACATCCCTAACAAAGCTTTATTTGACAAAAAAAGTCTTTCAATTAAAATTTGACCTCAAATGACCTTTGACCACTCTATGTGACCCCCGACAGCACTGCAACATGATGTTACCCCTAGTATATCACCCAATTTTGGTTGCCACTGGACTAACAGTTGTCAAGTTATGTGTCATAAAGGGAGTCTTGCAGGTAAACTTTAACGTTTGAAATAAAATGACCTTTGATTTTTGGTATACCGGTACTCTTTGTACGATTCTGATGAAATGAATTTCACCAAAAAAAATCCATATTTTAAATTTATTTCTGATGTATTTTATTGTTTTTTGATTTCTTATGTCATTTCTTTGTTTTTTTACGTTTTGTTGTCCTTTTTTCTTTTTCTTTTTTCGATGAGAAATGTTAGAGACATTATCACGACAACAGAGAACCAAAAACTAATTGACTTTTAAGCAGTAAAAGCTAAAATAATCATACATTTATAAATATTGACTTGAAAAACATTACATGTAGTATTGGATTTCTTCACGAAATCGGGTTTTGAGCAATTTTTGGTCTGACGAGCATGTTCAAAAAGTTGTGTAACTTTAGAACCATGTACCCGGATGTCGCAAATTTGGTCTTAAAAGTTGAGCGAGATTTGAAGAAAAAAGTCATGAAATGGCGGGTCAACAGCTTTATGCAATATCGGGGACCTTATCTTAGACTTGCCCATGGCATACGGCTGTATGTACAGACAGAGAGAGAACCCAAATACATAATGCCTCCAACACCACCTATTTTAAAATGGCTCAATTAACTTTGTACTGAAGTCCCCTATTTTATCAATTGCTATTTACATGTTAGCTCCAGTCATTGGTAAATTCTCAAAATGTAATTGGTGCTTAATTAAGTCTTGCGCATCATCTTTACTCTCCTCCCCCTTGTCGTTAATTCCATCCAGTAAATATTAATGTAACAAGGAGAAATGTACGCCCTCCAGCTCAAACAAAATTTCACCAATGTGATCAGGCTCCTGTATAGAAGCAAAGCAAAATTTCTACACTGCAAATTAATGGTCTCAAATAATTTGCTTTCCTTCAATTGCTTTTACCCGAAAAATGCTTGAACTGACCATTTTGTGTTTAGATATATAATTTTTCTTAATTATTAGATAGATTAAGGTTAAAAAATGCTATAAAGGTGAGCAGTGTCAATAAATACTTTTGGATTTATGGGACCCCTTTAGTAGAATTATCTTTTCTGATTTTCACTGACGGCCATGCCGCCGCCGTTGCCCTTGTCTCTGGCCGTGACGCCCGTGCCTTTTTTCCAAGCTGGCAGACATGCCCTTTTAGGAAATTTATTGCCCTTTCATATTAAAGGACTCTAATATCAACAATAAAATGGGAAATATGTCACTATTTTGTCACATTAAAGTCTCAAAAAGCAATACAGACCATAACTTTTATTGGGTAATCCTATACAGAGGTCATGGCAGAGCTCCCAATGACCTCCCGGGGAGTTAATGGCCGTCTAACAGGAGTTGCAATACCAATGCATCCCTGTTTGTTTAATTCCAACTACAACAAATTTTCCACACAAAAAAGGCAATATTTTTAAACAGAAAGTCACCACCTGCCGACCTGGCTCTATTTTAGAACAAAAAAAAGGCATCGATGCCCTTTTTATGAGAAAAAAATGGCTATGAATGCCCTTTGAATTGGACAAAGTGCCCTAAATTTGGGAAGGAAAATGGCCTTGCCCTAAAAGTAACGAAATTTAAGGCCTGAATTATCTACCCAAGGTACACAAATGTACATGTAGTTAACTGACCTATTGACTTAAATGAAGTTTCAGACTACCAATTTGCTAATTAAACCCAAATTAAAAGCAAATTATGCTTTCAGAATACCGCCTCAGGTTACAGAGACATTACCTATTTGCTATGAATAATAATTAAAATTCTGATCCAACATCTTTTCTTTTATTTCATTTTTTCAAAATGAAATAATTGTTGGAGACGGTGTTACATACATTTACATCAATGCAGCTCCTAAATACTAACAAGAATGTGATAGTTTGAAGCAAAACAACAGTTTCTTACCCATATTGACAGTTCACTGCATTGCCAAACATATGAAGAGTTACATGTGTGTAACAATATATTCCATATTAACGGTCCAAGAGGATTGTAATGATTGTATAGACCTGTATGAAAATACAAAGAGGAGGAAATGCATTTATGTACATGTATTAATTAAATTGTTCTAAATACTGAATCATAGTCGGATAACGATTACCAAGCATCCCTGTATGGCAAGTCTCAGAAAACATACATGTACTATAGTTTGAGAGCCGTACCAATGTGATTTTTCTCATGTCATACACTGATTCAGAATATTCTGTCCACTGATACTAAATTCATACAAGTGCTGTCACAGAAAATTGGGCACTTGGGGGTTTAGAAAGAAAAAATAACCTGTGTTAAATCACCTAGTAGTACTAAGCATGGGCAGGAGCAACCAATGTGCTTCCAAAAACAGTCATAATATTTTCCAACTACCAAATAATTGCAAGATATTGAAAAAGTATGATTTTACAAAAGATTTCATCAATTTCTATATTAATGTTTTAAAAAACGTCATTTTGATCAGGCTTTCAAGATGCATAAAACTGAACCAAAAAAACTCCCAATTGTTTGTAGAATTGGTTTATTTGATACACCAATATTCAAAGTAAAGGTGCGTATTCACCATTTTGCCGGTTGGGTGGAATTTCGGTGGATTTTAGAAATTGCTGTCAAACTCGTTTCGCAGCATGAGAGAAAAATAAAAAAACAGAAATAAACGATGCGTCCCCCACCAAGCGAACACACAACCAATAGGCGACGAACATACATGACTTAAGAGCAAACCTGTAATCCTCCCTTAGTATCACCTACATGTAAGACTATCGGGAAAGCTGTTCACCGTGCCACTCGAAATCTGTCTCAAAGTCCCTGAAGATGCATTAAAGTGATCCGTGCGCTTGTCAAGGAATTTGATGTGTGCAACCATGAACCATGCAACCATTATTATTATGTACATGTATCTATTGATTATTCTCTATACTTACTTTGTCCTAGCGCTCTGATCAAAACCATTTGTTTGTAAAAGTGCTTAATAAATAACAATTATTATTATTATTATTATTATGAAGACAGGAATAATAGAGGTGGACAAAGCAAGATACCAGACAGCACTGTTGAAGCCATCAAGAAGTTCTACATGTACTGTCGGAGCCCCAATCGTAAAGATGTGGTCATTATCAGGTGTGATGGCAAAAAAGGTCACTGACAAAAGCGGTTCCTTGTGATCACTCTGAAAGAATGCTACTCACTTTTCACTGAGGAGTACCATGAAGAGAAAGAAAGTTTTGCTCCTCCCGCACTGAGCACGTGTTGTTGCAACAGCATTTACCTGAAAACGTTTGTATCTGCAAACATCACAAAAATGTTTTGCTGCTTCTGGAATGTTTGAATAAAGCAACAGGCTCCAAGAACATTGACACCCACTTCCGTGATTTCATAGAGACAGTCGTATGCTATCAAGAGAATGACCGATGTATACCTACTTGGTAAATGTGAAGAATGCAAGCAGTTTTGAGAGCACATTCACTTTCCCTGGAGAAGAGGCTAATTGCCAAGTAGAATGGAACCAGTGGGTCAATGTTGAAGGCTGTTCGATAAAGTTAGGGCAAAACGGTACATTGAGGAGTACTTGACTGAACTAAAAAACAGCTTCCAGCTTTTCTTCTCCATACGTTTAGGTGTCCACTTTGAAAGTGAGAAAGCACAATCTAATGGTGAACATGTGGTGCTCCATCCAGGTACATGTAGACTTGGCTGAAAATTTTGCAATTGTACAGCAAAACGGAGATACAGAGCACTCAATGGGATCATCAGCAAGTCACTTTGTTCACGGCACGTGCACATCTCAGTCAGGATCAAGTCAAGTCCTACAAAAATGTACATGTACACGTCATTGTCAGTGACGACCTTGTACTGTACATGGCAAATATATTGTTGCCACATTCCTCCATCGCATCTTGGACATCAAGACAGAGCTAGTCAGTTTAAGCAGAGATCTTGTTTGAGAATATACATGTAACCTACTTCAAGAAGCTATATGGCATTGATACTCAGGCGCGGATCCAGAGACGGACTATTACAGGGGTCGGAAAGGTACCTTTAAAAAATGTTCACGTTATGCTGGACGAGTGAAAAGGTACGTCAAAATTTTTCACTTCACGCTGGCGGCGTGATAAGCGGGGAGGGGGATGGTGTAGGTGTTTTAAAAAATTTGAAACATATTACCTATTACCTACAGGGGTAGGGTCAGCTAGCTCGATCGGCCATGAAGAATTGACTTTAAGCAAACAAAAAGGTTTCTCAAATTTTTATGGGGGGCGCTCACAAGGTACATGTACATAAGGTATGCTGTTTTTCCAATCTTACGGGGTGCGTCTGCACCCTCCGCATGTACATTGTACATGTAGTCATTTTACATTGCCTGTGAGTGGATGTTTTAGATTTCACTCTGTAACCGGATATAGAAGTTTTAAGTCAACTCATAAATAACAAAATAATCAACTAATTTTCTTATGAAAGGCAGCATATTATACCTAGAGCATAGAATCCAATCAATAACTCCAAATTGTGATAGCCATTTAAATTTCACAGAGTTCCAGCAAAATTTGTTCTGCTCAAATATTCTGCGTCACTCCCTAACCCTGTTTATGAATTCATATCTCATTAATAAGTGGATCACCATAACAAATGTTATTCTTTCGAAAAGTGGGTACCAACAACTATTGTCATAAACTATTTCTTTGTAAATAAAGATTAAAGTATGGATGATCATGTTGAAATTTCTTTCTGAATATCACATCGTTCCCTTGGAACTGCCCTATACTGCATTGTATTTTCTTCATATTACCACAGCTCTGAAAGAAACATGCTTTTTAAAAATCATATAGGCTAATGAAATAACAGAATATACAGTTTAAAATTTTAACCCTAAAAAAAATAAAATTGACACCATTGATTATGACAATGTTGCATTTCACCTACAGTAAGAACTCCCAGACTGTTGTGTAAATACCCAAAGATAAACTATATTTTGTGATTCTTGAAGTTAAGAATAAGATGGAAAGTTGATGTTAGTTGGGTGTTTTGTTCTATCAAAATCGTGTATACGTGGGTGCGCAGACATGGGCACTGGGCAGACTTAGGCACGCTTACCTTCTTCTTCTTCACTTGACTTCCTCCAGTTTGGAGAACTGCAGCATTTGCAGGAGTATATATATACAGGTAGTGACGAGGGTAATACATATGACAGCACTTCAGCAGGACTATATACGTGATGACATTAGTACGTTTTACATTACCATTCACAGAAAATCAAGCTCCACTTACCAATTTTATTCTTGAAATAATCTTCACCGTCCTGCACTGCATTCAGCCAAGCCCAAGGATGAACAAGAGATCCCCCTATCCTTTGGATGGGATCTATCGATCTAACTCTTGACTAGATTTCTAAAGTCTTTTTGTCTAGGCCTAACAGTTAGGGTCTACACGTAGATCCTCTGGAGATCAAACTTTTTTGGCGGCTTATGCCCCATGAAAATTAAGAATTCAGTGGAAGTGGGCTCGGGTGTAGTCTCCCTCTCTCTCTCAGCAGATGCAACGTTAGGCCTAATGACCTTCGTCATACGTAGACTTGATCATGTCGACATGGTTGATGAAAATGACGCCTAACAAAGTTAGAAGTCTAGTCTACAGCTAGCTGTACATGTTCAGGTCAATGGTCTGTGTGTAAACTGTCTGTCGTTATTGTTAAATCTTTAACAGAACACGTTGCCGTTGTTGTTAGATATTGCCACTGTCACTGACGACTGCGTCGAGACTAACTTAGTCCGATTAACGTCAAGCTCAGCCTCAAAAATCAACTTAGCTTAGGCTTGCAGAACTGCGAGCTGCCATTCCCGCGTTTGTGATGATTGTGACTATAAGAGACTGAGTGAGACTGTCACTCAGAGTCACTGACTGAGTGAGACTGAGTGAGACTGAGAGGAGCTGGGAGTGTGTGATTGATTCAACTGTGCTGTGACTGTATACGCCTGGCCCCGTACCATTCTACCTGTCCAGTGTCCTGACGAGTGAGTGAGGTTTGACGTGCCACAATTCTCATAATCCACATTCCACAAAAGTCACAATGTATGATCCATACAGTTGTCAATTTCAGCATCAATTTCTTCTATGACAATAGGCGTTGAGCATGATTTCCGTAAATCAAGACAACACTAGATAGATAGATCTTGATTAGCAGATTAGTATTAATTTAGAAGAATTCGTCTACCAGCCAATTCACACCGATATTGCTGGATTTCAGTACGTGCTGTATAGAAATCCAGCACAGAGCTAAGTAGCTGCGCTATATTATAGCGCGCTAGCTTTGCGCTAGCTCCGAGCGACCGCCGATCCAGGAGCGCAGATCGAGTCGATATGTACTATTATGCATGCATGTAGTACATGTAATTGATCGAGTCATATCTCTAGCTCTGGATGGATCGAGTAGAGTACGCGCGCATATACATTACCTCTGATATATCTTTTTTGCTTTCAGACTGTGTTTCTTAACCCCGCACTATAGTATTTGTTCAGCCGGTGTTCAGAAATCTAAAGCTTTTCACACTGTGCATTCCTTAAATTCGGACTATAAACTGGATCATGAATATCTATCATTTCACTCTCTTTCATTATTTTTTCAATGATCTTTTTTTGTTATATCAGGAAGTTGTATTGTTTTTCTCTCTTTAATTTTGTTAGCCTATTCATTTTATTTTTTCTCTCTTCCCTTATGTTATTCATTGTGCCCATTTTAGGCAATTTTTCACATTTTGGGGCACCTTTTTGTTTATCCGGCCAAACAAGGCCCCCTTAGTCCTACCCCCATGAAATTCGTCTCGGGGGTAGGTTTGATATTGTTCTTTCAGTTAATTTCAAGTTCATGGTTACAGGATTAGGTCTATTGTCTAGGGAAAGGGTCAAACATTATTTTGAGTGTTGTTCAAAATTGATTTTATTCATTTGTCCAGCATGGAAATTTGTATCTTTCCAAAATGTATTGTAGCATATCAGTCAAACATAAATTACAATGGAAAATGAACATGCAGTTATTATTTACAACCTTGTCATGAAGGCTGAAACAAAATTTAGGGGAAAATGATAATAATCATGGATTCAGGGTTGTTTTCATATCTTTTGAGTTTATCATAATGGCAGAATGAAAAATTCCAAATTTTCACCTATCACACTTTTTACTTCCACCCCTCCCCTAGACAAGAGACCTAAGCCTGTAACCATGAACCTAGATTTAACATAAATAACAAAACCAACCTTACATCTCAGACGCGTTTCCTGAGGTAGGCCTAAGGGGGCCTTTGTTGATCGGGTAAATAAAAAAGATTCTAGGACATCTCCCCCGGAGGACAACTCCCCCGGGGACAATTCCCGGAGGACAGCTCCCCCGGAGGACAACTCCCCGAGGAAAAAACCCAACCCTAACCCTAACCCTAACCCTAACCCTATGTCCCCGGGGAGCTGTTCCTCCAGGAATGTCCCCGGGGGAGTTGTCCTCCGGGGGAGATGTCCTGATACGATAAAAAAGGCCCCCAAAATGTGGAAAATAACAAAAATGGCATTATGGGGTCGACGCACTTTTTATTTAAAACAATCTCTAGGAAAGGTTGAGGGAACGTCCAATTTATAGCCAGTCCCGAAACGTGAGAGCTGAAACAAATGTATTCAATAAATATTAAAGCCGGAGCAAAATGATTGCTGCAGTTAAAAAAAATATTCCACCTTTATGACGAACCATTTAAGCAAATGAACATGAAAAATTGCAAAAAACACGGAAAAAAATTTCAGTTCATGAAATTTCAGACATTGCTCTATTGTCTATTTAAATACGCAACTTAAAATCAAGAAGCATGCAAAAACTTTATTTTGTCCCAAAAAGGTTAACTTTCAAAGAATGGCCCTATTAAATATTTTTTTTTAAATGTTATTTTATATGAAAATCAAGTAGTTTGCAGCTGATATGTCCTTATGGAATCCTTTCATTAGCAGTGGTGGATCCAGATTTCATGTGAGTGGGGGGGGGGCCAAAATTGGAATTTCAGATTTTGGTACACCCAAAAAAAAATTTCGTTACACCGGACGAGCAAAAAGGTACTCAAAAATTGTTTCACGCCACGTTGTCATGCGATAAGCGGGGGAGGGGGGGGGGGGTAGGTGTTACAAAATTTTTGGCCTTCGGCCGATCATAAATGTCATTAGGTGGTGACCATAGGGGTAGGTTCAGCTGGTAAACCGGGCGGCCGTCCATTTCCCCTTCTTTTTCTCGTTTTTTTTTTTTTTTTTTCTCTCTCTCTCTTTTTTTTTTTTTTTTTTTGCCGGGGCGGCCCGTGCCCGCTGCCCCCTGGATCTGCGCCTGATTAGTGCCATACGGCTTAGATGATGTGTGGGCGGTAAAGTCTTTTCCATGCTAAATCTCACCTGTGCATGCCCTGTAATACAAAGACTTACGAACAGGACTGCTTGCGAGTGAATAAAAGTTATGATTGATTTTTTTTCTCGGTAGCCTCATTTGGAAACCAGGTACAGTCATAGATTAGGATTTGGATATGATTAAGAGTAGGGTTAGGGCTATAGAGTTAGGATTAAAATCATCAACTTTGGAGCATTCTGTCCATGATGAGGCTACCGAGAAAATTTTTTTTTTTTTAAACTTTTTATTAATCATAAGTCTTTGTGGGTACACCCCACTGGTCATAGCTGCATGGCGCGCACTTTTACTTCTTTGACGAGGAGCATTTGATATATCCTTATCGAAGTGATATCCTCCGAAAATATTCTGTTAGAAAGCTAAGGTAAAGCTGAAAGACTTATCCTTCTTCAGATCCATTTCAGAAATTCCCAAAGTCATGTCTCCAATCCAATATTCCGTTCTTCCAGATACAAGTAATCTAAAAGCAAAGTGATACATATATTTATAATATAGATTTACAATTAAATTTTCATAATTTAATGTTATTGTTAAATTTATATTGTAAAGCATACACATGTATTCATACATTTGGCAAGAAAAAAAAAATTGTTTCGCGCGGATGATTATACAGTATTAATCAATGTGAAAATAATAACAATGTCCATGAACATTTTAAGCAAATTGCAGACATAGTAGAGTCATTGTAGTTTTTAAAAAATACATTAAATACATATGCCCATATTACCTGCACATGCAGGTAATATGGGCACTTTGGTGATGACGTCAACATTTGCATATTGCAGACAGGGGGGGTTGGCGATAATTGTTTTTCTTCCAAATAAAAGTTAGTTATTGATTCATATAAACAAAGATTAGAATGAGCTTAGGGGGCCCATATTCACCTGCATGCACCATTACATGGTGGCCATTTTGAATTTATGCTAATTATGCAAATTTTCAAGGTTGTCCATTTGGAAACCAAACTAAAATTGTTTTAGAACCACAAAAGATGTCGCCTGCTCTTATCTACATATAATTAGCCATTCAAAGTCTTATATTCACAGTATAATAAAAATATAATGAATTTCCCTATATTTGACCTTTATTTGACCTTTAACTCATCAAATTGACATCTGCAATGGATTCTTTGCATATGCATGTTTAATACTTCAACATGCGATCTATTACAGTTCCAAAGTTATAGGTTTCACCATTTAGCATGGCGGCCATTTTGAATTTATGCTAATTATGCAAATTGCTCAAAATTGTTTTAGAACCACAAGAGATCGCAAATCAGCAACAAAAAAAACTTCAGTGGAGACCATGCGCGTATTCTGGGGGGGGGGCTTTACGGGCCCGGGCCCCCCGGGGGGCGCGCAGGGGGGCGCCGAAAAGAGGAAGAAAAAGGGAGAAAAAGGAAAGGGAAAAAAAAGAAAGAAGAAAAAGGAACAAAAAAGAAAGAAGAAAAAGGAGAAAAAAAAAGAGAAAGGGAAAAAGGGGGAAAGAGGAAGGGAAAAAAGGGGAAAAGAGGAAGGGAAAAAAGGGGGAAAAGAGGAAGGAAGAAAAAAAAAAAAAAA